>CM023448.1:177336035-177461035 GCA_013339765.2 Haemaphysalis longicornis
CCCGAGCACGCAAATTGCCCAGCGCTGCCCCAAGTGTGGACTCTCCAGTGCACCCGACGACCACGACTGCACTCCTAAGTGTATTGTGTGCGACGGTCCCCACCTGACGGGTTCAGCTGAGTGTCCTCGCCGCTACCAACCTCGCCGGCAGCCGCTTACGTACGCACAGGCGGCCAACTCCAAGGCAGCATCCGCCACCAAGGAGGAGGACTTTCCGCCTCTCCTGAACAAGCTCCCCTCCAAGACTGCTGGCATACACAACGCCACGAAGCAAGACGCTGCCAAGAAACATCACCAGGTGAGCTGCACACGCTCGTTGCCCAGTAGCGCTCCGTCGAAACCTCCATTCCTCCCCTACAAAAGCGACCCTCACTTAGAGCTTATTAAGGAGCTGCGTGCCATTCGTGCCGAGGTAGCTACCCTCAGGCAGGAGAACGCGGCTCTTAAACGCGAACTTCAACTCGCGAAAAAGCAACCATCTCCGACGTCTCCTCCTGAGAATGAGCCCATACAAATGGATATACAGTTGTCTCCCCCCTCGCAATCTCCTGAAACCACCGACCCCGCCGCGTCTCCCCCGCCCAAACGCAAGGCTGTCTCGACCGGCGACTCGCCCTGCGCTTCCACGCGGGATGAAAAGCTGGGAAATTCTTGAACAAACAATCGCCAGCCACAGAGAGGAATACCTACAACTCCACAACGTCCTCCTACAAAAATCAGACGGCCCTTCAGTCTACCATTGAGATGATGCCGCCCTCGATTTCCGCAACTTTATGGGTCTCAGGCCGTTAGCTCACAATACCCCCCCTCCCCCCCGCGGACGAGGATGATGTCTAAATGCCGTAGCCATTGGTTGTGTGGCAGTGGAATTGCCGAGGGTTCACCCGCAAGCGACACAACCTTCAACAACTAATCTCGACAGAAGCTACTCCTCCCGCCCTCATCGCTATCAAGAACCTGGTAAACAAATTAAATTAACAGGCTATCAATCCTTTTCATACTCCCAACAACCCGTACACAGCGGTGCTTGTTCAGCGCAACATTCCTGCGGACCATCACGTCTTCGACAGTATCTCTATTCCGCATGATTTAGTCGTCCTCTATCCGCCAAAGCGCACTGCCTCTAGGCTATATGTCCTCAATGTCTATAGCCGCCCCAAAGCACACAAGCATAACTTCAGCAACTTACTTACGCTGACCAAGCGAGCGGCTGCTCACCACCCTCTAATTATACTTGGAGATTTAACGCCCCGCATACAACCTGGGTTACACGCGTACAACCAAGAAAGGGAGGCTGCTCTGGGAGGTGGTGCAGGCGCGAAGGCTCGCAGTCGAATCTGATCCCACCGTCCCCACTCGGATCGGTAACAGTGCCCAAACCGATACCTCCCCGGACCTGACGCTCTCGCACCGAGTCAAAGAACTGAAATGGCACTGCACTCCTCACACTTTGGGGCAGTGACCCTTTTATTATTCAGTCCCACTCTCCAACTCGATACATCACTCGCCCCACGTTACGGCAGAACCACATCACCGACTGGCCAGCATTCAGGGAGACCTGTCAGGGGCAGGAGCACCCGACGATGATATGTCGGTCCAGAGTTGGCTTAGTAGCCTTATAGATATTACAGAAAACTCCTTGACCTCCCTTTGGACCAGACCTTCCCTTCAGAAACAGTCGACACGCGTTTGCAACATCTATGGGAGGCTTACACAAGCCTCCAAACGCGATGGCGCCGACAAAACACAATCGCCGTCTACGACTAAAACAGCCCGCCTCGATAAAACGATTGAGACCTACACAGCCGAATTAGCCCGAGCTCAGTGGGGGCAATTTTGCGACAGCATAGAGGTAACCTCGGCATGAGTCGCTACATGGGCTATTTTAAGAAACATGCTCGACCCAACCCACTCTAAAACGACTAGCCGAAATCGTCTAACTACAATCATACACAAATTTGACGGAACTAACGAGCAACTTCTATCAAGACTCCGGGACCTATACCTAGCACAGGGTACTCAGGAGCCCCTCCCCTGTTTACGGGGGCTCTGAAAACTCAGACATGGACCGCGCAATCACGGTTTCGGAGGTTCGCGCCGCATTAATAAAAATTCGCCCGGGCTCGGCACCTGGGGAAGACGGCGTTACCAACAAGCTCCTTCGCAACCTGGATGATCAATCCATCGAGATCTTAACGCGCTATTACAACCATCACTGGGAAGCCGGTACCATCCCCCCCCGAATGGAAGCACGCAAAGGTCTCGCTCATTCCTAAACCCGGCAAGCCTCTCGACCTCGCGCATCTCCGGCCCATCTCCCTCAACCTCTTGTGTAGGAAAAGTCCTTGAACATGTCATTCACGCACGCTTGGTTCAGCATCTCACCCCACACAGGACAATTCCCCCCACACCATGTTCGGCTTTCGGGCCGGACTCTCCACTCAGGACGTTCACCTCCAACTAAAGCACGACATTATAACTCCCCAGTCTCGTGTAGACTCTGCAGCGATACTCGCCCTCGATTTGCGGAAGGCTTCGACCGAGTCTCCCACAAAGCCATTCTGCCAAAACCTTTACAGCCCTAGCCCCGGGGGCTCGTGCTTACAATTACATTCGCGATTTCCTTACCGATCGCACTGCAGTCCTTCAGATCAACGACCTGCGCTCTGACATAATACACCTACCCTCAATAGGTACCCCGCGGGCGCTGTCCTGTCACCACTGTTATTCAATATAGCAATGATTAATCTCCCCCAGCAGTTTGAATAACATACCATCCCTTCATCACAGTCTTTATGCCGACGACATCACCTTGTGGACGACGGGGGGGCAGTGATGGGCACATTGAGGATAACCTTCAACAAGGAGCAGATGTCGTCGCTGCCTACGCTCGTGGCATTGGACTTGAATGCTCACCGGAGAAAACGGAAGCTACTAATCCTTCCTGCTAAAACACACTTCTCCTCCGGACATTACAATCCGAGTTCACGAACAGCCCGTTCCCCAGGTGCAATGCCTGAAAATCTTAGGCCTATACATACGAGCAACCGTGCTAACACCACGTTCATAGCACACCTCACTTCTCAGGTGAACCAAACTATCAATCTCATACGTCGTATAGCTACCCGAAATCAGGGGCTCAAAGAGGCAGAGCGCCTTCGGCTGATACAGGCTTTCATTATTAGTCGCATCACTTACTCTCTTCCCTACTTGCTACCTTCGCCCACCGAATTAGCTAAAATTAATTGTCTAAGTAGGAAAATTTATAAAACAGCGCTTGCAGGTACCTCAGAGCACATCACTGCCCGCCTGAATCACTTGGGGTCTTTAACACCGCCGAAGAGTTGATTGAGGCGCATCTCTTAAGTCAGCTCACTCGTCTCACAGCCACGCTCTCAGGCAGAATGCTTCTCCGACGGCTGCGCCTTGACAGCCCATTCTTTATCGACGCGCCCATTCCCCTTCCCAGCCACATTCATGAGCTAATAACGGTTTAGACCCATACCGCGCAATATGCACCCGACGTTTCATCGAGCGCCGCAGGGAGCACAGGGCGAGGACGTTAACCAAGCGGGTACCCAATCACCCCCTCCACCGTCTACGTCGACGCTGCGAGATACGGAGCCGTGAAGCTTATGCGGTAGCGGTCATTAATGGCCCTGACGCCCTCCTCCGCTTGCCTTCCCTTACTCTGTACACTAACTCCCCGGCGACCGGCGGAAGAGGCGGCAGTAGCCCTAGCCTTTACCCTCAGGGCCGCCCCCCCTCCATCGTATCTCCGATTCCAAAACGGCCGTTCAAAATTTCGCCAAAGGAATGATCTCGCTTTGGCCCTCAAAATCCTTCTTCAAAATTCTCCCACCACCCAGTCGAGCTGGTATGGACTCCGGCCCATGCGGGTGTGGGGGGAACGCGGGCAGCACACAGGGCCGCTCGAGAGCTCAACCGTCCGAGCTGGTCCTGGCCTTGAGCCCTTCCACGGAGCCCTATCAGCCCGCGACAGACTGTTACCTTCAACGACATAACCTAGCACTACCGCCTCTCCCGCCGCCAACTACCCCCAGCCGCTCCGACCTCTCCAACGAAGAGGAACGCCTATGGCGACTCACCCAGCACACGTACTCCCTGCCGATATCGACTTCACCTAATCTACCCTTCTTTGTACCCCACCCTTTGTTGCCCCGACTGCGGTCCTCGATACCAAGACCACTGCATGTGCAGTGCCCCCAAAACCCATTCCCCCCCTTCACAGACGGAGAGCACGGGCGAAGGCGTTGTGCAGGCCTCGACCGTGAGGTCCAGGCTAAGGTCATTCAGCGAGCTGCAGTGGTCACCGGCCGGTACCACCGCCGGTCACCCGCCACCCAGACTAGCCCATGGGGCTCAAATAAAGTTTCTCTCTCTCTCTCTCTCTCCCTGTCAATTTCCTTCTCCCAACTGGCCCTGCGTGGCTCCTTGACACTCTCACTCACCGCATGTGGGCCTGTCATTTCAGCCCATTTCCCCCATCTGCTGCATCCAGCAGCGGGAGGACAAGCTGGGCAGTTCGCAACCGGGGGTTCAAGTACTTCTGGTTGACCGAGCCGCCTCCGTCTGCGCCTGCCTTCAGCTCGTAGTCACCACGCGTTCCTAAGCCAACTTGCTTGGAAATAAAGTGATTACTCCCTCTTTCGCTCTTTCGCTCGCCCCCCCCCCCCCCCCCCCCCGAAGACTGACCAGGCAAACGTATGCATACTGCAACCAAACACTTCGGCCCGTTTTCTAGCATGAGCGTGAGCAGTAGCAAGTAGAATTGGTGTAACCACTTCATCAAACTCTTCCACAATCTTTTTTTACGCGGAAGTATTAGTTAAATCGGTAGGTCGAAAGTCCCTCGTCTCTGGTACACGGACGGCACAACAAATGGCTGACGGCCCAAAAGAATATAAAAGAAGGTAAATCAGTTGGAGAGGCAGAGAGAGAGAGAGAGAGAGACGAAGGGAGGGAGGGAGATAACTTTTATTGAGCATTGATCAGAAGATCGTGTGGAAGTGGTTCCCCATTCACGGCAATCCAAGTGCCGTTTTGATTGTGGCTGCCCTCTCGACGCGAATAAGCTGGTCCGGGAGGGAGGGGCTCGACAGTAGTGTATCCCACTGCTCGTGAGGGATGGGGAAGGGAATTGTAGTGGTGGCAATCCTGGGGTGTTGCGACGTTGTCATCCCAGCGCTGACAACCCGTTACTGCATACGGGAAGGCGTACCCGAGCCGAGCTCTGTCGCCTCCGACATGCGTGTGGTAGCGTGGTGAAGCGAGCGGCCAGCCAATGTTGCTGCCTTGAAAAAAACCAGAAGCCGAAGGCAAACTTAATTTGTTTACTGCATGGCGTGAGATGAGCCGAAGCTAGACAAGAGGAATGCCCGACGAGCGAGGTTACAGTACAGGACTCGAGCAGAGTGACAGCATTGATTCATGCTCAAACAGGAATGTACAGCGCTTGGGGGGGGGGTCTTATTAATACCGGAAGCGCTAACGGTCAAACAAGCGTTCCCTCTAGATTGTACACACGTCACGAATGACACAGACACACATAACACTCTTTCCAGAGTTCGTGAGCAGTCGTTAGTAGAGGCGCACGCTGAGTCCGAGAGAGGGGATAGAGGAGGTCTCCAAACAGCCTCCGCGTCCTTCGGACAAGTCTCTGCGTGTTGCGTCGGCGGCCGCCACCGAAGTTTGATCACGCCGGTAGCGAGGCGCCACCAATCCAGACATGTAGCAGCTTGTTTGAATCCGTCGGCAGCAAGCGTGAGTCACCGACAGGGAGGCCTGCTCGAAAGGTGCACGTAGTGGAGGCTTCACCACACAGCCGAGGACTGTTGCAAAAGCACTGCAGAGGGCTGATGCGTAACAGGGGTAACTTTACATTCTCTAATAATGTGCCTGAGTCTGCCTGACTGCTGGCAGAATTTGCATCCGGCTGAAGTTCAGGGTGGGGAAGGGAGGGGGGGGGGTTGGGGGGATTGTTATCTTACACTTGCAAAGCGTCCGCATACTCATCAACGAGGGAATGCTCAAGAAAAGCATAGGAATAAGTTTTGTGACTTGCAAAGTCTATTGATGATGCGAACTTGTGGAATACTTTGTGTCTGACAAATGGTGTTTGGAGCTAAAAGGTTATAACAATGTAGTGAAACGAACTCTCTGTAACATACAGTAGTATCTCCCTAAACCGTACGGGTCAGGAAGGGACAAATGCTACATATACAATGACAGAATACCTTTACCTGTTAAAACGGAACTTTGGTAATCATTGCTTCTGTGCTTGACAGTACCCTTTAGCCCCAAACTATGGCTTACGTGGCCAGTAAGAGGCGATCACCGGCATGCTTGCCATTCAATGAAGTCGTTGTCAGTCTACATCGGTCATAGTGCTGTCCCATCTAGTGCCAGATGTTGTTGTAGCAGCTGTTTGCATTACTGGAACCATGGCTCAGCATCTAGAGAGAGGCATGTTGAACAGGCCCAGAAATAGTTGGTAAGCGTAAAGTGTGCATTTATTGCTGGAACAGTGAAGTGCAAAATTAAGTTACATTCGTCCCTAAAAAAACACTCGCTGTTGTCGTACGTTGTAACACTAATAACAAAAGCACAGCATTGCTAAGCACAACAAAAGTAAGGCTGCCAACTTTCTTGAGGATGGTTTTAGAAAGATTAAATGCTCGTAAGCAGCAAATATGTGTTCTATGCAGAGAAAAAGTGTGCAGTCATCAGCACTCGCATGAGTGTATTTATAGTACCATGCAAAAGGGACTATCGATATACTGGAACTAGAATTTTGTTTGCGGATCCCTACCTACCTAGCCGTTTTCACAACCAGCACACCGGGGAACGTAGGGTGCTTCATGCAGGATTCAACGCACAAAATGGTTACTGTAAATGAGGAACACGTGCTGTGTGCTGGGCTATGGTAAGAAGATTACATGAAAAGAGCCCTGAAAAGCTCAGAGCTCTAGAGCAAAAGTGTTTCAACCAGCATCTGCCAATACATTAGAAACAGGGCAATAATATCTGCTTAACCAATACAACTAGCTTCACAAAACGGCGTACACTCCACGCGACAGTGTACAGCCACACTGAACAACAGTGAGTACAATCTGCAACCTGATAAGTCAGAAGCCTACTACCCCATCGATGAGAACGTTTCGAGTCATTCTACCCGTACTAGATGGGAGAGGGCCGCTTAACATTTTTTTAATCCATAATGGCAGCGATATCACAGGTGCATAAACAAAACACCGCAACCAAAGCACAGAACGTCACCTTTAAGCAACATTCACATGGTGAAATCCGATCCCCTACGTCCCGCCTTCGTGCATAAGTTGTTGGAGGAGGTCTGACGAAGGTGGTTTGATTGATTGTGGGGTGACGCTACACAGGCGATGAGGCGCGCCGTAGTGGAGGGCTCCGGTTTAATTTTGACCACTTGGGGATCTTTAACGTGCGTCGAAATATCGAGCAAACGGATGTTGCTTTTCGCCTTCATCGGAAAAGGTGCCGCCGCGGCAGGGAATCGAACCCGCGTCCTTGGGATCAACAGCACAACGCCATAGTCACTGAGCCACCGCGGCGGGTGTGAAGGCGGTTTGTAAAACTTGCACGATCGAACTTGGCTTCAATAAGGATTTTATTGCCCAGCGAGGACACCCCAGCTCTATCTGCCAGCTGGTTTCTCCTTAGCAAGGTCCCCCATGTGAACACCACTTAGGGAACATAGTAGGCTAAAAGACCATGTAGATTACTTCTTGTTTGTTCTTACAGTTCAATAAGCCCGTACACAAGTCTTCAAATGCCTCTTCATGCTACTAGTAGTCATGTTGTGACCAAGCTATTGCAAATTGAAGCCCCTACTATAAACCACACTTATACATACAATGAATGGTCTCGAGCAACTAATTTTAGCACCTATCCCCAGCGGCTAACGTTCAAGATTCAAAGAACCTCTTCTTCTCCCCAGTTTTTTTCTCTTCACTGTGCGGCAGAATGTGCAAGATTTTTTTTACTATTAACATTTCGTGGTTTGCAATAATTCCTCCCCGATCCCTGTTGCTTTTTTTCTTGGGGTGCTCGTTGCTAGATTTTCGGTGTTTTTCACAGGCTGGCGGCATGGCTGCCTCGTCTTGCACTGCTCATCATCCATCTAATAATCCAGGCTTGAAAACTGGTAGTACGCATGATGCAACCTCTTGTGTTGCCTGCTGGAATGCTCCTCCTTGCACTCTCGACACAGCTGGTACCTGTCACAAAATGTACGCCACAGTTTTGGGTTTCGCACGGTTTGTGTTCAGGTATTCAGAGGAAAATTACATTTTCTCAACATCGGACACACTGACATGCTAATCTAAACAAAGGGTTTTAGCAACATAAGAAATTCCATGGCTGTGGCTTTCTCATGAAGACAACATAGTTATGATCACCTGCTTTATTCTGTGATTTAACAAGACATTACTTGAGCAGCTGGATTATTAGAGACTGAAGATAAATCACACAAGTAAGGGTAAATGTTTTGAACCTATTCTAGAACAGCTTCAGAATCCCGAATGCATGAAGGCAGCTTGTGTATCATGGAAACGATACCGCAGAAAAACTGTTAAGTTCAATTCCAGGCCGCGGCGGCTGCTTCTCTGATGGAGGCGAAAAGCAAAACCGCCCGTGTGTTCTAGATTTCGGCGCACGTTAAAGATCCCCAGGTGGTCAAAATTAATCGGGAGCCCTCCACTACGGCGCGCCTCATCGCCTGCGTTGCTTCGGTGCGTTAAACCCTACAATCAATCAATCAAGGACTGTTCAGTTGTTGCAATTTAGGCAAGCATCAACTGGTCACCAACATTTACACTGTTTGACACCTTCGCACTTAATTTAAAACTGATCCTTCGCTTCGGCACGCTTGTATTGGTGGCACGGGTATATAAAGTGAGCCTTCAACTGTAGACTCGCACTTGGTTGCATCTGGGCGCGAAACCTCGTTGGCACTATGTCTTTAGGCAGTTGGGAAACAGTTATCGCGGGAAAGCGGCGTTGTGGGCTTGTAATGTACACCCACCTTGCTTAGCAATATCAGCGCGCATTAATGGTCATCCACGAAAAACATTATACACGGGAATTTTCACAAAACTAAGGGCGCCGGTTAAATGCAATCCACTGCTCAACTTTTAAACACGTGCTTGTCTACCTCTCCTAACAAAACGTAGCGGTAGTCTGTAAGGCTACCATGATTGAAGTACGAATATTTTTCTGCTGTGCGACCTGATGAAGTATCCTACTTCGTACGTTTATCGTTCTCACCAATATAACTTAACGCTTGCTCACATAAATGGCCAAAAAGTGCCTCAGAACATAGGAGAACACAAAAAGTTATAAAAAAAGCAAGACCACCCCTCAGGTCAATAAAACATCGCCTCCGTGTAGCGAAAAACAACCGGGGCGCATATGTTCGAGCTGGCCGTTATCACTTCCTTGAGGCACCAAAGTAAAAGATCAGCTGTTACTCTGCGTAAACAAAGCTCCCTTTCACAATTTTTCCAAAACGTCGACCGCACGTTGGGCAAGTTTACAACAGCTAGACTTGTGTGTGGAAATGAATAACAATCATGATTACTTACTTGGGGTTATATGATGCCGCTTCCGTAGTCTTCCAGACCGAAATTAAGTGCAGCACAGCCGCCCAACCTGGGCCTCACGCCCCTCTATCGACTTCAATCACTCCAACGCCGACTCGCATGCAGAAAGTACAGTGGCTAGAATCAGAAAGACGAAACACTCGGTCGGCTTCCCTGAACTTACCCGTGCACACAGTTTATAAATTTCATCCCCTCTAATAAAAGAATTCTTCTAAACTTGAATTGTTTGCACGACTAATAATTTATACGCTAATAAACATTACTTATAGTTTTTGTCTTTAAAACAAAGCATTTTAAGTAGAGTCAAAATTAAGCTGGGTCCACCCAAGTTGGAATATAACGTGTCCTACAGGCATGGCCGCCTCCATAGGGGTTCAAGCCGCCATTCGGCCGCTCGCATAGACACTAGCGCCAGTGTCCCCTCTAGTGTATATTAGTATGGACCTCTATGATGCTAAAGAGACTGCAGTTGACCTCAAGCAACGAGGAAAAAGTTGACGCTGACAGTTTGGCAAAGCCCACTTTCTCATAGCAAGCACCTGTTGGAGCGGCAGACGGCCGGGCACACGCCATACGCTCATCATTAGCAACCTGCTGGGGTGATTTACGTAACAGCTACTACGCAGGAAACATGGCGTCGAATATATTTAAAGTGTTTGGAAAATAAACACTAAAATTAAGCAGAAAAGTCGGGGTACTTCGAGAATGAACAGAAACAGTCGCATGCAACAGAAGATGGCAGCACACTTGCATCATCGAAGAAGATTTCTCACAGCGGGAAAAAGCGAATAATGGTGTGACACAGCTACCTCCCATCTTTTTACGTGTGCGCAAAGTTGTGAGCGGTTATGATAGCTTTCAACGTTCTTCCCGAAGAACGCCAGCGCCTCCTTCTCGGGGGACTTCCTCCAGCTCTCGAGGTGAATGTTTTCTCTCCTGCGGTCATAGGCACGAAGGTGTAGCGAACAATCTGCTTCAGTGTCCTAAGCCCGCTGTAGACATGCGTAGACTTGAGCAAGAACTAAGCGGGTCTGACCTGCGCGGCCCCTTTTTGTAGCAAAGCCACGGTAGACCTTTGCGTGCCTCCGAGCTTGCACCGACCAGCTCTGCGCGCATCCAGCCACATTTTGCGGGAAGCAAACATTCTCGATCTCTCGTGGCCGTCACCTTCCTGATGGTGTGCGCGTGTCCGTTGGCTTTCTTCACTTAGCATTGCGTAACGACCGACTCTTGTACTTCTCTCCTTTTTTTGCGCGTATGCTTTCCTACGCGTGATCTTCCAACGGGATAGGTACGGTTACCGGCTACTTCCGCATGCGTACAAGAAAGTGAAGAACAAAATAAAAGCCGCATTATTTCAAGTAACAGCGACAAAATAGTACAGTAATAATCAAGACGTTGTGCACTACTATCATACCTAGCTCATTAAGCACACATTGAAAAAGTCTGCCGGAATTTCTCACACAAGTCAATTTTCTAACCATGTACAGCGTGTTAGCTCATCGCGTTACTTTAACGACTAATTTATCTATAAAGTTATGTGGTGTTCTGCAAATTTCTTTAGAACAGTAAGCACTGAAAAAAATCTTGTTTTTTACTCATTAAAAAGTTCATAAGAAGCTTCTACCAGGTTCCAAAGCGAAATAAGCCATCAGACGTAGTTCTATGAGTAGCAACGTTTGAGGAATAATTACATAAATGTCCTCAAGATTTATAAATACTTCTCTCTTTGACGAAGTATTTAAAGAAACGGCTTGCCGAATGCAAACTATAAACTTAATGAAACATTTCAAACCGGTTCTGGAGAGGAGCTTCCAGTACCCGAAAATGCTGAGTATGAGTATAAAAAACAGCATGCGTATAGAAACAGCATGCGTGAGTATAAAAAACAGCATGCGTAAAAAACTGCTCAACAGATATGCTACAATGCAGCATTCATAACTGATATCTGTAACCACGGGTAGAAAGGGTCGAAGTATATAGAGTGCTGTTTTGATTTCTTGGGGCACGTCACGTAAGCGCGCGTGCGTGCGTGCGTGCGTGCGTGCGTGTGTGCGTGTGTGTGTGGATGTGTGCGTGCGTGCGTACGAGCGTGCGTGCGTGAGTTAGTGCGTGCGTGCCACAGCTGTATTAGTCAGACCAATACAAAGACGCACAATTTTCAGTCATGCTACGCCTTCACCAGAGTACAACCCAGCTACAGAGTTTTGGTTGTGCGTGTGTGTATGAGCACTTCTAGCCTTTGAAAATTTAAACTGCGTCGTCAGTACTCTGAGTATAGAACCCAGGCCCCGCTTGGCCGCAAGCGATGGTCTTCATGAAAAAGGAAAGCGCAAGGTTTAATAAAATTAGCGAACTAAAAGCCCCTGCCCTGACCCCGGGCTTTGTGGGAACTTCTTAAGTGCTAGGAGACAACCATTGTCAGCTTCTCGCGAGTCTCCGCATCCGCACGCATTATTTCCCATGGTACCTAGCAGATCGACGCTTTCTGAGAGCCGCTTGCTTGGCAGCCGAAGGAGGCTCACCCCATAGCCGGTCGTGACGTCTGGCGGCCGGAAGAATAATTGCTCATTATTTGCCCAATTTGCCTCAGCCCCAATCGGCAAAAATTCAGAAGCAGCCCCATAGCCACTTGTGGCATATTAGTGGATTTTCCAGTCGTTTGCTAGACAGACCTGCAGCGCTTGCTGGTTTGCTCGCTTCCTCGCTCGCTCAGTCAGAAATTTTATTCTCGCATCTTATGTATTATTTTATTATTGGTGGGATCTCTAAAATGCACAATACATTTTTTTTATTCATCTCTTACCATAACTCCCGGTTGAGAGGCTGGCGACAAAGTCCGCGAATGTTTGCGTCAATTTCCTGACCATTAAATTTATGCATTCGTCATAACCTAAGGACGGCAGAAATTACACTGGATAAGATGTTCATATGCAAAACTAGTCATGTATAAATTTCGCCGAAAAAAGAGCACATGGATAGAGCTGATGAGTAATATTTACCAACTCTGGTTCAAGCCATCGTCCCCTAAAACAAGCAAAAATCTTCGGTCTTAATTGAGCGCCATTGTACAAAGCCCCTTTTTTAACCAATTGATAGATTGTGTATTTTCTAAGATCTTTGTAAACGTTCCTCAGACTTTTTATGGAAAATTTTAGAGTTAAAAACCCCCTAAACACAAACTGATGACATAAAGGGTTGCAGAAGCTAGCACCATGTCCACATCATACTAGCTCTTTAAGTGTCTCACTATAGCTTCATGTTGAGCGCAAAGGGATGAGTCAAGAGATTTATTATAAACTTTGACGAAGATGAACTCGTCACTATAGATCCACATTATCTCGCGAACAGTGCAGGGCTCTTTGCAGTAAAAATTAACGCTCTATGATTTTATTAAATTTTTATAATGAAAGCGGGCTGATTTCGTTACACAAATTTGGTCTAAACCGCAACGCGGGACCATACATTACTGTCAGAAAGACAACGACGCATATGGTTGATATGAAAAATTCTATTGGTCCAAATTTTTTTAGAAAAAAAAACAATCCAGAAATTGTGAAACAGCATTCTGTGCCCGCGCTTCCGTATCGAGTTTCCTAAACTGTGTTCTTTACCCCGCGTCATCTTACACTGCATTTAATTTGGAAACATCGAAATAGTTATTCCATTGTTATTTCTGCGATTACTTGTACTAATAGTGCGATCGCACGCATTCTGCGTAACTAAAATGATTGATTCCGTGCAACGGGTGTTTTTCATAGAGTGGCAGATAATGGGCAGGCTGATCCGTCACTTCATTCACACACAGTATAGTCTATAGAAGAGCTAACGGGCCGACAATTTTTCGAGGATGAATGTTCCTTCCGGACACGTAACCATTTTAAGGTGGTGACGTGGTGACTTGTGGGCTGGTCTCTACCGTACATGCGCCTTAGCAAAGTAGCGAGGAATGTGGCAATTTGTGCTCTGCATATGTCACCATCGCGGCCATTATCTCCTGCGTAGTACGCTTTCCAGTCAACCCACTCCACTGTGGTGCAATGATATAATGTGCTGAAATCACCAGCGCACCGTTTAAGAGCAACGGGGTCTGGCTCTTCGGCGGATCACAGCCGGGGTCTGTTTTCCCGCATGGGCAGCAGCCCACCGGCGCCCCCCGCAGAACCCGAGCTCCCCCGGTGCTGTATCCACTGACCGTGCCCCTCCGCACGACACGCGCCCTTCAGGCGCCGGCGCTCCGGAGCGCAGCTCATCGGCCAATGGAGGCTTTCACACGCACGTCTGCCCGCCAAGGCGGCGGCGTCCCGCATTGTTCGGCTCAATTAAAGCGCGCTGTGTCAAGGCTGGGATCGAACACCGCACGCTCTGCACGGCTCTGGCGGATCGCCGGCGACGTCGACCTTGCTCGGTTCAAGGACGGACTCCGCGTCGTCGCTGCAGCCGGACAGATGTGACACCCATAGAGGCGCCTACAGTAGCCGCGCAGATGTCACGCTTGAACGACTTACTGCTGTTGTCGCGGGGAAAAATACCCTCAAGCTGAGCCCCAAGCGAGGGGCGCACGTTTGCATGACAGAGCTTCCAAGGAAGCGCTGAAGGCGGCCATGCTTCGCGGCACGTTCCTGAGCCCCCATCACACGGCACAGGGAGAAAAATAGAATCTGAGTGGCACGGCCACACGGAGAGACAAAGGGAACGCTGAGTAAGAGGCTCCACGTAATTCAGACAGTTTTTGGCCCTTTAACGGGAGCGGAAATGACAAGCAGACGGGGGTCTTTGTTTCTCGCCTTTCTGAAAAAAAAAAAAAAAATGGGTGCATGTGGTATACGCGGTACCGAACTACGGCGGGTTTGATGTTTCAGGAGAACGCTTTAGCCACTACTACACCACGGCAGCAAGCTCCACAGTGCTCCGAATACTTCCACCGCCTTTGCAGTAACCAGTCAAGGCGATAATAACCACGAGTAAAACAACAGATATAAAACTTCTCATTTCTTATGGAGATCGAGCGTAGTGTCTGAATGATTCATAAAATTGTATGAACGGATTGATCCCGTAAGGACGAAGGGTCCCAGCAAAACCTGTAAGGCTATGCGGTTGGGAGCGATCATATCCGAAAATTCAACATAACGATCAACTGGCTTGATCAGTGAAAAAAAAAAAACGGTGCAGTACATCGGACAAGCATATAGGTCTACCCGATGAAGAAACAGGCCCCGATTAGCAAGGAAAATGTGAATAGAAATTGTATGCAAAAAAAAAAAAAAAAAAGCAGGAACCAATGATATTCGGTTCTAACGGAGTAGCAATTACTTGTACGAGCCATGCAGACTCAAAAAATAATACAAACACGAATTGATTTAATCTGTTGTGATCATAGATCTACCGACTGGATATTTAATATATAGGTGAACTGGTTAAAGCGCGAGTTGCTTGAACGTAGAATGCGGGCTGCGCCCTGTTCAACTGGCTAAAGGCACGGCACTCCGTACGCAGGACAGGCCATAATAAGCGTTGCTTGCAACACCTCGTACTGGTTTCGTGAGCAGAGATACTTTAGGGCGTCGTATTTTTCATTGACAACTTCCTGGTCGGCGTCGCGTTGCATTTTCAGCGGTGATGCGCCCCGGGTGAGCCAAGGTCTGGAGTTGGCAACTTTCTGGTCGGTCCTCTCTCTGCAGGAATATTCATTACGCACTTGAGGAGTTTCATCGAAATTGCGACACCATCGGAGTTTGTTTAATTAAGTGTTGCCTGGAGGCTACGACATGGATGAAGCGACATTTCTCGAGTTGAATCTTCGCCCGTGAATATCCAAACATCTTACAATCTTCGTCGTAAAAAAAAACGTATAAATACAGCCATCGTCATGAGAACACTCAATCTATGTCAATAAAAACAACCATTAACGAAAAATGCAAATGGCTCTCGTCTATTTCCTTACTTTTTATGCGTGGAGCTCATCCTGGTAGTCCGCCCTTAGTTTTCATAAAGCCGGTCTTCGAGCTAACATTTGAAGAGCAGGTAGCGGTTAACTTTTAGCTCGGTGGCCCTAAGGAGATGTTGTCATGGTGATAAGTTAAACAAACTTTAAGTGTCACGTATGCGGAATCTTCTTCCAGGCCAGGTTTCATTACATTTGGTTTGACCGAAAACTAAAGCAGTTTCAATCGGAAGCTCATTAATACGATTTTTAATAAGCAGGGTTCTGTGTGGAGGTAGGGGTGCAACAGGTGCAACCTCAGTTTTGAATGTAAGAAACAAATATCACTATGTTTGGCTGGCGAGACGTCTATAAGAACGTGATCGCCATGTCGATGATGATGATGATGTTTAGATTTTTTGGCGCAAGCCCGACCAAGGGCAAAGAGCGCCAAATGTTGTTCTGTCTTACTCCCCTACCTCAATGTGCCCGGAGACCGTTGGTGATCTCGCGTTTCTCACTGCTTCCCCGACAGAGCCTGTAGTCGCAGTGAGCTCTGGCGTATATGTCCGCCCAGTTATTACCAGGTGCAACGTGTGGGGCGCTCGGAGAGTTCGCTACTGCAGGTGGTAAGTGTGACCCGTGAAACCTTGTTCGGTTAAACTAGACGGCAATTATTGAATATCCATTTCACTTGAAATCAGAAGTCATGTGGACTGAATGAAGAGCGACGCAATCCTATCCTGACTCTGCTGCGCGTTCAATGAGCACAGAAGTCGATTTCGTGAAACCATGACCGCGGTCGCGTGGTGTCACATTAACAGAGTACGAGGGAGAAAACCGACCTCAGGCTAGTGATACTATGAAGAGAGTTAGCGGGAAGGGGAATAGAAAAAGACAACACAGAAGCATACCCCGCATTTCCGGTATATCCAAGATGCGCAAAATAATATCAACGTCCAGGCAGTACTCGCATACAGACATTCTAATCATCTCTATCATCTCGCACGATTCAGGCGGCCCCCGCCCATAGTCTTCCAACCGCACTTGTTTTGTAACATCAGAATGAGTCATTTGCGCCTGAAGAGGTTACCTTCATGCTGTCCATTACCCTCGAAAAATGTCCGCGAGTAGGTTTCTCAACGATGCTGTGAAAATGCCAACCGCTGGGATAAAGCTGCCAAATAGGCCAATGAAAAGGCGCCACATGAGGATAGACTCAAGAAATATGGTCCGGGCTGTAACATGACGCAATGTATATGAATGACCATTTGCATTGCGCGACATCGCCGTGTAGATCATATTTCTGGGTCAGATCACATCTCGAGCTGCGTCATTCGCCAAATTGGCTCCCTGCAGTAGCAGGGTTTGGTCATTCAGGCGTAAAACACACGGACATTTTTAGACCGTGTTTATGGGTGTTTCTGAAATACCATCCCGTCCTGTATAATTTTGCGCTTCGTTTATTCTTCGTGGCTTGTATGAGCACCAAGAACTCAAACATAATACTTCCATACCATTCTTTTACCAACGCAAACAACACCACAGCCTCTTTACCTCTTAATAACCAGACGCCCAGGTAGACAAAATTAATCCGAAGCCCTCCTCTACGGCGCACCGCATAGGCCTGGTGTAGCTTCGGCGCGTAAAGCCCCCAATTTTTTTTTTTTTTTGTGAGTGATCACAGCTTGACAGAGCCCGTGGCGACCGCAACCTAACCAACGCTAAATATTTAGGAGTCACATTTTCTTGCGACCTAACATGGAATCGACACGTAGAATCAATAACCACACAGGCAGCCCGCACGCTTAACTTCATTAGGAGAAATTTTAAGCAGGCTCCGCAGGCTGTAAGGGAACTTCTATATAGCACAAATATCCGTCCTATTCTCGAATACGGTTGTACGGTTTGGAACCCCTTCACGCGAAATCTGATAGATAGTCTCGAGGCCATACAGAACCGCGCTGCTCGTTTTGTTACGCAGCATTACTCGGATAAAAGATTCTCTTGGCTGGCCTGCGCTTGCGTCGCATCGGGCCTTTTTTTGTATGGCTTCTCTAAGAGACGTATACTTCAACCGAACACCACTGAACAAAGATGCTTACCTGGTGCTGCCCACATATGTGTCCCATCGGCTTGACCACACACTCAATTGGATAAATACCCGCTCGTACAACTGCCTTTATGAATTCATTTTTCCCCGCACTATAAAGTCCTGGAACCAGCTTCCCCGGGTCATCATCCTAGTTGCAAGCGACACTGAAATCCTGGTGGCTTTACGCAGTCATCTTGAATGCTAAAATTTGAACGCTATTCTTCCTAGCGTGCACTTCTGTTTTTGCATACTTGTGTTACTTTGAATGCTGGGCAGTGTTACTTTTTATGCTACTTTTCATGCTGTCATTTGTTAATTGTTGTCTGTTATTTGTCTCCCTGTTCCTTGTTATTCTTGGTATCTTTCACTTTGTTGGCGCATTTCGTGTGTGTAAAATGAGTTTTTACCCCCCTACTGTCTGCTATTTGTTTCCCTGCTCCTTGTTATTCTTTATAGCTTTCACTTTGTTGGCGCATTTCGTGTGTGTAAAATGAGTTTTTACCCCCCCTACTGTCTGCTATTTGTTTCCCTGCTCCTTGTTATTCTTTATAGCTTTCACTTTGTTGGCGCATTTCGTGTGTGTAAAATGAGTTTTTACCCCCCTACTGTCTGCTATTTGTTTCCCTGCTCCTTGTTATTCTTTATAGCTTTCACTTTGTTGGCGCATTTCGTGTGTGTAAAATGAGTTTTTACCCCCCTACTGTCTGCTATTTGTTTCCCTGCTCCTTGTTATTCTTTATAGCTTTCACTTTGTTGGCGCATTTCGTGTGTGTAAAATGAGTTTTTACCCCCCTACTGTCTGCTATTTGTTTCCCTGCTCCTTGTTATTCTTTATAGCTTTCACTTTGTTGGCGCATTTCGTGTGTGTAAAATGAGTTTTTACCCCCCTACTGTCTGCTATTTGTTTCCCTGCTCCTTGTTATTCTTTATAGCTTTCACTTTGTTGGCGCATTTCGTGTGTGTAAAATGAGTTTTTACCCCCCTACTGTCTGCTATTTGTTTCCCTGCTCCTTGTTATTCTTTATAGCTTTCACTTTGTTGGCGCATTTCGTGTGTGTAAAATGAGTTTTTACCCCCCTACTGTCTGCTATTTGTTTCCCTGCTCCTTGTTATTCTTTATAGCTTTCACTTTGTTGGCGCATTTCGTGTGTGTAAAATGAGTTTTTACCCCCCTACTGTCCGCTATTTGTTTCCCTGCTCCTTGTTATTCTTTATAGCTTTCACTTTGTTGGCGCATTTCGTGTGTGTAAAATGAGTTTTTACCCCCCCTACTGTCTGCTATTTGTTTCCCTGCTCCTTGTTATTCTTTATAGCTTTCACTTTGTTGGCGCATTTCGTGTGTGTAAAATGAGTTTTTACCCCCCTACTGTCTGCTATTTGTTTCCCTGCTCCTTGTTATTCTTTATAGCTTTCACTTTGTTGGCGCATTTCGTGTGTGTAAAATGAGTTTTTACCCCCCTACTGTAATGCTCTCTGGGTGAAATGTAGGTATGTGAATAAAATAAACATGGCAGCGGACGACTAAACGTTAGGTACCCCGCGTAAAATGGGAAATGGAATAACGAGTCGGTGTTAAAGGGTGACATAAAAAGTGCTACAACGAAGTTACCATGTAAAAGCTAACTAGAAAATAGAACAAATGATGTGCACCAACTTTTAGTGATCGCAAATAAATACACAACAATATAAAGAAGTGGTCAGGAGATCTGATTAAAACGAGGACAAGCACTGACCTCGTTCTGCTCGTTTAGAAGCACGAATTTGTTTTGAAGAGTTATTTTAAACTCCCGCGATCTGGCTCTGGCTGACTCCATGCGGGGTTTCTTAGTTTTCACGAGTTTCCTTCTTTCTCTTTTGAGATTCAGCCTTAGCTTGCATCTAACGCTCCTTTGATCGCTGCTCCGAATCTTACTTATTACCTCTACGTCTTGCAAAATATCTATGTTGTCGATTAAAATGAAGTCAATGTCGTTTTTTTGTTGTACCATCAGGACTTTTCCATGTCCATTTCCTATTGTTTTGTTTACAGAAGATGGTGCTTATTACCCTCAGGTTATTTCTCTCTGCAAATCCCACCGGTGTATCTCCTCGACTGTTGCGATTGTCTATTCGGAAGTTTCCCACTGACCTTCCTTTTATTTGCTTCTTACCGACCTTAGCGTTAGCCTCCCGTCACAATCGTGAATTGCGTTGTTTCCTTCTACACTGCTGATTCGACGTCCTTGTAGAAACTATTTACGGCTTGATCATCATAGCTGGTTGTTGGCGCATAGGACTGTACTATCTTTAACCTGCGTCGCTTGTTTAGCTTGATCGCAACAGCCGCGACTCTCTCGGTAATGCTGAAAAACGTCTCCATGTTTCCTGCTATTTCTCTGTGAATTAAAAATCCACCCTGTGTTCTTTCTTCTCTTCGGGTCGACTGTTGCACAGAACATGCCCGCTAGTGAACTCCATGAAACCTTCTCCTGCCCTTCTAACTTTGCTTAACCCTATAGTATCCCACTTAATGTCCGAGAGCTCCCCTAGTAGTACAGCTAAGCTTCCCTCGCTAGACAAGGCGCGTGCGTTGAACGTTGCCAGGGTAAATTTCCAAAGGCGGCCTGTCCGGACCCAGAGATTCTTAGCACCCTCTGCTGTATCGCTGTTCTGACCGCCGACGTGTACAGGTGCTCTACAGCTATTGAGGACGTCCCATGAGTGAACAACTCAACTCTCGGCCCGCAATCAAGGACTGGACAATATAATCGTGGCTGCGTAGGTTAACATGAGTATCATTAAAATGGAAAGAAAAAATATTTAAAAAGCACCTGAAAAGTGCGGCGGCCGCTACAATGATCGCAAAATCCTAAATTCGTACTCGTGGCATGCATTATTAACGCGTAAGGCCGTGTTCAGACTGTTGTCACAACTGTCGTAAGATCATTAAATAATGACGTCGCTTCACGTCTCAGCCAACCAAAGTGCGTGAAACGCCGTTTTTTATCACCTCTATAGCGCACAATATTGCAGTTACGTCGGTAGTCTGAAGGTAGCCTAACGCTATTTAGCAAGTTGGCGAAAGCATGCACCCTGCTGGCGTCCGCAAAAGGTGTCTCCACAAAATCGCACACAAATTAAGTCGTCGATTTCAAAAAAAAAAAAACGTGGCAGTGACGGAAATCTCACCCAGCGACTCGCGCTGACAGGCAAGGGATTTACGCACTGCTCGACACCAACGCCACGTGGAACACGACGTTCAAAATACTACACATATGAAGGAAAGGGTGGAAGAGGAAAAATAAAACACAAACAAAGGAAGCGCTGCTCTAGTTTCAACGCGAGGTATTCAAACATGGCGATATGCACGTGGCTAGGAGCTGCCTCGGGAGAAATTCACCATAGATGGCGCAAGCTAGCCTAAGGCGCGTAGCTTGATCGTGAAATATTGAAGTGCATTCTATGATAAGGCAGTGCGCATTTCATTCGCATGAAAAATCACCCCGCCTGTGGCGTTAAAACGCTGCTCGTTTTAATGAAACATGGGCGATCGCACATTCATGTGTTAACGCGAAAGCCAAGCAGACTCGTGTTTCTATGTCGCCGGTCTTGAGCTAGTGAAAGTATAAAACGCTGTCAGGGCCGGCGTCGAATCTTGGTCCCCTCGATTGCGCACCTGACGCCTTATCTATTATGCCACGCCGGCTGGTTATTCTGTATGAGCAAATCATTGGACGTTATGTCTCCGCAGCCCGCGTTGCTGCAAGCGCTGCCGCCTACCCTTGTGCACAACACCACCGTCTTGCGTATACGTGGGAAATAAATGTGGAAAGTGAATCGGGGTCGTTGTCGGAAATATCTAAAGGAGGAGTTCGTGGCGCCAGACCCATGACCACACACGACATATACGGGAGATTGAAATTGACCGAAAAGGACATACCCGATATCGGTGAAAGCATGTGAGCGTAGACGCACACTCGCATATGCACATATGCTCTGCTTAAGCATGCTCTGCTTAATAAGCATGTCGCGACTGCAAAGCATTTAATTAGCAACCGGTCAAACAACAGTTAACTTGGTGCAGAAAGGTGGTTAATTCTTCCCGATGAAACGAGCTTTTGCCCCGATATTTCGTGGTTGGCGCAGCCAAACCATTTGTAATTTTTTATTTCGTGTCTCGGACCGCTGTCCTAGAAGTATGTCGGCAAAGCCAGACATTTCGGTGTGCGCCCCGATGTTCTTCGCCAGGAAGGGGTCAACGGCGGAGGTGCTTTGCGTTGCGAGTGCGTCGATCTCGGAGGCTCAGTTCCACAGCAAGCTGCGGGACATACTGCTTCCTCCAAATGTTCATGCTAATGTCACCGATGCAGGCACGCCACGCCGTGAGGAGGTAACTCACCGTGACTTCTGTGATTGCTGGCTTGGAAGCGAAAGGCGAGATGCATGCGCAGCGGAGGCGGCCGTCGTGCGTCTTGACTGCGCAAGCATCCCCGGTTGCGTACACTTCGACCAGGTCGTGTGTTTAATGCCGGTTCTGAAGTCTTCGCTTAGAGAATGTGACCCCCGCTGCCCTCTGAGTAAGTCACTGCTAGGTAGATTTCTATGTGAGTCGTCGGGTAAATCAAGCGTAAGGTAGGCCGGGTGCCAGCGGCGGTATTTTCATGCTTGAAATGCTATCGTTGGCTGGGGCGCCTGTTGTGCTATGTGGCCCACAAAAGGGTGTTACTGTGTTCCTGCATCTGATCTCCACCTTTGTTTTCCTCTTCCTGTGTGTGTTTTTTTTTTTTTCGTTTTTTTTTTCGGTTTTTTATGAGTGTCCAGTCTGTTTCTTCTCCAGATAAATCTATCAAATGGCTGTGCTGGTAATGATTGCCGCAGAATTTT
Source organism: Haemaphysalis longicornis (assembly GCA_013339765.2). Classification (NCBI taxonomy): domain Eukaryota; kingdom Metazoa; phylum Arthropoda; class Arachnida; order Ixodida; family Ixodidae; genus Haemaphysalis; species Haemaphysalis longicornis. Next base: position 177,358,573 of record CM023448.1, read on the forward strand.
TTTATAGTACGACTACGAAGGGATCGTGTTGTTTCGTTAGTGGCTGCCGTACCTGCTGGTGGCGCCGTCACACAATGCCACGTCAAGACAATTTCGACAAAACTTACGCGCTGCTCTCAAGTTTAGTGGGCAAGGTTGTAAACAAACGCTGGAAAATCATTTTTCTGCTTTTGCAGTAATTTGTTGGCTCTCTCTTGCCACCAGGGCCGCTCTCGGCTCGTAGACCCTATGAGACGGCCCAGTAGTTCAGCTTCACCACAATGCACTTAACTGACATATTCATGTCGCCAATAATAAAATTTTGGCGAATGACACTGTCGATCACGCGATTTGAATTAAAAATGGACCTGCGCTGTGGCGTCACACAAAGCAAGCTTGACTTTCGGCATTGCTCAGTGCCACAGCGTGAACGCGCTTGACGGCACCGAGTACGAGATGTTGTGGTCAGCGGAGAGCGACGAGGAGTGAGATGAGTGAGATTACTTCGGGAAATAAATCGCCCGTTTCTCTCGAATTCATTTTTCTGGCTCACAAAGTTCCGTGCGCGTTACAATCGGAGGTGCAAGTTTTTTCGTATGTTTTTTTTGCCAGGAAAATCGGATGCGCGTTAGAATCGGGGGCGCGTTAGAACCGGGTAATTACGGTAAATCACATTTTGAGTTGAATTAATGCACTTCGCCGTCATTCGCCAAATTTCGCTTGTTGGCTGCGTGGATTGGCCACTCGAGTGCATTCTGGTGAAGCTGAGCCATGGTACTGCCTGATTGTGGTGCAGAGTTTAAGTTGTGCTCTCGGCGCTTGAAAAGGGGCGCGAAGGTTGTTAAGCCCTTCATGTTAAGCCGCGGGCTTAATTCGTACTAGCTAAGCGGCCCTGGTTGTTCTCAATAGATAAATATGACTGCAATGGGAAACTTCAGTGCCTAGACGTTTTGGAAACGAAGTGTCGTTTCCTGTGAGCAAACTATCGACCCTATACATAAGGAAGCGCTCGGAAGATACTGGCTGGGAGTTTTTATTGTGCCAAAGCTAAAAACAACCCAACTTTGTTACTTTTTAGCGTGCGCCAGGCTATTCCGTATCCCTTTTTGTTCTTGAAGAGGAAGTCCCGATGTCCGGTCTGGGAAGCAGTAATCCAGGAGGCTGGCTCCAAGAGTTGAGCCCGCCCAATGGTGTTAATGGGAAGCACGCTGCTGGTCTCGCCCGTACCTCGATGCGTCTGGAGAGGCGCCGCTCGAATCGAGCGACAGAGGCAATTAACGCGCAGCTCCCAAGACGAGAAGCCACAACGGGGCCCGAGTCATCACTTCGGCGAATGCGAGTGAAGCTGCCGCGCGCACACGGGGGCTTCTGGCGCGTCCCCGTTTGGAAATAGAAACTATCGTCGAGGGCCTCCGCGGCTGGCTTCTAATTTACGAATCCTTTCTTAATTTGCCCGATGGAAGTACCGAATACACACAAATCGTGCACGCCAGTGTGTCGGGGGAACACGCCTGGCGGAGAAGAAGAAGAAAGGGGCTGAAGGAAGAGAAAACGTGGTCTGTCAAGCGGCCCCGCCGCGCGGTATTCGCTGCTGCTATTCCAGTCCCGACGTCGATGCCATCGTGTTCGCGAAAACACGTCGCTCGAAGGCGAAAGGTCTCAAGACCCGGCTCAGACGCAGACGCCGCATTGTGTTAAAAACCTCCTCCGGGACGTGCCATGTGATCCATCACGTTACGTAGTGCGGGCGAAAGAAACAAGATGCGAGAAAAAGCGCAAAAAGCGCTCGCGCCACACGAGCTCGTCTCCCCGGACGTTCCTCGACACGGACGCCGGTTCAGGACGGAGAGAAAGGTTATTTTCCGTCCCTTTCGCCCTCGCGTCCGGGCAACGCGGAAGGGAAGCTGCTCAACACGCCCGCAGCCCCAGTTATGCTTTTCAACGCACCGCTTCTTCGCTCATGTCGCTCGTTGTGAGAACGCGCTCGCGATGCCTCTTATCTGCCGTCGAAAGCCACGCAGGCGCGTGACGGCTTGGCCATGTTCGCTCGTGTAACCTAATGTACGCACTGGCGAACAGACAGGAGCGATTCTTCAGGGAGTATCCTTCGCTCGCGATATCTTCTCACAAAGTACCCGCCGTGGTAGGCTCAGTGGCTGAGGCCTTTTGCTGCTAGCCCGAGGACGCGGTTCTGTAAAACATAACCAATGGCTTTGTTGGATGGGCATTCTCAATATCTCAGTAATCATCGTACCGCGCTTCTGCCATGTTGTCGGCTGTAAAAAGCACAAGATAAGCCTCCCAGGACGGCTTGTAGTCGTAGCATTCACTAGCCGAGACCTACGCAGTGCATGAACGCCCTCCGCGTACCCGCAGACGCCTAAATGTCATGCGCTTTTCCCCCATATTTGGCGCTTGCCTCCCTCATGCCTGTATCGTAAAAAGCGTGTTCGCACCAGGCCAAGGGTCTCTTCATTCTGGCCTGTGCCCACTGCCTGCAAGCAGTCGGTGCTTATGGCAACAGCACGCCAACGAGAACTCGCTAGCGCGCCAGTGCCAGCCTGCGCGCGTTTTGTGAACTAGTTCGTGTAGCCATGAACATTGCGGCTCAAAAAAAGGTGAACTCAATATAGAAAACATCGGCGGAAAACAAAAAAGTTAACTTACAAAAAAAAAAGCACGTACCCGCGGGGACTCGAACTCGTGACTCGCAAAACATTTGCGGTGACATACCTAGCTCCCCAGACTGCTGAGCCACGGAGCGGAACGCGAAGGCCTCGCTAATATAGGGTATATATTGTACAACCGGTTTACACTTATTTAGTTTTGGCATTTCAAGCAGCTTAGGTGACTATTTGTTGTACTGCGATCGTGCAGTAAGCGTCGCCCGAGTTTCCACAGCAGCTCACGTCTAGCAATTGCATTTCGTAGACGGAAAAGCGTTCGCAGATGCGTAGTCGTGCTGCTGACCGCTGTGCTTGTTCGCCCAGCGCAAAAAAGTGCTTCCCGCGCCCTAGTTTTACGCTGTACGGTAAAAATATCAGTTGATTTTATTTCCTTAGTACCTATATTGACTTCGCTGACTCTTCTCCCGCCTTCAAGAGGCCTTATATTTTCCTACTGGCGTACCAGTCAGCGAAGCGTCGCATGTGCGCTTGTGTGAAGCGACCTTTACTTGGAGCTAGATACAGTGTACAAACAAACCAAATAAAGAAAGGCACATTCTTCCATTCACAAACGTGTCCTGGCTTCGTTTCAACTAAGCGAACGAATTGCGACCAAGCAATTTTTTTTTAACCTCCTTGATTGCGACGACCTGCCGGCGGCCGGCGGACGAAACGCTGGGTCGACTGACTCTGTCGGCCGGGGAGCCGTGCAGTAGCGCAGCCGTGGCGCAGCCAATTGCCAGCTCATCCCCTCCTGACGTCACACGAAAACGCCACAGAAAATGGGCGAGCGTAAAGAGAGGAGGACAGCATTTTCGAATTAGTTTTTCTACTAAATAAAATCGCGTAAACGCGCCTAGAGTGGTCGAAACATGGCCTGGGGACTCCGGACTACAATTTGCGCTAGTAATCCCGCAATGTTTACATATCACTTCAGTGTCCATTTAAAGCACGCAGATTACAGACAATGGTCGTAAAAGATACTCTGCTTGCAAGGCTGTGGTGACTGTAATTGCTAATCGGAAACCCAATGTCAAATACGCCGGGGCGCTCGTTAATATTGGAATCGATTCTACTTGTTTCAGAGCATGACACTGCCGGATCACAGCGCAGCAGCGAAAATCCGTAAATCCACTATATTTCTAGCTTCCTAATAGCAATGGTCTACAAAGAATAGGCTGCTCACGTTTACGCATTCAGTTGAGTTAACTGTGTTCCCCCGAAATGTCAGTCCCTTGCAAGCAAGCGGGTTACTGATGCGGTGTACTGTGCCCAGAGGAGACTAGGATTTCTATCGCTCCTATTGCGTCTAAAAATAAACGCAATAAATAAATTGCCATATCTATTCCTACCAATACTGTTTTTCTACACTCTAAGACAACACCGTGTTACATCTCCACCTAAGTGCGCTTGAGTGAACAATTCACGCCGACATGCGAATTGCCCAACAAAGCAAATTCGGTGACTGAGCAACGTGCATGCAATTTGACTCAAAAATGTGATCTGCACTGTGGTACTGCGCAATGCAGAACGTCATGCTTGCATCGCGTGATGCCACAGAGCAGATGGAACTTTTGACATCATCATTAGCCGAAAATTCATTGCCGTCAGCCAACAATGAATTTCATGCAGCATTGTGGGCAAGCTCAACAACAGGATTGTCTTATAGTAGTGTGTATTGGAAGGGGTCGGTGTGCCTGCACTTTCTCCATCCCCTAATGGGAGCGGCGAGCAACAAAAGCGCTTACGCCCCTTTTATGGGAAATGAACTAGATTAAAAAATTGCCAACCCGAACAAATTACCTACGCTGTGTCCGATGATTGACAATGCAAGCACTAGTGGCCCCAAGGGTGGAAATAAACATATGTAGCGCCGCTCTTTACTTGTGTAATGGCTCTCGTGTACAGGTTCCCTCTAAGCTGCGGTTCGGTGTGTTGACACCTTACATTGTCTGAAGGACGCGTTTAAAGAACATTCCGTCTCCCTAAAAACTATATATCGGGTGCCTTACCAAGTCGGATTAGGTAAGGCACACGACATGTAATCGAGGGGGGAGGGGGGGGGGGTTCGATCCCCACTCTGAACGCATGTTTTTCTCTACTTTCTTTCCTACATAAAATTAAAGTGTTAAATTTACCAATCGTAATAATAAGAATCCGAACTATTCCCTATGTGTCCCTTGACGTTACAGACTGCTGGCTTTCCTTTCTGTATATCTTCGACGAGCTCCTCATTTCTAACCATATTAATCTGCACACCCACCCACCACCCACCACCCACCCACCCACCCACCCACCCCACCCCCCACACACACACCACACACACACACCACACACACACACACGCACACGCACACGCACCGCACGCACGCACGCACGCACGCACGCACGCACACACACACACACACACACACACACACCACACCATATATGGAGAGAGAGAGAGAGAGAGAGAGAGAGAGAGAGAGATACGTCTGCAGTCTACAACGCCAAAGGATGCATAGGGGTATAATTAGGCTCTTTTTTTACTACGGTTAGTGGAGTTAACATATTTAAATTTACGTAAGAAAGAAAGAAAGGAAGAAATATACGCGTCCAGAGTGAGGACCGAGCCCACGCCTTTCGATTTGATGTCGAATGCCTTATCAATTCGGCCGAATGGGTAAGGCATTAGAGACGGTCTCATATTAGCTCCTTTAAGTAAGGTATTTTTAGCCAATAACGCAGTCTAACTTCTACCACCCTTTATTTCGTGACATTACTTTTTCAAAACCCATAACGTGAGCCCAGAACCCAGAAACACTAGCTGCGCCAGTTTGGCGGCTCCCGTAAGAAGACATTTCCCACCCAAGTCGCCAGATCTCTTGCAGGGTTCATATCTCGCTACCACACCACAAAGTTCATTGAATGAAAATAGGCCAACTAAATTCGTGTGCGCCAATTTGTCTGCTGCTACTTAACTGACCTCCAGTTTGAGCATAACAGAGATGCAAGCACATTCGTGCATCTATATGCACAGATATCGCTTTAAATAACCCCGAAATAACTTATGCACGGCCTTGGCTCTTGACTTCACTGAGAGGTGGGGCTTTCTCCAATCAAAAGCAACGAACGAGGTCTGCTGCTTGTCGTTAGTGAAAGAAAACTGCTTCGAACGTCTGTTTGCCGAGTGATAAAAAGGGGGCTGCACTCGGTTAGGCGCTCTAGAGTTATTTATACTGCGTGGTCTAGCTGCAACAAGTGCGTCATAATTACAATGGCCACGTGCTGTGGCTAATACTTCCTTCATAATATTTTCCCGTTGTTTTTTTTTCCGACAACTACTTATCAAGGCTATAGTGTTTCTTGGACTACTTAAACGCGACCATTTCGGTCCGTCCGTCCGTCCGTCCGTCCGTCCGTCCGTCCGTCTGTCTGTCTGTCTGTCTGTCTGTCTGTCTGTCTGTCTGTCTGTCTGTCTGTCTGTCTGTCTGTCTGTCTGTCTGTCTGTCTGTCTGTCCACCCGTCCCTCGATTCAGCACACCCGGTCAAAACGTTAAAAGAATTTCGAACCAGGACCTTTAGGCAAAACATTTCCAAACTACTAAATGAGGTAGCATAACTTCATACTTGTCAATATTGTTCAGAAAGAAGAAAACATTAGAGATATTTGAGGCAAAAGATAAATGCGTAACTGATAGTAGCATTGTTCTTTTACTTAAAAATAAATGTACGCGTATTTTTTGCGATCAAACAAAATTAACAATATCTTAACAATAAAAATGAACACTTTTTTAACCACAAAATACGACGAGGGCTGCATGCTCGAGCCTCCAGCCCGTGTGAGTGTGTGTTACTCCTGCTCGTGGCTAGAACGTCGAGCACAGGGGTACAAGGGCCCAACTGAAGGCGCGTCAGAAGTGCGAACGCGGGAAACTGAATTTAATTGAGCAAACGTCGACTGCACTTATCATGGGAGGACCACGAAGGGGGGAGAACAGGGTGAGAGGTGGGCGGGGGAGAAGGGAGAGGCAGTTACTTGGCGGAAGACTGTCATCTTTCGACGACATTTTCCGCTAAGCGCGCAGATATGCGGCCAGTATTTAAGCTCTATTCAATTCATTTCTACACCAATGGGACGGGCCAGTAGTATTACATGTGTAGTATTACATGTGTAGTATTACATGTGTAGTATTACGTGTAGTATTACGTGTAGTTAAGTAACGGCCGCTTTCGTGGCACACACATACTTCCGGTACATGGATGCTGTACCGCCCGGAGCCCCCTATTTGATAACAGGGATGACGTGAAATCTTTCTTTTGGAGGAAACTCTCCATAATTTACATCAATCTTAACATTCTTTTCTATTACACACCAACCTACAACAGCCGCTAGCAGCGAAGAAGACCTCACAGCCCCGAGTGTCAGTATACCTTCACCGTTACGCCCACTCAGGGAAATTCAGCCCGCTGCAGAGCAAGGCTCAGTCTAGATATTAGAGGGCATACGTCGGGGCATGAGCCTCCTTGTACTTTACACCACGGCAGATATCTGAATTCGCATCCGTATCCACCATATTAACGCTACAGTCGCTCCAATACTTTAGCGTTGTCCGGCAGCACACATGTTCCACCGAGCAAATGACTCGGCCTGTATTCTATGGAGTTCGGTCTTGTAGAACAAATTATGCACATGTGCCGTACACACATGGCAGTTGGGGCCACTATAACCTATAATGAATAAACTGCGCTGTGGTTTAGCTACGACAAATTAATGAATTGCGTGAAGACGATGCTACAGGATTAATAATTGATTTCCCACGGCTCTGCGCAAATACGCCGACATACTCGCCCGCTGCCAGTACGGACGCCAACAATATCCAGCCCCCCACCCACACCTATTCTTAACTGAAGCCACCATATTCCGACGACTGCAAACGAACTCTTATGCCCACTACCCTATGCCATGTACCCCTTCCTCTACCCCGCCGCTTGCAAATACTGCCACCCCTTCTGGCACCCTATACCATCTAGTATGGGAGTGTCAGCTAACCCCATCCCTTATTCTAATCCAAACGGGCTAATCCGATCAAGGTATTGTGAACCAGCCGCATACATGGCTATGACACGGAAAATTATTGATATCTCCGATTTATTTTGCATCCTAGTTAGTCATTTCGTGTAGTATTCTTGTATGATAACTAAATTTCTTGCACTAATTTCAAATGCGATCAGTCATGTAAATTATGTACTCCTACGTAAATTTCTAGAGGCGATAATTTCGCTTTGTCCGCCTATTTATATTTGATTACATTGTCTATTCTTCGACAACAGATATTTTTATTGTTGTTCCGGGCGTTCCACAAACCCGAAGTGTTCATTCAGCAACGCTATTGCTCATTTACATCGTCCACTTCTAAGAGACTCGTCGGGTTGCGCACACAACATCAACATACATCGTAGGCGTGAGTGTTTTAGGCGAGTGCCCCGCTCCTGTACTGCGGGCCCCACCCCGCAAACCAAATATCGGCACTTGCAAAAAGCGAGCCGAGATGGATGCGGCGGAGTTCCATCAGGTGCAACGTGTGGCAGTGAGCGGTGCGCGACACATCCAAACTCGGCCGCAGGCGACGCAAACAAGGCGGCAGCCGCGGGCGAAAGCGATGCGTCGGCCGTAATGGCTGGCTGTTTGCCTGGTCACTTGACCCCCGGGGGCCCGGACGGAGCGTCCTTGCCCCACTGGCCACAGAGCCCCGGGCGGCCTTGGCGGCGCGCATCTGCCGCCCGCTGGCGCCACGTTCCACATTCCTTGCCCTCTCTCGCTCCCCCGAGCGCGCTATAAACAACACTTGGCGTCCAGCTCATTTCCAATATGAGAAATACCGGAGGGAGGCTCCTGCACGCAGGGCATCCCGTCGACAAAAGCGAGGGTCCCTTCGTGAGGGGCCCCGGACAACTGAAGCGAGCTAGCCTCTCCTGCTTATTGGCTGATGAGGACGCAACAGATGCACGCACATATCAGTGCGGACATAGCTTCAGGAGAGAGCATTTGCCCGATCGATCGCTGGATCGATACATTGATTGATTGATTGATTGATTGATTGATTGATTGATTGATTGATTGATTGATTGATTGATTGATTGATTGATTGATTGATTGATTGATTGATCATTCGCATCTGAATCAAGGGACCAATTGTTTTCTGTTCGCGTACGTTTCGCCGACCAACGATACTTTCTTCCTCGCCCGTACCTACCTCGCACACGCTCTATAAAACAGTGACACCCATGGGTACGCTAGGCACGCCACATTTGGTGTGACTGGTTCAGGGGAAATCCCCAAGGTGGATTTGCTTTAGCAATGCACTTTAAGGACAATAAGCCAACGGCAAGACCTAGCATGCACAATTTATTTTTATAAACTGTTATCTGTGCGATTTGATTAAATAAATAGATAAATAAAAATAAACTCAGGCGTGATATCTTGTAAGGTTACAGTGCAGAACGAAATTTTGAGTGTATTCGTATGTTGGACAACTGGGCAACATACCCCCCCCCCCCCCCCCCCCCCCCCCCCCAGGTGACGTGACTGGTCTCGCTGATGCATATGGCAAAACCACTCCACAAAAATTAACATAGTGTATAAAATCACGAACTGGCTCAAATTGAATACTTCTACCGTACAACAATAATAACTGCCTACTGTTGCGGCTTTGTTTATTGTGCACAATCTATATTATGCACAATCTATATTACACAAGTTTGCGTGACCGACCGAACGACCGACCGACCGACTGACGCTGACTGCTGGCTGACTGGCTGGCTGGACTGGGCAATATTACAGCGAAACTATATATTTCTAATCTCCCAATTCGCGCACCTGCGTGGAACGAAAACTCGTCATGTGGAACGAAAGCTGGGGCACTCGTGTTCAGCGTTTGGAAAAATTCATAAAAAATAAGAAAAAAACGTTTTAGTGCTTCCATAGTTTGATATTTTATATATTGCCCGTGGAAAAATGTCTCCTCAGCAATGCATTTTCATTTTGAGGTGAAGCCGACTTTGAAAAGATCGGTTTCAGCTTTATCTTTGTGAGCAGGCTTTCCCCCACATAGTGTGTGGCAGTGATGAACATGGCCATCTACAGAGGGAGTATGGTTGCAGCGCCACTTTATACTCCTCCCCGTAACCGCCGCCGCTTTCCCAAGTCGCGTATACTGCTCGCCACGCGCGGCACCTATCTCCCCTTACCATGCTTATGCGTGCAATAAGTAAGGGGGGGGGGGGGGGGCACGCCCAGGCAGGCCTCACGCGGTCACCGTTGACATACCCCTTTTGCGCGCGGAGGGGGAGGGGGGGAAGGAGATTTCAACGTGGTCTTCCCACGGCCCGATGCTACCTGACTGCTGTCCTCCTCGGTCCAGCGGTTTGAGTTGGTGTGTTACGCAGGCAGTAAGATGCTCACGACGCGGGAGATAAACGGGCAGCGCCCCATTTGTCCTCTATCAGGAGTAGAACTGTAGTCCTCCCAAGTCTCAGTCAACTAATAAGCTAGGAAGCATGCTCAATAGCCAATTACAAACGAGTTTTGTTTCGTGCACTCCTTGCACAGCGCCAAGCTTCTCCAGTCCTCCTTCTTCACAGAGTGGAAGTACACTGATTTTTGCAATGAAACTGGTATCAACCGCTAAAAAAATCGAGATGAGCGGAGTTTCCAGTTAAGCGAAATACCACGTATTTGTGGCCAGGTCACTGAAATAAGAGCTAGTGCTGGTAACAAAAGCTGCACTGCAGAGGGAAGCTTTCGTAATAAAGGAAAAATAATTCGCAGCAAAAGCGAGTTTTTATTATTGCTTGGGGAGAAAGAACTGCGTGATGCTTGCCCCTTTCGCGTTCGCATTTGGTCGCAGGAAAGCACTCTCGAGCTGCTCAATACATTGCATCAGTCGTTGGTCTGCCACCGCTACGTTCTACCTTATTGCGAGGCTAGCGCAGCATGTTTCGTGTTTCTGCCGTTGTAGGCACTTCTCGAGGCTTCTCGTCGTCCGCATGATCAGTTGCGTCGTCCACAGCCATCTCAACAATGTCGGCTTAGGACAGCGATTCGGTAACGGGGACGTCGGCCTTTAGGAGGGATTTCGCCGTCTTCGACGTCACTGGCGTAGCCTTGCCCACTTCTTCGCATAGTTCATCGCATCGACTGAATTCCTCCTCAGCTTCCTGTAGCCGACTTTGCCTTGTGTCCTCTCTGTAAACATTTCAAGATATCCGTGGTCTCCAAAAAAGCGTTTCGGGTTAAAGGGGCCAAGTACATAGCACCTATGGGAGATAAGTGCACGGCGAGAAAAATTTTCGACTTAACCGATATTTTGATATATGCGAGTTTGAGCTCACGAGGGTTTACTGTATATGAGTAATGAGTTGGGCACGCGGCCACAGCAATAACAAGGATGTTTATTCACGTATATCGCAAAGGGACTTGCCTTGATCAGAGTAAGGTTTACATCTCTTACTGTGACGAAGACAAGTCCCTTGCCTATGAGTGAGTAAACATCCTTGTTATTGCTTTCGCGGTGTGTCCTACTATTTACTCATACTATTTCTATGCGCTCTTGGCGAGTTTTCTTTTTCATAAATATATGTGTGTGTGTGTGTGTGTGCGTGTGTGTGTGCGTGTGTGTGTGTGTGTGTGGGCGCGTGCGTGTGTGCATGCGTGTGTGTGTGTAATAAAATACTAAAAAACTCAGCAATAAAATATTAGAAAACGTGAATGAATATAACCACCTTGGACCAGTTGTCAGCCTTGGACCCTAACCACCTTGGACCCTACCAAACCCAAGAAGCTAATCACGCAAACAATTGCTATACTCTGATGAGCATTTCGCAAGCAAAATAAAGTAATAAACAGTACGCTACCTCTGTAACTATAAAAAATCACGAAACCAGTGCCTTCTCACTGTGATGTCTTATGGAGAAGAGACTTGGGGCTTCCTGAGTACCTCAAAAGAAAACTTAGGTCAGTTAAAACAATCTGCGGAAAGAAGAATGACAGGGAGCAAACGTGAGCGGGAAAACCTCAAATGACTAAAATGAGGAGAGTTAGCATGATCATGTAATGCTGAAAACAGAGATCCGATGGATCACTAGAATAACAGAATAGCTATCAAGAGACCGTACTAGAAGTAGAACACAGTCAACGTGATGAAGGAATGAAAAAAGAAAATGTAATGCCAAAATATAGATTCAAACAGCGCAGAATTGAAGTGCATGGAAGTCTACGAGAGAGGCTTTCATTCATCACGCTATCTCTTTTTTTTTTCTCCTTTCCTCTTCTGCTCCTCTTTTTACTAATCAACTATCTTTTTTCCCATTACCCTTCCTGCAGTGTAGCATGTCGACGTACGCATGTTGGAAAATGCATTTCCTTCTTCAATAAAGAGCTTCTCTCTCTCTCTCTCTCAGCAAACGACACAAATATGATGATGATGGTGGGGATAATGAGGATGGCGACGACGACGAAGGAGATAATCACGGCGGTGGTTCGAACTGGGCTGGCTTCCATTGCGGTAGGAAATAACGACCTTTTAATTAATTATAAGCTCGTTAATTCGAACCGCAAGAGATGCCACCTTAGTTCGAATTAACGAAAGTTCAAACTAATGAAAGTGAGGAATAACAATAGTACACTGCGTTTGGGAAGAAGTAGGACATGCCAAAAAATTAATACTTGAAGTCCGGGATTGTAGTCCCTTAAGATTAGAGCGAGCAGTTCTTGCTCTAACGAGCAAATTTTGCGGAACGCATCCCTTTTGTTCTCTTCAAAACTTTCGAGCGGACGGATGCACTAGTTCTTCTGCCTCCTTCTCCACGCCGTCACTGCAGCGACAGGCCCTGCGCCTATGACCTGACATATGATGTCCTCCCCTGTCAGCGCACCTCACACCCCTGCACTCGCGTGTACATCGACGTAGTCCGCAAAGGAGACGTCTTCCAAAATGTCCACCCCGGGTGTTCCTGATTCGTTTTACCCGACTTTACTTTCTTTTTGTTGTTGTTGTGTTCTTTTCCCCGTTCCCGAGGTGATGCAGGGTTGTGTGTAGACAACGGGTGCATTGCCCTTACCGTGTACCAGGCACCAAGCCGTCGGGGCAGTGGCGCGTAGTTCGAATTATCCGTGCCGGAACCTAGTCACGATCGCATTAACGGGCTTTTTAAAGTGAAGCTTTCTATGTCTCATTTGGGGCGGTGGCGGAAAAAACTCACTGCTGGAAAGCCAACTTTACACAAGAGGTTTCCACAAAGGGCACATCAGTTACACACCGCATAAACAATGGGATGTCTTTAGATGCATAACGGGGTCCATTGTTGTAGACGTATGCATTTTAGCGTCGTATGGTGAGCGGCGATGATGATCATGAAAGCATTCTTTAACAGTCGCACAGACAGCCCATTGATCACGCCACACGCTTAACCGATGGGAAGCCCAAATCAACGACAACGCTAAGCTGACCGAATAAGCACATTCAGATGACCCAATCACAAAGTAATAGATAAAAAACCACAACATCACATTCGATTAGCTCATGATTGCCATTAATTTGCACTTGGCTGATTGGATTGTGGACTTTGCATTTGTATCGGAGGAAGCTTCGCGTTTCAACCATTTTTCTTCCAGAAATGGGCGTTAGGTTTATCATACACTTCTACGTAGCATGGCCGGGCTAAATCATACAGTTCGAATTATTTAAATTCGAATTAACGAGCTTTCACTGTGACGACGACGACGGTGATGATGGCGGTGGTGATGATGATAATGAAGATGACGAAGATGATGATGATGGGTGGTGGTGGTGGTGGTGGCGGTATAAAGTGTATCCTGCATGTACATGGCGGTAGAAGGGGGCGCGGGGGGCGTGTAACCCCCGAGCGCCGCGTTGTAGCATGAGCAATTACGACTTCAAGGAGCAGGCGACTCGCGGGTCACCCCTTATGCTGCCTGCGGCACCAAAACTGGCCAGGGGCCGGAGCCCTCACTATCTGATTGGGAATAAGAAGGGGGTAGGGTCTCGTCGAATAAACGAGATAGGAAAACCAGCTATTAAGACCGCCTTTTGGCGTAGAAATAGTAATCTTGAAACGTTAGTAAACGAAGAAAGTGTAGGAAGCATGCCGCCTCTGGCGGAACCCCAGTACACTACATCCGTATAACGAGTCCGGCTTTACCAATTAAGATTCGGCTTTAATGCTAATGGTCAGACCGAGACGAACGTCCAGCCTAGAAAATTTATTCTGGCTGGGGGTGGCCCTCGCTTCAACAAAAGTCTTCCGTTTCCCGGCCACTGGCCTTGAGGGAATGAGTTCGTACAAGGCTACGCTTTGGGGCTGTCGGGCCTGCTTAGCGGCATATGACCGTTTCTCCATTCCTGTGCCTTGCCCGCTTCCGTCGGCCCGCGTTGCCACAGTGCACCTGAATGACCAGTCACAACGACAAGGGAGCGAATTCGAGCGAATAACAAGGCCAGGCGTACAATTAGATAGTCAAAAAGGGGATCTGCGCTGTAAAATCACGCAATGTTATATGCAGAGCCTCGCCATCAAGCCTATTTCCCCCTTCAATACGCTGCAGGTGTGGCAGTCTGCACAGACTGGTCAACTCGGGGTGCTGACTCATCCGTTTTCCCCCACTGGTCGTGGCTCGAACAACTGTGACTAGACTGACACCGAAGCCATTTAAATACTACGGGTGGCTCCAAGACTACGGAAACCTTATTAAATCGCAATGCATGCTGCCAAACATATTGAGAACGAGCGGCTCCTTGAGGGAATACCGAAAATAAAGCCAACAGTCAGGGGCAAAAAACCAGTCATAGTGAAGTGATTGCTGTTGATTCTTGTAAAATATTTATTACAAGTCGTGAATGTGAACTAAAAAAATTCATAAAATCACGCTCACCCGCAGAATCGGACCACCAATCTTCCGATTCATCCGTTGGATACCCCCCTTTCAGTTACCAAGGCAGTGTGCGCTCAACACCTGCAGCTCACAGAAATTTGCTTTCCCTTCAAAGAAGCGCCTCCTCCCACGCCAAAGGAGTTTTAGACAGTGACGATCCTACAACGCTGTTAGCCAGTGGCGCTCCTCCTCCTGACCCAAGCCCACAAAATTCTGCGCCTGATTTCTATCTCGCGATTTCAATCATCACTGAAAATATGTCCACAATGGTTACGTACATCACATCATGGAGTATTTCATTACCTAAGTGGGGCTTTCTGCACGTCTATCTAACATCAATTTGTTTCTTCACATTGAATCCGAACTACGACCGAGCATTCAGTGTACATATACTTCCTCCGGAATTCTTTGCAGGTCCTTTACCTACCCACTGTACAAGACATTTTAATACGCCAGTCTCAAACCCCACTCGTCTTTCTTGCATGAAACATCCCTGAGCCGTCTTCCTTGTGATCCCAACTCCCGTCTTTAAGTACTGAAAATCTCTCCTCAGACGGGACGCACGTGCCCTAACTCCCCCGTGTGTCTGCTACCCCCCCCCCCCCCTTAACCTTTTTCGGTGGGGAGCTTCTACAATAAAAACTTCACAAGAAAAGGTTAGACAGACATTGCACAGAACGTTTCCCTCAGAAGGCTTCGAGCTGGGGTGACCTTCACACCTTCAGTCACATGGACTTGCAGACCCACACCAGAAGATCCTGGAGCCTGTCGGAAGTGCCCGGCGCGGGGGATGAGGCGAACACTAAGCATCTTCTGTGGTTTGGATACAATGTATAACTACAACCCCTGGGTACAGGTCAACACGTGCTACACGCCTCTACTAAAGTTTTTACACACAGCTGAACTACATGCTATCCTATAGGCCTGCCCTGCCTGACCTCCCACTACACCACTTTTCCGGCTTTACTTAAAACTTGATTTACATATCCCCATCCTGCCCTTGCTTTCATGTCTCCTTTCACACGCCGCAAGGTAAAAAGGGCGAATAAAAATTTTTCAGGTCTAACATTTTTTAAAGCCAGTTATCACGAACGAAAGCAAGCACTGCGCACACAGTGTTTCGCGAAATTTCGCCATTTCTTGAGATTTCGCACCTGTCGTCCAGCTATATCTACTGGATGATTGGATTCATCCCTCCGCTTGCAATGGAGGGGGCGCACAGACAGTCCAGCCGGCCCAGCCGTCGATGGCGAGACTGAGAGACCAAGCGCCACTGAAGCAGCTGTTGAACCATCGCCTGGCCACGTGGTACCGCAGTTGCGATGCTCCTAGCAATCGAATCGATAAGAAAGGGGCAGCTTTCCCGCCGGCGGCTGAAGGTCAATGCGACGCGCTGAGTGACCTTGAAATATGTAACGTAGTAGAGCTTTCGCTCTAGAAGTAAATGCAGAGCAACCAGCTTTGACAAAAAAAATGAAAATATAAATAAAAATAAAAAAGTAACGTCCGCGACAGGACTCGGACCTGCAATCATCTGATCCGGAATCAGACGCCTTATCCATTAGGCTACGCAGACTTTTCTTTTTCATTGCCTGCTTGGCGACAACACAAAACGCACTGCACAGTAAACAAATTAGTAGCACCAGCCACTAGTCGGCTGAAGGGAGTGGCATAAAACATTAAACTGCGCTAGAACATCCAGAATGGGTAACCACTCAGGTTCTTCCGGCATGACTCTATACACTTCTCTTATATAAATAACGCTTTCAATTAAGTACTCCCGCACTGTGCGAGCATCCTTTTCCACATTTTGAACTGCCATGCGAGTTTTCCACATAGAATGCAGACTAAGTGTCATGAACATATAATAGGGCACGCCTCCATTATGGTTTACGGGCAAAAACTGAATGCCATAAGGCGTTAATGGTAGGTCTTTTTTCAAGGTTCGTTGGAGGATGTCCCAGTGGAACACCGCATACCAACAGTCCAGAATGATGTGCTCAATTGTTTCAAGCTTTTTGCATAATCGACAGTTAAGTGTTCATGGGTGCACATATAATCCTTTTTCCTGCAGCCAGGGTTTTAGCGGTAGCGTGCCGCTATGAAGTTTGAAGAAGAAAGATTTAACGGATGAACGCACTGGCATTCGTTACGGTTGGTAACGAGCCCTGCCGACATACGGTTGGTAATCGCATGTCGGCAGGGCTCGTTTCCTGAGGCACCTGGACCAGCAGACGCGAAATATCCCGTCTGAATATGCAATGTCCTGGCGAATATGTAATTTTCTACAACGAACAACGACGCGCACATGGCAGCTTGTTTTTTTTTTAACCCACCAACCAAATTTAACCACTCAACGGCATTACCTGGGCAGAACGTGATGCTGGAAGTCATCCGTGATACCTCACGTTGAGTACTATGACGATGACGCGAGATTAAGTTTAGGAAACCACGCCCTAGTTCTTGTGAAATTTTCCCAGACGCTGGACAGCACCAATGCCTCTACTCCCTTGAATCCTTTCATCACACATGGTTGTTGATGTTGACACCGAAGCGACTTAAAATGATTGGTAACGTTCTCCTTTTAAATGGGCCGCTCTTCTGTCCCCTTCTTTAGAGACCGAGGGGATGACAGTGTTCCAAGGACAGTAATTCAGGGGTTTCATTTCCCAGGACCTGGCCATTGAAAGCGCTTCAGTCGCAATTTACAGAGAAGCTGTTTACCCCTTTCTCCGGTATATATCCCAGCATGCGTTTCGAGGGGGTATCCTGCAGCGAGGTTTACGTCCGTACGGGGCGGTGACATCACACCTTGCGTCAAAGCCATGTTTATCGCAAATGCTCTGCAGAAAATGCCTGTAACCCTTGTTTTTTTTTAACTATACCTAAAACAACCATATGGCGATTGGCCCTTAAGCTACTCTACCTTTACGCCGAGTTTCATTCAACTTGTAATGAGTTCACAGTTAAGTGCTAAGCGTTACAGAATTCCAGTCTGCGGTGGATACATGTGAATCTGCGGGAGGACTATGGTAGAGAAAATGGCTTTAACTCTTCCTGCAACAACGCATCTGACAATTGGCGGCTAAGTTTACTTAGTTACTTAGTTCACATTAAAGTAGTAAAGGTCGCGGAATTCGCGCTTGCTGTCAATGTATAGGCTCACACGGGAATAAAACCGACAACCCCAAGTTTGTGTGCTAACGTCAAGCTGTATTCCTTCCAAGTTTTATTATTTTGTTAGGCCAATTAACGAAGAAGTATGCTCAAACACAAATTACAGAAAAACGGGTTTTGTTTGTGCACTCGTTTGGCTTTGCTACCCAACCACGTTCTCACCATTGATTGGGGTGATGATGATGATGATGATGTTTTAATGTTAATGGCGCAAGGCCAACTACGGCAAAGAGCGCCAAGAAAGTGTTTTGATGAATATATGACAACTAAAATTGGTTAGAGGAACACGAATAAAATCAATTAAAGACCATGAGGATGGCTGGTGTACAGGGCCAGGATGAAGTCCAAGAGTGGCTAAAAGATAAATAAGGGGACCAGGGGTAAAACTATGGGTGGTATGAGATGAGCTGTAAGAAGTGAACTTCTGACAGAAACTTAAAGATGCGCTAAACAGAAAACATGGCATCGTCTCCTAAAAAGTATGATGGATGTAATGGAATATGTTGTCTGTAGAGTTCTCTGAAGTGTTTGCGTCGTGTAATGTCGAGTGCCTTGCATTGAATGAGGATGTGTATCACGGATAGGCCTTTCCCACACCTGCTACACAGGGTCTTGGAGATCCAGTGAGCAGGTGCGAGTGCGTTACATGTGTGTGGCCTATCCGTAACCTAGCTAAGGTAACTTCAATGTGCATGTTGTGTGAGTCAGTAGTGTATTGTCCCAAGTGTGGTTTTATTACGTGTCGTTTGTTGTCTGTCTGTTCGCTCCAGTCTGCTTGCTAAGTTTTACGGAGTTGTTGTCTGATGTGTGGCTTGAGGTCTGTGTAAGGTAGTGTTGTTATGTGTTCTGTGTTTCGGAGTGCAGCATTGGCGGCCATTTCATCCGCCAGTTCATTTCCGCCGATGCCAGAGTGACCTGGCACCCAACACACAGTGACCCCAAGGTTTGAATAATCAGCTAGCATAATTAATTTGAAGACAAGATTAATGACATGGTTTTTCGATGACTTTCCGGATGACAATGTACGGACGACGCTCAGTGAATCTGTATAGATGATGGATTAAGGAATATTATGTTCAACTATGTGACTTACAACCAGAAAAATGCCACATGCTTTTGCCGTAAAAATACCTGTATTTACATTCATGGTTCTACCAGCTTTAAACTTGGGTCCATGCGCAACACAAAACACCGCAATGAACGTTTCAAACGCATCACTGAAAAACTCTGCAGCCCTGTATTTTTCCTGCAGATACATGAAATGCTGCAAAATCCCAGTTCTAGGTGCCCTGTTCTCATTGTATTGCAAGACAGACAAGTCACATGATAAGGATGAAGATGCCGTGGTGCTACAAATCAGTGTGAGATGATTTGAATGTGTCTAAAAAGGAGACCTCATGAATAGTCACCTCGTCCCTCACTCTCTGCGAGAAGGGAACAGAAATTGATGGGCGGTTTAAAAAGAGTTGAGTTGTAGATGTATCGTTAAAAACCGCTTTAAAGTGATGGTTATCCATTGATGAGAGTTTGGAGGCATATAGAAGGTCAACATAAGTTCGCTGGTACGCTAAGATCCATTTGTCGCACTCTGCATAAAGACTGTGGACAGGACTAGTACGGAATGCGTCACAAGAGAGGCGAAGCCCCAAGTGAAGCACTGGGTCGAGCATTTTAAGTGCTGCTTTCGTGGCTGACCCATACACAACACTTCGGCGGATTTGGGAGCACGACTCCTTTGCTGGCACTCCACCCTCACAGAGTGGATTGGCCCCCAATTTTTTTATATAATGAGTTTCCTGTGGCTACAGCTCCAGACGACCTTCAGGCATGGTAATATACAAGCATAACTGCTTATACGACAACGAAGCTTTGTCACCATGATCAACCAGCTCCAACCCCCGATACTAGTATCCCGAAGGTTGCAGCGGGATGTATAGTAACCCAGAACGCGGGGACGGTGGATCGTCTTCGTTAGTCTGACACATCCAGAATTGAAACCTAGCGTTGCATGCGACCGCAACTCCAGACCCACCGGAACTGAAGCTCCAGGCCATACATGACGCTATCAAAGTCGTAATTGCACTTCCTAGCATCACAGCGGTGCATACATACGAAGATTCGCTCAGTGCTGTGAAGCACCTCAAGCAAGTGAAGAAGTAGTCTCGAATTTGTGAGCGGATACATAGTTTACGCCGAGTTTCATGATCCGTGTTCATCGGTTGCGGCAGAACGATCCGAATCTCCTAAACCAGATGGCTGACCATGGCTTACCTTGCCTCCAAACTTACTCGAGTCCCCTTCTTTGTGATCCACGCTCCCGTATTTCAGCCCAAAAATCCCGACAGAGAGCAGAGGGCTTCCGCCCACTGCTTTTCAGGCAATGGAGCAACTTCGCACGCGCCTGCGCATTGTGGCACGGCAACATGGGCATCCTCTTGCTGCCGTCTGGGCCTCTGAAGTGCAGCACGCTATGCCCTCCCAGTGTCAGCCTTCAGCCTCTTTTTCTCACCCTCCGTGGCTATTCCCTCCTATGAAAATTGTCACCACGGTACCTGGATTCAGCCCCGGCTCTAAAGTTCTTTGCCTTGGAGCATATTAACAACCAATACAAAGGCCACACTCATGTGTACACTGATGGCTCAGTGACGGCTACATCGTCGGCGATAGGGATCTCGATTCCTTCGTCGCTCACTGCCATCTGCGCCCTATTGAGCCACAAGTCCTCGACGACAGCTACTGAGCTGGCTGGGCTGCGCGCTGCTTTTCAGTATATTCTAAAGCAGCCGGCCAATCAATGGGCTGTATTTACAGACTCCAGGTCAGCACTCGAAAGCTTGAAGTCGCTTCCAAAAGAACAGCTGGCTTGGGAAATCAATCTCTTGCACTTACAAGCCATACAAAGGGGGCACAGCGTAGATCTGCAGTGGCTTCCTGCCCACTGCGGAGTTGCCGGCAACGACGCAGCTGACAAAGCCGCCTCATCTGCCCACAGTCTCTGCACTGAAGCTGTGCCGATCCCATTCACGAGAAAGGATGCGGCAATACTCGCCTCATCAACCGCATGGAATGCGCAGATGTCTATCTGGACTGATGCAAGGCAGCAATACGCACCTCTTCATGAGATTGATCCCAAGTGCACCTTCAGAATGCCACCTGGACTTAGCAAGCGCGAGGAAGCCATTCTGCATAGGCTGTGCTTGAATGTGGCCTACACGGGACATTACCTGTACAAAATCCAGCCGGCAACTTCACCTGTTTGTTCCAAATGTGACTCACGAGAAGACATCCATCATGTTATATGCGTGTGTCCAAAGTACACCGTGCACAGACAGAAACTCATATTATCTTTGTGCAGGCAGCTTGGTGCGGGACTTGAGCTGAGGGCTGTTTTGGGTCCATGGTCGGGTCCCAGTCAGGCTGCGCGTGCAATCAAAGCTCTTTTGGAGTTTATTCGGAGCACAGAACTGGACAGAGTTTTGTGATTGAAAATTTTGGCCGCATCAAATGACATCATTTCGTTTTCACAATTCTTTTTTTTTGTTTGTTTTTCTTCTCTCATCTAGCGTAGCAAGCCAGCCCGACGGCTCGGCTAACAACGCTGGTTTTCATTAAAGTTATTCTCTCTCTCTCTGTCACAAGTGTCCAGCTCCGGTGGCTGAGGCGGATGCTAAGCATTTGCTGTGGATTTTCCCGAGCACTAAGGCAGCTCAAGACCAGGATGTCGGAACAAGATGTTTTTCGTTCAGGTTTCTGTTTCGTTCCGTAAATAGAAGTTCAGTTCCGGTTCAGCTCCGGGAACTGAAAAAAAATAATGGTTCACAACGGTTCATGCTTGCGTGCAAGAAAAGTTGAAAGCGTTTTTCTAAGCCCGTCGTCTTTTTGTTGTTTTTCCATCATGAACAAGTACCAACTAGCCCAGTTGACAGCCCTTCTGCAGTTTATTTCTACTACATTGGGCTCTGCTACGTATTTGAATTTCCCTACGACTGATCCTGCATTTCTAGCCCCACTTGTGGCGTTGTGTGGGGGCAAGAGATGGACGACTTTGTGGCACCTTAGGCGCGGAACCTTCTCCCCTGAGGTTCAGGTGGCATGCGGGTTTCTTCTACCTCCTGTGGGCCATTCAAGAAGGATGTGCAGGGTTCTCTCTTTGGAATTAGACCGACAAGCTCAATATTTCCGTGATTGCATCCGTGTTGCGTTGTTGTTTCATCAAATCAGCGACACCAGTGCCGGATGTTTCAAGAGTGGTGCAAGACGACGGACCAACTGACAGAAGTAGCAAAACCTTGATATGGGCGAGTTGGTACATTATGCTTAAAAATTACACGGCGCAAAAGCACGGACGAAGAAGAAACCCGTACACACAACACAGTGCCGGAACTGTGTTGTGTCTGTGTTGTGTGTACGTGTTTCTTCTTTGTCCCTGTTTTCGCACCATGTAATTTTCACGCAATTGACAGAGTTCCTTTGGAATTCTACACGCCCTCTTCTCCCTACCAGGAAAAAAGCAACGGCTTCCAGGGGCGAACCACTCGTGCTTGGTGACCAGGACGTTCCAGAGTATCACAAGAAGATGCTTCAGTTGGGACCCAACTACTATTTCGAACCTTCGCCAAGCCCTCCTGAGAAATTGGCTATGATGAAGGCCATGGCCAGGTTTATACCAGAGGATATGAAGGCGCTGTTAATCGATGAAAGCGTCGACACGCTCGAAAAGCCTACTGGTAAGCCATGTAGTCAGAAGCGCGTCTCGCCCCTCTTGTCGATGCGTGTGGTAGCCATGATATGCGTCAGTAGTGTCATACAAAGAGGGGTACCTTGCGTCACTTCCCCAGGGCCCGTTCCACGAGAACGCGTGTGCAGCTCTCGAAAAGAACTTGAAGCGAGTGTCAGTGAGGGAACACAAGGTCAAAGAAAGTCCCTTAGCTTTGTTGAGTGACTGCAATTTGGAAACGCTATCCTCCCATGTGAAACAGGCCTCCACCTGAAAGTGTTTTTAGCGCGAAAACCCATAAGCCATGCGTTCCATTTCGAGCCTCAATCACCCAAAGGGGTACGTGGCAGCAAGTTTTTTCTGGCTATCTGCAGCTCCACCTTAGTAAGCTTAAGCTACCTGGCTTAATACCCTGTTCCAAATTCTGCGGCTGTTGTCACGCTCCTGAAGAATCACAATCCGGGGGTGTGTATGGCATTTAGCGTTGATGTTCAGGACCTTTTTTTACTCCCTCCCCAATGAAAAACTGCTGCAGTTTTTACAAAGCTATATTGTGGATGACACTTACGAGGTGGTCTTTAGGAATGAAAGGGGAATTTCTGTTGGGGCACTCAACGAACGTCTGGCGTTTGACTTGATTATCACATACGTTGGTTGGGAAGGGCAACTATTTGTCCAGAAGTCGGGAGAATGCTAAGTTATGTCTATTTATTTATTTATTTATTTATTTATTTATTTATACAAAGCGTAGGGGCATAGCGTTAGGGGAGGCAAAAACAGTAGACGCAATGCAAAAGGAACTAACCATAATATGTACCAGGTGAGGCTTACACTGCATTTCGAACTCCAGGCAGGAAAACACAAGGACGCAATACATTGCCAAGATGTAACTATAGATTATAAGGTGCAGTACATACAAAATGCAACTTAAAACACGTCAGAATACAAAAAGTCGATCGGTGAACAGTTTAAGAAAGCAAACAGGCAAACCTACGAAATGACTAGTTATACGGTGGTGAAGTGAGGCATGGTTTGATACGGAAACGATGTTCTCGGGCAAATCGTTCCACAGACAGATGGCACGTGGGAGCGCAGAACTGTTGAAATTTAATGTATCACCGAAAATGCGCGAGTAACTGAGATTGTTATTGAAACGTTTTGACACACGGAGTGGTCTTTCGAGAGGAAGGGGTGACAATCCATTACCATGAATGTACAGCCGCCCAATTTTTACCAATATCATGGGAGCGTCGACCGTTCCGTCGATCAGCGCCGTATGATGGAGCGATACGACAAACTCGGCGAGAGTAACCGCATGCGCATTAAGGAAAGGCCGCTGCTGTCGTCTTCTGCTAGGCTGTTTTAAGAACAGACAGCCACCCCCGTTTTTTAGATGCAGAGCATCTGATTCACTCGCCTTGTCCCTCCGGCGTCGTCGTCGTCGTCGGCGGCGGCGGCGGCGTCGTCCACCCCTCCCCCATTCTCCTCGCCGCGCCAGCTGCGCTCTCCGCCGCTCATCCCCTCTCCTCTCCGATAGCGAACACTCTCTCACGAGGGGCATTGGATTGGATTCGATTGGATTGGGCTTGGATTTGGAATGGCTTGGCTTGGCTTGGATTGGATTGATTGGATTGGATTGGATTAAGTGGATTGTGTGGATTGTGTTGCGTCATAGCCGCGGCACGTTGCGTCATAGCCGCGGCAGGCGCGCTGGGGCCGGCGCATGTGCAGTACTCTCTTTTCCGCGGTTTCCTCTCCTACGGGCGCGCTGCGCATATAACCGGGGTGCCGTTCTCCGGCGAAGCAACATCCACGCTTGGCTCAAACACCTAGAGTCCACGCCGCTTTACAAGTACGCCAACGTCGTCATCGACTGTGACCGGCTTACGCAGTCCCCTCAACGTTATGCGCGCTATAAAACGCGGTCCCTTCGCCGCTCCGCCTATGCGTCGCATCTACACAGGGGTTCTCGCGAGGGGAGGTGGGAGTTTTTTTATTCGCTTATCACTCTGCCCTCCAACCCGCCGTTAACGGGGCGAAAAGGGCAAGTGATAACAAACAGCAGTACGGGGTGACTGTCTGCTATTGGAACAGCCTAGCAGATGACGGCAGCAGCGGCCTTCGCTTAGTGCGCATGCGGTTACTCCCGCCGAGTTTATCGTATCACCCCATCATACGGCGCTGATCGGCGGAACGGTCGATGCTCCCGTGATATTGGTAAAAAATTGGGCGGGTGTACTTGTGAAACAAACAGAGAAGTGCAATGGAACGACGTGTATCAAGTAAGATGATGTCATTATGATTAATCGGGGTGCCGCCAGGAGAATTATTAATAATCTGAAGAATTGAAGCGTGCTGCTCTATTCTGCGTGGTTTCAAGCATATTTTGAGTACTTTGGACAGAATCCTGCACCGCGAACTGGCAGGTTTGCATGAAAAAGTGTACCACTATGTTGATGATTGCCTCATCTTTACGCAGAAGCAAGGATTTGAAGATAGCAGGCACAGAATTATGGAAGTCTTTGAAAAAAACGGTTTTGGTTTGTCCTTCACGTCAGAAGGGCCGGTGAACGGACAAATACAGTTCCTGGATTTAAACACCGCTTTCTGCCCGGGCTTGTCTGCTGGACCTATATGCCTCGCACATGGGCACTCGAAGTTCGTTAAGCGGGGGATTCTGAAGTCGTGCATGCAATCGGCCCTGGAAAAGTCCTGCTTCCACACAGTTTGTGAACGCTTCTTTCTGCAAACGCAGAGGCTTGAGACGGCGCGTTACCCTGATAGCGACCTGGTAGCCGTCAGTCAGGCCCTAAGGAAACGGGGGAAAAGAACTAGAGAACCAGTGGAGAGGCGCCAGGACGAAGGTAAACGAAAAAAATACGCGGTAATCCCTTGTGTGCCCCAGCTATCACATGGGTTAAGGAGTGTTGCGGGCAGTTATGGCGTTACTGCGGTATTCTCTGCCCCAAATAAACTTTCTCGTGTTTGACCCGCAATTGAGAAGAAACCGAAAGCGGAGAACCGTAGGCGGAGCGGGTGCCAGGGGGACCACAACCTGTCCGTTGTTCAGTACCGGCTGGGGGCCGTCTATTTCCTACCCTTATCATGTGGTTGGGTGTATGCGGGCCAGACTGGCCGACGCCTGAACACACGCCTGCGCGAGCACAGAAACAAAATAAAAACGAATAAAGGTGCGCATCTATCCATGCACTATGGCAAAGGGCAAATGCAAATCGTGCTTCGAAGACACTGAGGATCTGTATGAACACAAAGATCGGCTCACCCGCGAGGTTGTGGAGGCGTTTCACATCGCAAAGCATTACAAACCCTCTATCAGGCTTGCTGATAGGGAGGTTGACTTTCTAGCCAGAGCTGTTTGATTATGTACGCACACATGCCGCTAGTGTTTTTTTTTTTAATTTTTTTTTTGGCTGGCAGTATGAGCAAATGAATTCGCTATATTCGAATAGTTATTTTTCCTGAGTGTGTATAGGTTTTCCTTGTGTATTAAAAAAATCAGTTGGTAGTCAGCGTGTCTCAGCTGTCTCCCTTCTTTTTCTAAGTCCGTCGTCCTTGCGCTATTTTTCCATCATGAAGAAAAATTGAGATTTATGAAATTTTGTAAAAGAACATTATAAAATTATGTAAAAAACAATAATTTATGCTTATTGGTGATGATGGTTTGTGTTTATTGGCGCAAGTCAGTGCTGGTTATTAATCTTTTGTAAAAATGTCTGTTAAATATCTCAACTGCACACAAAAAAATCCGAGGACATCTACGTTCTACTTGTGTACTTCTTGATGGCGCAGCTGCAAATGACGCTCCAAGTTTCCACGCTGGTACCCAGAAACTGCATGCTAGCAGTCCTCAACCTGGCTCCTAGGTTTCATTAAGACGCTGTCTTAGAGAAAAAATTCTCGAGCACTATTTGTTTTTGGGAGCCCTATTCTGGCGCAGTATACAATTATTAGGTGCGAACACTGCAAGCCTCCAGAAAACAGCTGCTTGCTGCGCGCGTGCTGCGCGCGCGTAGCGGCGATTCTTGAGTATTCCGCCTTGGCTTGGGGCCCGAGCACTAAAACTCTTACGAATAAATTTCAGGAAATTCAAAGTCCGGCTCTGCGCTTTGTTACTAACTCGGAAAGTTGGGATGTTACCGTTACAAGTTTTAAAAACTCTGTCTCTAAAACTCCGGCGCACTTTTTCTCTGTGTTTCATCTTAAAAGAGGTAGCAACGGATCAACATCAGTACTTTCAGACCTCCACGTATTCATCCAGACGAAGGGATAACTGCAAGAAAATTCGTGAATATTCATGACACACATCCGCGTTCCAAGCGTCATTTTCTAGAAATTATTACATATAGGAATGCCCAGCCCGACACTATTTTTTCTGCCCCTTAAGAAATGTTTTTCGCGGCGCTCTGGCAGCACTTGCGTACAAGCTCAAGATGACTCGCAGTTGCTTTCACTGAGTGTGCGGTTGTAATCTGCGGTTTTCGCTTCCAGCCGTAGAGGCTTCTGTTCATGCCAAATATTCTGTTTTTGCTTTATTATGTCGTGTTTAAGAATACTTCAAAACACCCCTACAACAATAGCGTAGAGCCAATGTAGGTATGTTCATAAGTAAAAAAAAAAAAATAAGGCCGCGACGTCTGCATCGCAGGCAGATGCGCGCGGCGATCACGCGGGGAGCCCAGCCCTGATAATCAAGACATAAGGAGAGAGGATGGAAGCAGGCAGCAAGCCTGCCGAAGGAGACAGGGCGCCAGCAAACCGACTGCCTGAATCTCCCACTTCGCTGCATGGAAATCGAAGTGAATCCTTAAATGCCTTAACTTTCCACCAAGACCAAAAACTGAAACGATTTTATTTTCGGTTTGGCTCCTTAACGACATAATAAGTAACGTTTCGTTTTTGTTTTCGTTCTGGCCGAAAATATCATTTTCTGTTTTTCTTTTTTCAGTTTCTGTTTTCGTTTCGTTCGACACCCGGCGGTCGAGACAATGCACTTTGACAGGCTAGTCTCCTGTTAAATAAACCGGATGACATGTGCTACAGGGCTCTACTGAAGATTCTACATGAAACCAGAATACATGCTTTGCCCCAGAACGGTTCTGCCGCTATGCCAGCCAACCTTCTTGATTTCCTTATTATACTTAATTTTCATATCCTCTCCAGCCGCTACCTTCCAACCGCCTTTTTTTCTGTCTTTACTTCTCATATGCTACATGGCAAAAAAAAACTAGAAAAACATATGCAGAAAAAATAGCCTCTTTAAAAAACTAAGAAACCGAGAAAAAAAAACGTCCGCGACAGGACTCGAACCTGCAATCTTCTGATCCGGAATCATACGCCTTATCCATTAGGCCACGCGGACAACTTGCGCAGGCATGTGTTCTATTGCTATTTGTCGTCAAGAAGCGCCGAGTTTAGCCAGTAAAAGTATGATTATATTATACAGTAAAGAGCCAATTGGATGCAAGCGGCCACCTTCCCATCGGGCAACTCCCTTGCCTCATATAGATTTGGCCTTGCAAAAGCATACGGGCGATTGTTCCACCCAATCATCACGCTTCCGGAACCACGCACAGCATGTAGTCATATGTGAGCAAAGTTTGCGTGCTGAAGGAACTGGGCTAGCAGGCGCGAAATGCGTCTTCAAAAATATGCCATCTGCTGAGGGGCGCATAATTTTTTCCTCAACGCGGCGTGCGTGACATTCCTCTGCAACCCACCAACCAACTTCGACTACCCCACCAC
This sequence comes from Haemaphysalis longicornis, assembly GCA_013339765.2. Taxonomy (NCBI): domain Eukaryota; kingdom Metazoa; phylum Arthropoda; class Arachnida; order Ixodida; family Ixodidae; genus Haemaphysalis; species Haemaphysalis longicornis. The sequence goes on from CM023448.1 coordinate 177,386,807, forward strand.
CTGACCTGAGCAGAACGTGATGCTGGAAGCCATCCGGTTGTTGTCGTTGATGACAAACCTTTATTTGAGCAGGCGATATCAAAGTGGTTTCTCATTCCAGGAGATCATATGTGATGGCCGTGCGGGGCACCCACGTCGGTGATGGTGTTGAGATTCTGTCGCAGTTCGGTGAGAAGAGGGGGATCAGATAAGGGTCAAAGGGTTGGGTTCCATGCGCGCTCCAATATCCTGTGGATTAGGGTACCTGGGTGAGCGCGGTATTTACATGCAGGATATTGAGTGGAGGGGAAAAGTGTTGATTTGAAGTCTCCGGGGCATTAGTTCTTCTCTTTTGGTGAGCTTCCTGTGAGGCAATGTTGGGTGACATGTGGGAATGTGACCAGGAGCATAAGCGTCGGTGTCTCCTCAGAAGCCTGGGCCGAGAAACAGGCTTGCTTATACACAAAGTTATAGCCGGATAGTGGGTAGTAATCCGGGGTCCACACAAGGTCGTTGTTATGTTCGGGGGAGGGTGGCCGAGAAACTGCCAGGTAGTACGGCCCCCTTACCCACTAGTCAGCTACGACAGGCAAAAAGTGGGAGAGGATTCTTTGATTAGACAGAAGGAGTCAGCCCTGCACAATGCTGGGCTTGCTATTGTTGGTGAATATGTGATGAGTGTAAAAAGCTAAAGAATAATAATAAAATAACATTAGTAATAAAATATTAGTAAAACGATCGGAAACACACACGCAAACATACACAGAAGTAGATAGATAGGGGCAGCCCCAAACTAGCCTCCCGTCCGGAGGCTTTTAGAATGCTCGTAAGATCTTTGACACACTGCACCACACTGTATTTGCTGTTCCAGGGGCCCAGAAAGTATTTCATACGGGCACTTCTCGACAGTTGCAAACTTCACGCAGTCATTCGCGCAGACAGGAAGCTCGGACAAACACACAAAATGTGTTCAGTGTCCCCCAGAACACCGCAAAGGGGACACAAAGGTTATGTCACCAGTCCTATCTTGTAAAGAAATTTTTTGGTGCAGACGACTTCAAGACACAGGCGGTGTATAACACGCTCATTTAATGGGGATAAACCTAGTGGTATACGAAACGTACATTGCGGATCGACAGCGTACTGAACGTCCGGATTCGCCCCCGTTGCAACTGCATGCACCGCCCCATGCTGCCAATTAGTTGGCGTCCTCCTTGGAGAAAGGGAGTTATGTTGAGCTCATGGAACGGCCCTCACGCGCAAGCGATCGGAGATGACATTGCCACGGAGGCCACATTTTCCGGGCAACCACTGCAACGAAATAACGGGACCTTTTCGCAGTGCCTCTGTGTGTTTCCTTCTTTTAACTTGTTTTGACCTTTCAGTTTTCAGATCAATTTTATTCTGTTCCTCAGCATTCGTGATCACTGTTCTTGACCTTGCCTAGCCCCTCAACATCCTTTACAATTACAAGGTTGGCGTTTAATATGACGTCGATGTCATTTTTCGTCTTACCATTGGGATTTTCAAAGCATATTTTCTATTGCTTCGTTTGCGGGCGAATTTATTAATTATCCTCTGATTTTTCGCTCCACAAATCCATCTACTCTAACACCTCGGCCAATCCGCGTACGTAGTGCCACTGAGTAAAGGCTTTTATTTAGTGGCTCCACGCCTACATATTCCAATGTCTCCCACTGCAAGTTCCTTCACCTGCTTCTATCCTACTTTAGCGTTAAGGTTTCCCGTCACTGTGATGTACGTGCGTCCATCCTATTTGTTGCTGATTAGACATCCTTGAGGACACCCTCAAAATCATCACTCTGGTAGCCATAGACGTTAGTGCATAAACCCATAGTACATTTGCCTTTTACTTGTAGTTCACCTTGATCCCAGCTGGCGTGGCCCCTAGAATTCCCGCGCATTCCCTATCTCTCTGTGAATGCAGAAGCCAACAATAAGATCTCTCCTTTTGCGATGCCCTCGCTTGCACACAACCTTCGTGTTATTAAGCTCCTTAAAGCCCCTACACCCTTTTCTAACCTCGTTTAATCCTGTGATGTCCTATTTAATGCCCTTGGGCTCCCTAATACCTGCAGCTAAAAGCCCTCTCTCGATAGAGTTCTAATGTTAATAAACGTTGCCAGATTCAAATTCCAGAGGCGCCCTACCCGAAACCCGGAAAATCGTAGCCCCCATATGTTGAGATGCTAGTTTTTTTGTAATTTTGAGGGGCGTTTCTTTCATGTTTTTTAGAAAAATATGAAAAAAATACAAAAGATGATTCCGCACAGATCTATAAAAAACACGACTACTTCTTAAGGCGAAGCCTTAGATGTCTCGTCAAACGCGGAAAAGTGACCGTAGTTGCTGGCGACTATAACGAAGGAAACCAAATTACGGTCGCTGTAAAAAGAAAATAAGTAAATGAAATACACATAGAAATTTATTTGGGTTTGAATGGAATTTGAACCCGGGTCGCCGAGAGCCGCAGCCAAGTGTGGTAACTACTGCGCTAAACCCTGTACTATACCGGGATGGAACAAGTATTATCCGGATGCGTGCCGCATGACAGGTGAACGTGACGGCACCGGAACATGCACAGTGAAGAAGTCATCGATAATCGCTGGCTTTCGCCTTCAAATCACTTGAAAGACTTAATCGCAGAATTTTTCCGTTTACACTCAAAAGAATATAATTGTTTCATGCTGCATCACAAAAGTCCCAGCAGAGCTTCCGCTCTCAATACCTGCGCACGATTTCACATCAAATCGTTGATTTCAGAAAGCGTTTCCCTCACTTCATATGGTCACATCACAACGAATTCCCAGGAGAAGCTCTGCTTGTTTTTTTTTTTTTCAACATTACTCTGATTGAAAAGAACAAAAAAGCCTGTTTTTCAAGTTTTTTTTGTTTTTTTTCAACCGCTCACATGTCTACCCTTACGGTGTATCGCTGACCTGAACACCACCGGGGTGAAGTGCTCGAGAGCTGCTGGAGAGCGAGGGCTGTGAGTTTAGTCGTTGGTTCATAGGGAGGCTGCGGCCGGATACAACACCAGGGTAGCAAATCTCGTTATGATGAGGGAGGGCTGTTTGTGTACCAAAGATTCAAAAGATTCTTCCCATATGGTTTCACTTTCCTAGTATAGCCTCACTGATGAAAAGAGAGAGAGAGAGAGAGAGAGAAAGAGAGAGAGAGAGTAGAGAGAGAGAGAGAGAGAGAAGAGAGAGAGAGATGGAGAGCGAGGGTGGAGTGAGCGGGATAGGAGAGTAGGGGGACACAAGCACCAGTAGGCATCCGTGATGATGGCGAGGTGCTGTTTGGACCGAAATGATTCAAAGATTCTTCCCAGTAATGTTTCGACTTTCGATTGAGCCGTGTGCACTGGATATCCGAGACGGAGAGTGGGAGGCACGAGATGGACGCGGACGGACAGGGAGGAAGAGAGTAAGGGGGGAGAGCGTTGACTCGAGAGTACTAACGTCAGCCCAGTGGTAAGACGACTGACACTAACTCTGTCTGGTCTATCAGACACAGGCTCGAATCCTGCCAGTGCCTGTGGGATTTTTTGCGATTGTAAATGCTATGCGCACGGACGCGGACGGACATTGTGAGGTCCTAAGGTACTCCGCACCTAGACCATTTTGTAGAACATCCCGCTTGTTTAGGAAAGCTAGCCCTCCACCCTAGACGCCAAGTAGCCTTTGGGTCCTAGCAGCGTCTTCGCTAACTGGATGGCCCAGAGTTGATCCGCCGGGTCTGAGCTGAGTAGTACGGTCTCGCAGTGCTCAATAGTAATTTTGCGGCCCTGAGGGATCGCCTGAAGACCTGCCCATAATATATGCGGAAGATCGGCCCGCTATTTGCATCTTTACGTCTATCTGAAAACTGTCCGGGATAACAGTGACTGTATGCGACGGGGTTTGGGTACGAGATCGTTTGGAGAATCCGCCGAACCACACATTGCCTTTTATTGAGGGATGGGTGATCAAGGGGATAGCGGGTGCGTTCAACTCTGTAGTAAGTAGTTATCTCTCTGCAGGATACAATTGCCTGTCTCTACTCGTCCAGCGAAGCAAGTCATCTTCTAGGTTAGGAGTGTCGATGCCAGCTCGGTCGGTAAAGCCTCGAGCCGCATGCGAGCCGCATCCGCATGTCGTTTTTCCACAGACCAGCCAGCATTCCCAACATCACAAATTAATTAGCCGAGACACCTTTCGCAGCAATACGCCCTTTCACTTGTCCGCTGCAAGTAGAAAGGAATGTAGAGCCTAATTTCGAGTAACGGCATTCGGGAAAAATCAGTAACGAGAAAACCGCTATGAATTAGACCCTATTTTTATTAGCAACAAGACCACTGTATTCCTTGCTGTCAGTCTTACAATCGCTTCTCCGCGTACACCGCAGGGAGCCGCGCGCCTTCTCATTTACCCGTTGCAAGTGGAAAAAAATATAGATCCTTATTGTCCAGTAAACACCATTCGTAACGTAACAACCTCTAATGAAAAAAAAAAACCAATGAAATGAGCCCTATTTTTGCTGAGAAACAGGCACAGCGTGTTCGTTGCTGCCAGTCACGAAATTTACTTTGCACCTACACGTATTTCTGGCTGCAATGTGTCTGCTCATCCGATGCTTGTAGAATAAAATTTGTAGCCTAAATATTAAGTATCGGTGGGAGCGTGAAAATAATGTATAAAATAACAGCCATGAATCCGGCCATATTTTCAATGAGAGACAGGAGCAGCGTGTCGCGAAACTAAAAGGACCTTTGATAACGTAACGCACGAGGCCATACTAAACGACTTACAAGGCTTGAAATGTTGGGAGAGGGCCTACGACGTGCGAGACTTCCTTTCCTTTCGGACGGCAACCACGGTTCTCGGCAAGCTACGGAGTGAGGAACTCGAAGTCACCGCTAAGGAGGGAACCCCACGGGGCTTCGACATCTCGCATTTACTTTTCAATATCGTTATAATAGTACTATCCACGCCATAACTTTCTGAACCTCCGGAGAGTCAGAGGGAAATCAACAGGATTCCTTAGTGGAAGAAACACCGAGGCATACCTCAAGTTGTGTGGACTTTGTTGCCTCAGAAAGATATGAAAAATATGAACCTATACAATTGGCCAGTGCGCTGTTGTGTCCACAGTATCTGCGTTCTTACGCGCTGCCGGTACCGTAGCGGGGAGGGCGGGACATTCAGGGACATATTATCAGGGACATAATAAAAGCGTAGCGCAAGACACAGCTGCACGCCACACTTCTGCAGTAGTTCTTCAGCCGTTCTGTTGAATGCCCTGATCACGGTTGCAGCAGGCTTTCGTTGTGACTTAGAATGCGCAAATTCGGATTCCATTGGGGCGTACTTTTGTTGCTATATATGACGATGAACGTAACATGCCGCTAGCACAATTCTGACGCCAGCACAATTTCTTGCACCATGGATGATGGCAATGAACGGCGGACCGCACGGCTCATAACGTAATAAATGCTACTGCATTTAAAAACAACCCTTACTCAAAAAATTATTTGAAGTTGTAATTACAGGGCCTTGAAATTTCGAACCCGTGATGGAAAGTTTGTAATCGCTGCTCTGCGCTTAGATTGAACATTCAACAATGTTTGTTTCTGTTTTTGTTTTTGTTTTTTGCGCATGTCTCTGCCAACTACGTTAAAACAAGCTTTTGATTCGCGCCTGGTGCTCGGAGCGAATGCGCGACAACATATCTCATTTCAACCAGTCGCCATCCTTCCGCTATGCCTGCCTGACTTCGCAGTGCCTGCGCTGAGTATCGCCAATCGAGGTGTGTACACGACAGCATCCGCGGATGTGGGGTCTGAGTGATCACTTGTTTCTTCGTGCGACTGCTCTTCGCTTTAAACGCCGTGCGCTGCGTTGAGAGCACGGACGGCTTGCGACATGTGCCGCGTCTGCGATGTCACGACGTGATCACCTCAGGACACGATAGGTGTCATATAGGCTCCCATTCGTGCCAAACGTTCCTCACTTGCAATCCTTACACAGACCACCCGTTGGAGTGGCCAACTTCTAGCGTGAGTACATCCCCGGCATATCATGTGGCACGGCGCTCTATCAGTGCTCGCCCTTCCTCTAAACATGGAAACTTGTATTTGCGAACTTTTTTTTTTTCACAGCTGGAGCCGAAACAGTGCACTCAGGCTCTGCGGGGTTGCGACAGTATACAAACGGAGCGATCACACGTTTCTGGCGTGACACCCAGGAAAGAAAATGTAACAGACCGGAACCTAATACACGCGTCTCCATGGTAGCCAAGCTGGGAGAGGGAAGGGAGTTGGTTTTGGGTCTGAAAGCCGGGGATACGTATCAACCAGGAATATTGGAACGATGTTCGACTTAATGTATAATTTTGAGCGTTGTGGGCTGCGGCTTTCATTCCTTTGTTTGTTTCATGCTGATGTAAAGGGGAAAAGCTGTCATCTGTTCACAGCGCTCTCGTGTTCTCTGCTTGCTTTGTGTTTTTTACGTTTTTTTAGTGTTTATTTTAGCCAGTGGCACTTGCACCCTCCTAAGTTTTCTTTTTTCAAAACGCATCACGCGCATAAAAGGTCTAGAAATGTTGAGCTAAAAATAAAACTTCTTGTATTTAAATATTTTCACCTAAAAAAGCAGGCGAAATACGAATTTAAGAATGAAGAAAGTTTCGCAATCCAGTTGCTTGTAAATAATTGTCTTCAACGTGTCGTCTGCTTCGATCGAGAATCGAATGCCTTCGAATGCGCTGTGTGTGCCACGGCTGAGCTGCATTCTGCCTCAAGCTCCCTTCCAAGATGCCTGTGCCATTCTATTTCTGGGTTTCATCCTCCGTTTGCTTCCTTTTTTCCGGTGCCCGGGCACTACTTTGTCGTGACGGTCTCAGGTGTTCATATCCCCCCCACCTCCCTCGCTGAGAGCTCCGTCCCCGTTTCTTGCGTGGCAGATACACGTGGCCTCTGATACCTGCGAACACTGCTCAACTACACCTCAGACAACGCTATAGAGCAATAGACAGAAGAAAGCCCGGAGAGACGGGCAGCAGCGCTCTGCGCCTGTTCTGCCACGAGCCCCCGTCGTGCGGCCGGTGTCGCGAACGGTGAGGAGGCCCACTGGCCGGCCCGACCTCCACGACGCTCCCACTGGGCGCGTGAAGTGCGAGCAGCGGGGGCCCTGGTCTCTGAAGCGACCAATGACCCTGTGGCCGCCGTTGCAGAACAGGCGCGTCTAAAGCCGGTGACATTTTATTTTACGTTTTTATTGTCTCGTTCTTCCACTATCAAAATGGCGTCGTCAAGAGCCATCTCGACAGATTTCCAAAGAGCAAGAACGAGTTACTGAAAGGCGACGCCAAATGGAATGAAGATTTCGCAGGACAAATGAAAGATATTGAGATTTTGAAATCACAGCGCAACAATAACGAGAGGGCAGACGAGACACGCAGACGCTGTGAATTCAGTAGAAAATCTACTCGCTCAAGGACCAAGGTTGATATTGAGATCGCACATGCAATTTTTGGGAAGCATTGAAAAATGTAGCGTTCGTGTCGTAAGCAAAGAGATTGTGGGTGGCAGTGCCTTACCAAGAGAGTTCATTTTTACTATGAAGAGAGTGCAGCTCAACACCCCCTTGCCCCTTTTTTGCGTGAACCCTTGAGAGTGCACCACCGACTCTCACTCGAAACGTTCTTTCTGACAGGTAACTGACAAGAGTGTTTAACATGTTACCCGAGACACCGAATGACTTCAGGTCACTGAGGATCCCGTAGCGCCAAGCGGTGTCGTAGGCCTTCTCGAGGTCGAAAAGACAGTTAAACAGTACTGCTTATGCGCGAAGGCATCCTTGATGTACGAATCAAGAGCACCAGTTGATCGTTCGTCGATCGCCCCCCCTAAAGCCTGCCTGGCAGCCCTGAAAACCGTTGTACTCGAGGAAGTACACGAGCCTGCGATTTACCATCTTCTCGAAGAGCTTGCACAGGCAGCTCGTCAGGGCTATAGGACGGTAGCTTGAGGGGGACGACGGGTCCTTTCCCTTTTTTAAAGCAACAACTATAGCCTTCTTCCAAGAGTTTGGAATGTGCCCCGAAAGCCATATCTTGTTATATAGGTGTAAGAGTGTTAGAAGAGTGTCTGCGTGCAGGTGTTGTATCATTGTGTATGTGATGTTGTCTGGGCCTGGAGCTGAGGGTTTACACGTGCTCAAAGCAGCCCTCAGCTCATGCAGTGAAAACTCTGAGTTATAAGAAGATGTTGACCTATTGTTATCTAGTATAGGTTCTTTTCGGCCGTTTGTTTGTGTTTCATGAAAGTGTTTGTGTAGTGTGCTGAACTGGACACGTGTTGGAAGTGTTGTGCGAGTGTGTCAGCCTGGTCTTCGAGTGTGTCCCCTGTAGTGCTGACCAAGGGAGGCTGTGTGTTTGTTGTCCTTTGAGTTTGCGTATTCTCGTCCATACTTTCCGTGTGTCTGTGTACGAGTTTATGGAAGTTATGAAGGAACGCCAACTCTCTCGTTTCGCCTCACGGCGCACACGTTTTCCTAACGCCTTGGCCCGTTTGAACAAAATGAGGTTACCCGACGTGGGGTACCGACGAAGGACACCCCACGCCTTGTTCTGGGCCTCTCGCGCCTGCCTACAGTCCTCATTCCACCACGGCCTCCGCTGGTTGCGCGGGGCACCAGAGGCGTGGGAATGGACTTTTCGGCGGCGCCGAGGATGTGCGCCGTGAGGAGTTGGGTGGCTTCTTCAACGTGTAGGTGTCCTATGGATGTGTGGTGTAGTTTGGATGTCTCTGTAAATGTGTTCCAGTTAGCTCGTGCTTCATTGAACCTATTATGGGAAGATGGACTGCATGGGCCTTTACCTATGTATGTGAGTGAGGTGGGGAAGTGGTCACTACCGTATGGGTCAGTGCCCACAGCCACTCGAGGAGAGGAAAGAGAACTGCGGAGCCAATCGCCAAGTCAAGACATGAGTATGTGTTGTGTCCTTGCTATGGTATGTAGGCTGTTTATTGTTGAAAAGGCATGCTCCTGAAGATGTAAGGAATTTCTCTATAAGGCGACCTCGGGCATCCGTGCGAGAAGAGCCCCAAAAGTTTGAATGAGTCGCCGAGGAAATGGTCATGGGAAGCTAGTACACGTTCAATCCTATAGCCAATCGAAAGGGAGGGTATTGGTTTACGTTAAAAGCCGTAAATATCAAGCGTAATGTAGCAAAATTTCGATTAATGAAATTTTGCGGTTCTGGGTCCTTCATTCATTTGTCTTATCGCTGATGTAAAGCGGCAAAGCTTCATCTGTTCGAACGCTCTCGTGTTCTCTTCTTGTTTGTGTTTTTAATTTTTTTTGTGTGTTGTTTTTAGCCAGTGGCACCGCACGCCTCCTAAATATTCTTTTTCAAAACGCATCAGCGCAGAAAAGGTATAGTAATGTTGAGCTAAAAATAAAACTTTGTATTTAATATTTTCACCTAAAAAAGGGTCGAATCGTTTAAGAGTGAAGAAGTTTGGCAATCCAGTAGCTATAGGCTTGTAAATAATTGTCTTCAACGTGTCGTCTGCGTGATCGAGAATCAAACGCCTTCGAATGCGCTGTGTGTCCACGGCTGAGCGCATTCTGCCTCAAGCTCCCTTCCAAGATCCGTGCCATTCTATTTCTGGGTTTCATCCTCCGTTTGCTTCCTTTTTTCCGGTGCCCGGGCGTACTTTGTCGTGACGGTCCAGGGGTTCATACCCCTCCCTGAGTGCTCCGTCCCCGTTCTTGCGTGGCAGATAGACGTGGCCTCTGATACCGCGAACACTGCTAACTACACTCAGAAACGCTATAGGCAATAGCAGAAGAAAGCCCGGAGAGACGGGCAGCAGCGCTTGCGCCTGTTGCCACGAGCCCCCGTCGTGCGCCGGTTCGCGAACGGTAGGAGGCCCATGGCCGGCCCGACCTCCACGTCGCTCCCACTGGGCGCGTGAAGTGCGAGCAGCGGGGGCCCTGTCTGAAGCGACAATGACCCTGTGGCCGCCGTTGAGAACAGGCTCAAACGGTGACATTTTATTTTACGTTTTTGTTGTCTCGTTCTTTCACAAAAAAACAATGGCGTCGAAGAGCCATCTCGACAGATTTCCAAAGAGCAAGAACGAGTTACTGAAAGGCGACGCCAAATGGAATGAAGTTTCGCGCAATGAAAGATATTGAGATTTTGAAATCACAGCGCAACAATAACGAGAGGGAGACGAGACACGCAGACCTGGAATTCAATAGAAATCTACTCGCTCAAGGACCAAGGTTGATATTGAGATCGCACATGCAATTTTTGGGAAGCATTGAATAGTGTAGCGTTCGTGTCGTAAGCAAAGTACGAGTGCCTTTACGAAGCCCCCCGCGAAACAAGGGTGGGTAATGAGCGGCAAAGTATCCCTACACACAAGCTTTTACACCCTTTTGGGCCGAAAAGGGTGTAACAATCTTGTCTCATGGCGCACACCTTTAAAAGGTGTTTCGCTAAAAAAGGGTGAGGATTTAAAACAGGTGTTTTGTGAACACCTTTAGTCTCAAAATTGAGTAGTTGGCTTCAAACCCTAAAATGGGTGGGGCGCGCAGCTACGATCACAATGTGAATCGGCTAAGCGCAAATCACATACAGACAATTTAAACAGCGAACACACTTGGCGGCAAATGAATTGAGCAAGAAAACCAACGGATGCATGGGTAGAAAGCTACGTACATACTCAAAAATAACTGTACTTTGCTGTTATAGCCAAAGAGGAAGTCCTATGATAGAGTCGGTGGCTTGTCGCAAAAATAAAAATTTTAGGCTAATTTTGAATTGCTGGTTTAAGGACCATATACAAGTCCAGCAGATTCGCGAAAACTTTAATCTGAGGTGGTGCTTTGTTGCGATAAGTAGAATTTTTAAATACCAAACAAATATTCTGCACCATTTCAACACCCATCAAGAAGGGTGTTAATTATTTCAACACCTCCCACAATTGTGTAAAGCTACAAATTAGGTTGTTTGGAAAACTACGAAAAAGGGTGGAAAGACGCCAACTAAGAAAAAGGGTGTAAAAGACCTCAACTTTGGAGGTATTTTATACCTTTTTCACACGGGTGGACGGAACATTTTCTACAATCAGAGGCTGTTTTTGTACCAGACGATTGCTTAAAACCAATATAAATGAGGCACCAATTTATTACCAGCGGAGCTGTTTTAAGCTCGAGCTAGGTTCGGTGTCGTTAGCAAAAAATATAAAAAAAAGGCACTGCTTGTTAAAGGGTGCACACCGCAGATAGGTATTATGACAGTGAAGCCGGCTTTCGAGCCTGTTCGAGTGTGAGCACAAGGGGCGCGTGCGTATGCACACCTCTTACTATACCATTTTAAGGCACTAGTCCTTTTGGGATACTAAACTTGCACTAGTGGTGCAAGGCTGGAGAAACAGCTGAGCTGGGGGTCTACCTAGCTTGTTTCCTGCTTGGATCCGCTGTCAGTGTGGGGGACACACTGGAACAGCCTTGTAAGATCCGGCTAAACTTGGCCTCACCCCTCACCACTTGGCCTAGACTAGCAAGAACATCGCAAATCCAAACAAAATTTAGCAAAGCCTAGCAATGCCTAGCAAAACTTAGCAACACCGGAAGAAGCTAGGTTGACCCCCAGCTCTGCTGTTTTTTTTTTTTTTTTTTTTTTTGCAACTGAACACCTACTTCACACCCTTTCAACACATACAGAAAACCGAGGGTATTGCAGTCGGTCAACACCCCTTTCCCCACAGAAAAGGAGTGTAAAGCTAGAAATTAAGGTGTTGGAACCTAAGAAAAAGGGCGTAATGACTTCCCAACACCCTTATTCCACTTATAGTACACATTTTTAGGCAATAAGGGTATAAAAATTTTAGTGTGTACATATAGTCTGGTTAATTTAAAATGTTCAAATAGACGTTTCACGTACCAAAGCTAAACTTGGGCCATGACGTGCATCGTGCATCGAAACGAGCAATCATTACAGACGAACATTTTTTGTTTGCTTTTCAACATTTCCCGAGGGTTCGGAGGATGAGGGGTTACTTGTACTTCGAAGTGCAATTATACAATCATATATAGGCTGAACACTTTTTCCACAGCCTTTCAACACCCTACCAAAAACCAACGGTGTTGAAGTCGGTCAAAACCCTTTTTTGCACACACAAAGGGTGTGGAGCTACGAATAAGGGTGCTAAGATTCAAGAAAAAAGTGTGTAATGGCCTCCAAACACCCTTTTTCTACTTATGCTACACCCGTTTTGCCCAAAAAGAGTGAAACAAGTTTAGTGTGCACGTGCGCAGACAATGGCGTTTTTTTTTATTGGTCACGTACCTGCCTTCTCCTCTTGCGTGTGTTACAGACGACTTTTCCTGTTCTTGAGTATCAGACCAGTTTCATTTTCATGCGGTAGTTATTTCGGTGGATCTAATGCAGCCGCATTCACGTAAGCCATGCAACCGAGCTCTGCCGTTCAAAATTTACACGACGCCCCTTTCATGGCACTCCCCATTATCCTCCACTAGTTAGGACCCCCTCCTGTGTGCATACATCTAAACTAAACGGCATTTTTGAAGCGCGAATTGTGGTAAGAATCGTTCATATCGATTGAAAATATCAGGCATTAATATATAGCGTTTCCTGGGTGAGTTAAAATAAAGCATCTGCAACACGTGCCAGCACCGTTACGCTTACTGTAGACATTCATATGCCCGTGGTAGCTGTCACACATATGACGGGGCTAGTATTCTTCAAAATAGCTTGTGATATTGTGACCGTCCTTCAACATATATGGTTCCTTTTAAATAGTTGTACTGTAGTTATCCATTGAGTATTCCTCTTACGCTCAGGTTGCTACACAGTGAAATCTAGTTGATACGTTTTCCACGGGAATCGGGAAATAAAACGTATTATGCGAAAATCATATTATCTAAAGAGGTTTAAAAATGAGGAAGATATGCAGCTCCGTCAGCAACTCAGTTTTATTGAGCAACATTGAAGTTGCTGGTCAATTTGTGCTGCCCTTTCTTCTTTTCAACTTCCGGGAGTAAATTCTTCTGGAACATAACAAAAGGAAGCTGCCGGTATTTAACGCTTTGCCAGACTATCTTTTGTATGACAGTAGGTGTCGTGCCTCAAATAGGTGAAGCCAGCCGCCGGACACTTAGAAGTCTTCAATACCCAAAAAGAGCGCGATGGTGGGGACTTTTTCGCGTAAAACTGACCCGTCTGAGTTCACTCCTGCCGCTATATTGAACCATGTAAGCAGGATGTTTTCCATTTGCACATGATTCGCACCTCGCCTTTGTTTCACACCGCGGCGCAGAAAACGTGCGGCTTCCTTCGAAGTTCCTCTTGCTGACCGACAATATAGCTTAGCGTTGACACTGGCAAACCGAGCTCGCGTGCCAAGTCCACACTGCCTCCTCTTGGGGCCCTTGCGGCTTCGAATTTGCGTACAATTCCTTCTTTTTCTTTTAAACTGAGCGCTTTGCATTTCCACGAAACTGTCACAATCCTGGAAACGTCACCGCGCACAGCAACAAGGCAGCCAGAGGAGAACAAAAAATAGCCTCAGAACCACAGCAGCACCACCGAGCACAGCAACACGGCAGGAAGAAAACTAACAAAGAACAGCGCGGGAAGCACGGAGCATGGCGAGAAGTCGGGAAGGGAGGTCGCACCTGCCGAGAACATTGTGCACCTTTTTCCTTGATTATAATACGTTTCGCTAGATGGCGCCGTGCATTGCCTGACGCATCATCATCATTGGAAGGAGTGGCCATGCCTGACAGCGATGTTTTTTGCCGCAAAACCGGAGCTGCCGGGCCTCGGCGTCTCTGGAACGTGCAGATCGTGGCTTGTTGGCATGCGGTTAGAGCTAGTATGCCGAAGAATAAATGCAAGGTTTCTAGAAATTCAGGTCAAGATCCCTTTCGCGGTCGTATTATCCAATTTTCTAGAAAAATGTGATCGTAATAAACGCACGAAAAGGCATTATTTCTGAGGGGCGTTGGCCGGGAATGAAAAGAAAAACGTATTATGCTGGAAAACGTGTTATGCAGAATCGCATCAATGAAATTCCACTGTATATGTTCACTCTTTGCTATCTATGTGTTCATCACCTCCCCAAAACGCCTAATGTAGCAAGTCGCATCCCGCGGTCGCTTTGTTGGTGTAGCAATGTATTACACTTTCATCATCTGCGCGCAACTTGCTTGACGCAAGCGGCACTGAGCGTACATTTCGGGTAATTATACGTCTATTGGCCGACATTCGACTGCAGAAGCAGAGGCTGCGCATCTGCCGAGAGCGGAAAGAGCGAGCTCGGAAAAGGGGACGCGCGGTCCAAAGCAGGAGACGGGGATCATATGACAGAAAAGCGGCTGTCAGGCGCGTTCCCCGGGCAGCCGCATCACACGCCTTCTAATCCTGACGACCGTGGCCGACGCGCTGCAGGCTGCAGTCGCCGAGTCGCGAGCGAAATGATGACATCCAGTTATTCGCCGATAAACAACGCTGCTGCTTCTGTTGCTGCTACCCGTGTGTGCATGCGGCTGCTGCGTGGCTGGAAGGCAGGGGAACCTAGATTCGAAAAGGCGCGGGCTGATGACGCCTCCGACAAAAGCAGACGCCGTCTTCGCGTATACATATATAGGGTAGGTGCACGGCGCTGCGGGAAATGGAGCGAGGTTCAATTACTCGTGCCAAGACAGACGTACGTCGCCGTGAGGGCTTCCCTGTGTGACAGACGTGAATGTGTGAGCTCTAGGCAGGGCTTTCAAACGCCCCCAAAGAACGACTAGCTGCTGAGCGGCACGATCTCCCTGCTTACGCAACGGCACTGTAGAATTCAATAGCGCTCCATCCTTCCCAGTGACTTCAATTCGCCAAGGCAGCATGCTGGCAAAAAAACACCGATTAGCCTGAAAAGCAGCAGGAAGGAAGATGTCAGGCGTCACATCAAAGTGCCGCTATGTTCCACCTAATCTCAAGGTTTGTATTAGATGTTACGGAACGGCGGTTTGTGTGCGATTGTGAGGCTACGGCTTCTGCCTGCCAAGGTTCGTCTATCCGCACTTCCTCCTCCCGGCGTAACCATACAAGAACCGGGTACGAGAACGAAAAATGAAACATACCCGCTTCTGTGCACCTTCTCGTGTGCCGCAGTGTGTGCATGTGCATGGATGTGCGTGCGAGCGCTTGCTGATCGATCATCTGAATGCGCATGCGTTTGGACACCCACATGCATCTTAGGGTGTGCGTGTACGCTACCACACACAGTCATATAAGTGAACGGATCACTTATGTACCCCTTCTCATTTCTATTTTCGTTGCAAACCGATATTGCTGCGCATTCAAATAGCTTGGAGCCTTTCAGCGGCGTGAAAACTCAACATCCATTTTTCGTTGTTTTTTCATTTTGTTCTATCATCGATCTATGCCTGGGGGGTACAAAACTCGGGCTTGATTATTTAAGGGCTGCAGCTATTGCATACATTGTTGGCAACGCATCCGCCCTCTTCACAAATATGAATGATCTTCACCCATAAAATGAAATGGAGATTGAATTGGGTGGGCGGGGGAAAGTGCTCAGTATTGGCCAGCTTCCACAGTTTTATTTTCTGCCCCTTCTTGACTTCGAAGGTTCGGGATTGTTCATCTCTCATGACGGCGGGGACGGGTCCTCCACAACAAGTCATCACCCGTTCCGTATTCATAATCCGAACGTGCTACTTGCATTTAACAGGCTAGTCACGTAAACGCTTACACTAACCAAAAGTAGGAAGTGTGCGAAGAAAATAAAATAACGAGGGAAGGGGGATGTTGAATGTGTGGAAGAAGCGGCGACCTTCGGTCCCGTCTGCGGTGTGTGCGCTGGCAACGGGCGGCCGCCGATGGCGCAGGTCAAGCGAACAAGCCGTAGCCGTGATCGGCGGCTCCGGAAGCGGCCTGTGCCTCTCGTCGGAGGACGCGAGCGCCCGGTCACGTTGGCGTGCGGCCACATTTGCCTACGGTGCCTTCTCTGCCTGCCCTAGCTGCGAGACGAAAGGAGCGCGCCCGCTGCATGCCACTGGGCCCATCGTCTCGCGTATTTGAACGAGCACGGCCGCTACAGCTGCGCGTTATCATGGCGTGCCTTCTGTAACCGCTTGATCCCGCGGAAGCGAAGGCTTTTCGACACCGCGATTACCACAGCGCCCTCCTTCCACGTGTACTAACAAGTGAATATGCAAACTGCTAGTCCCGTGTACACGCCTTAATCGTGATTGTACCTGTTCTATTGTGCCTAAGAACATATTGAGCTATTTTCTGTGTAATAATCTCGTGTAATTACCTCTTTTACATTGCTTTTCAATTTGAAATCAAAACATACAATTTGTATATATTTTTTACCCGTTACAGCTTGGTGGTTCGGGAAGGTTGTCTATTGTATGAACCAGTTTAATAAAGCAGTCCCTTACAAATCGCACCACAGATATGAGGAATGACCTCTTCGAGGGTTCCTCAATGAATGCAAGCACTAATTGTCTTAATTGGGCGTTAATAGTATCCACTACCAGTGATAGCAATTTGTCTCGCTTCTCTGGATTCCGACCATCTCTAGAGATTAGCCGATATCTGAAATTTTCGATAATCTCTAGACAGCGTAGAAAATAGGACTAGCAGCAGTATGTTCCCGAGAGCCTTGTGTATAACACTGTACTCTGCGTGCCCAAAGAGGCTTTCACCCCACCCACTGCAGTGGCTCAGTGGCTGAGGCGTTGTGTCGCTCAGGAATTGTACACGCCACGGCAGCCGTTTTTCTGATGGAGGCAAAAACGAAAACGCCTGTGCGCAACATTTTAGCCCATGTTAAACATCTCCAGATGCTCTCAATTAATCCGTAACCCTTTTCTACAGTGAGCCTTATATCCCAGGGGCAGATCCGGCACATAAAGCCCCAATTTGAACGTTTGCTTTCTCCACAACGCATGTGTCCAACGCGAAACGAAATGTAATTCTCAATGTGCGAGAACTGTCATTTTTGATGCAGAAAACTGAATGAAACGTCGCGTGCTTGTGTGTTATTTCTAACGACAGGCAGTGATGCAACACGTGTATGCAAAATCCCTCGTCGTAAAACTATTTAGTGCAGGCTAGCCTTGGGAACCACTTTGAGTCCCAGACGTTGCCATCTTCATTCATTGTAGACTGCAGGCAGCGTCGCGCTGGTGTGCTCCCTTTGTTTTATTGCACAAGTGCTCCAGTCCTTTCATTATCTCGCTTCGTTATATGGCCATCGACATATACCAGCTCGAAAGCGTACCATCGCCCTTGCTTGCTTCGATGCAAACTACGTATAAAAGGGGCAGTGTACCATCTTTCCTCCCTCCTGATCTTCTGCAAACACACTTTAGCCCAACACACAACACAGTTGCATCGCTTAATCTCTCTTCTTTCATTCAATTTCCTTCTATCTACCCTTCTTGCTAACGTGTAAGTACTAGTGATGCAAAACTATCGATACATTGACTCTCGATACTACCCATAGGTTTTTTTTTTTTTTTAACTATCGATAAGGAAGAAAACAGGGACAAGAATTGGACAAGAATAGTTCTTGCTGGAGCCACTAGATCAGTTTTCAGGGTGCCGTCACTCTTTTCTGTCATTGTTGTATGCCCCCGACAGCGGGAATTGGTCGAACCACGTAACGTAACATTTGTTTACCCCGGAAGACCCATGGGCGCTGACATTTTGGTGCCTCTGTGTTGCCGCGGGCGCGCGTTCTTCGATAAATCGTGATTTTCGGAGTGCAGTGTGGCTGTATGACACGTTTAGAGTGAGTTTTTAAGCCCCAGGCACAGTAGCGATGCCGTGCTGCCCTGCACCGGGCTGTTTCAACCGGCCGGAAGGCGCAAAACGACTGCTTCGATTCCCGCTGCGAAAGAACGACTGTGGCCCAGCATAATTTATAGCCACTAGTAAAGCATAGCTTATTTAGTGAGTTTAGCGTAACCTAGACCCACTAATAAACTACGCTAGCGTAACCGAGCGCGACCCGGTCGCACCGGCGTCCAGGCTCGAAATTCTCGAAAAGTTAACACAGCTATCATGGTTTCCAAGCGGCACCCGGACCAATTCCGCCCGTCAATGTCGGCTGTAATAGGTCGAATAAAGCTGGCCACCCTGGCGTTAGGCACCAAAATGGCTGCCGCCGTTCGTCAGTGTCGGTACTCTTAAGCGTAGCTTATTTAGTGGTTCTAGCTCTTGTCACTTGAACGAGTGCCAAGAATGAACAGTGACATCAGCGACATGTCAGTTATTTTAGAAGCGTTAACTAAAAAATCAAAGCCCTTTATTAAGAGAAAGGTACTTACAACGCGAAGCTTTTTCCGATGCAACCTGAGTGAAAGTCAAAGTCAAAAATCCAAACTGCTTCGACCATGTAGGAATAGCGCAATCGCATAACGCGAGGTACCCTGGTTCGATTCCCACTACAGGAAACGTTTTTTTTTTTTTTTCTTGGGGCATTTGATGTGCCTTCACTTATCATCATCATCATCGTTTTGTGAAACGCAATGTGTAAAGTTAGCCTTCCTGCAGTGCGTTATGTAGTGACATCGAACGTCATCATTCAGGCATAGAAAGCTTCGCTTTAAAAGGGAAACTTAAACGCAACTAATAGGAAGCTTGCTGTTAGCAAAGAGGGAATATATTCACAACGAGACTATCTGCGTAACATTACGCACAACATGGATGAAATAATGACAGTAGCGGGAAAGGTTAATGCTGATCGAGTTTTGCTATAGAAACGGCATAAAGCTGCAGGAAATGAGGTTTAATAACCGTGCATTCCATAAATGGTAGCGGAGACGATGTACTACAAAATTGTCCAAACTTATTCTGGGATTCCCGGTAACTTCAAAGTTTCCCCTAGCCTGGAAAAATGCGGATATAATTCTGGTCCCCAAGGGCGGTGGCGTCAAAGAGGGCAAGAATCGGAGACCCGTAAGCGTACTCTCTATTGTATATAAGTTGTTTACAAAGGTTTCAATAAACCGCATAAGCAACATCCTAGATTTCCAACAACCGGGATAACAGGCTTGATTTAGAAAAGGCTACTTAACTATTGATCCCATTCCCGTTATCAATCCCATAAGAGAAAGTTTCCGAGTAAAATGAACCACTTACATGAAATTTGTAGATTACGAAAAAGCGTTTGATTTTCTAAACACCGACGCAGTGGTGGAAGCATTGAAAGCCTGCAGGGAATAGAGGAGACTTACATAAGGCTCTTAGAGAGCGTGCTCAAGGGATGAAGCGGCATTTTTTCTTCACAAAAAGTGTGTAAATTTTCCGATGAAAAAGGAGCAAAACAACTTCACACGTTGTATTTGTAAACTTTGTAAAGCCTTTTTAAACCGTGTCGTTGTAAAAACAACGAGACACGTCCCAGCGTTTGAGCATTTTCCTGAGAATCCTAGGAGGTGTCTCAGATGGCCTCCGGCATTATCTCAAGGACCGCCCAGATGTTGCGCTGGAACGGTCACATTTATTTGATGGCCCAAGAATAAGAACTGCTACGTAGGACGTTGTAGCAAATTATACATCCACCGGGACATTGGACATTTAGACGGGACATTACGCGCCTGTTAGTCCAGTTTCTGCAGGGCACGGACCTCGCTCACATGTGGTGATCTGTCGTGTGTGGTTTCGGAAATGTGATGCTAGGGTGGAACAATCGCCGACGTACTTTCTCAAGGCAAAATATCCATGTGACGAGGGTTTGCACAAGGGGATGGTGGTCATCACTCGTGTCCCGTTTGCTGCTAACTTTAATAATATAGTCATGCGTTTCCTTTAAACTAAAAAGCGAATCAGCGAACTTTAGACAAATGTTGACAGAACGTCCTCGGCTGGCATTGGCGGCCAGCCGTCCGCGTGGCCTAATGGATAAGGCGTCTGATTCCGGATCAGAAGATTGCAGGTTCGAGTCCTGTCGCGGACGTCGTTTTTTTTTTTTTTTTTTTTTTGAAAAGAAACCTCATTTTTTCCGCATTTTGTGTTTGTTCTTGCTCGTCATTTTTTTTTTTTTCAAACTTGGAGAGCGATGTAGAAGTTGTTTCATTGTGCGTGCTTTCCTTGCAACAGCAGGTTCAGAGGAATTTGTTTACTGACCTGACCTTTTTCAGCGACTCCTGTATTTTAAATGTACGTGCTGTACATTTTGCTTGTGCTTTCTTAGTTATAACACTTTTTTTCCTTTCATTTTTATTCAGTCATGTGCTATCATCCTCGTTTCATGGAGTAGCCACCACAGCTCCCCGTTCACGCGTACGTGTCCCTTCCAACTAAGCAACTTTTTTTGTTTTGCGCACTTTTGCATTACTCAACGTGCCAGTTATGAGCACTACGCTGACCACTTGCGTCTCATTGCCTTCAACGAAATGAGGTCCGCAAGAAGCAAGTTTGCATTGCCAAATAGAAGGATCCTCAGAAACATATGAAAAATCCACGATTAATTCCTCTTTCAGATGAACTGATAGGGATACAGCATACGGTGGCGAGTAATAGATGCATTCGTGCGCACACCCTTTCACAAATGTAAGAAGGGGATGATGCCCCGTTGAGGTCATCATTCCGGTCCTCATTGTGACGGACCACTGCCCCGCATGAGCAGAGGCACCGCGATCACCCTGCACCTCGAGAGCAATGGCGGTGCGTCATTCCACTCCACCGCCCCACTCGCCCATTACTGTCATCGGTCGGTAACCTGACTAGCACCTGTACTTTCACAGGAAGAAATAATCTCGTTCAAATTCCTAACACAGCTAAAGCGGTTCAGTTTGTTACACAGGGATCCCTCAGTGTCGCCACAGATGATAGCAACAAGGAACAGGATGTCCATTTTGTCGCGCGTCCCCGTCGCCTTCATGTGATGTTCTGCCGCTCTTGAACAGCGCGAGAATCTCAAACTTTTTGCGACTCATTGCAGCCGCATCGTAAATTTGTCGTGTACTTGACGTCTTCGTGGCAGATTTGCCAGTTTCACACGGAATTCCGTGCTTCCTTTTTGGGGCCCGGGGCCTGATGAGGTGTCGACACAGCAAACGTCAAATTCATTTTATTTTGTACGGAAACATACAAACAAATTATTATATATTATTATATATTATTATTATTATATTATACAGACAGTTTCGGGCCCTTTTCCCTCTCTCCTCCTTCAAAACCTCAAAATAAAAGAAAGGGGCCCTCTTTGCGTGAACTTTCCGTGAATTCGCCACCTTGACCCACTGGCGTACGCAGGATGCCATTCCGGGAGGCTGCGCCAATTCCCCAAAAGGGAGAGAGTGAATATGAAAGACGGAACAAGTAAAACGACAATAAAATGAAAATAACTAAGAACCAAGGCAAGTATTTTATTCAACCCTTTAAAAAATTCGGCCATGATGACGTGCTCTACATAACATTCCAGTTGCTTTCTAATTTTTTGCCACAGGTAAATTTCAAAATGGTTGATCGTCGTGGTTACAGTCTACATCGAAGCCGCATATGGTTGATGCATGGCTTGTCACACAATATTAATTATCGACAGTCATTATTCGATGATAGGCAGCGTTCGTAGCCTCGTCCGTCTTCTCGATCCACCAGAAAAACATTTCAGTGGGTGGAGGGGCGAGGGAGGGCGTAGCCCATCACATAAAGGCGTACCCAGATCACATAATCTAAATCAGTAGCCCAACCACTACGGCACGTATCATAGCTGACGTTGTAGCTTCGGTGCCTAAAACAGCAAAAGCTGAAATGTTTGAGCGTTGGAGCCCTGGAGGTACATAGTGGCTCCCTGCAGGCTGACGACGACGACCAAGGTGCGTGGGTTGATTGCCTAATCGACCGATATGGGAGTAGAAGACTTGCGAGGTAAACTCGCAGCCCATCGTACACACGCCAAGAGATTGTTGTTGTTGTTGTTGTGTTGTTCTTTCTGCATGGTTATGCAAACCCATGGTGGATTGCAAGAAGGGTGGCTTTGGGCAAGCGCCCACCTATCTATATATACAGCCTGTAAATGAAAAGTTACCGAATTATATAAAATTAAAAATGACAAGTGAAGATGTCTGTTTGGGGAAAGGTCAAAATTGACCGAGTTACAGGAATGGTCTGGTCTCTGATATGTACGCGTGAAGCGTGAATCCTTATGCAAAACCCAGGGAGTGGCCCCGAACAAAGAAGACGCATTTGAGGGTAACCAATCGTTAGAAATTCGCTGCGTGTCGTTTCCGAGAAGAAAAACCGCGGCAGCAGAAAAAGTTTCGATGTTCACTTCACCGCAAGCAGCAAAAGACCGGATGCAGGTGAGCAGCCTGCTAAAATTAACCATTCTGCTCTTCTGGTTAAAGTGACCTCACATCACTCGACAATCTTTGAATTCCTATTCTGCGGCACAGGGCTTCCCCAAGCCTTGATTTGGGCCCTGGCCTAGTCATCCCTTTCCCCGTCGCTCTCGGAACCCTTGCGTCCAAGGTCGCATGGGTAGGCAGACACAAGCGTTCTAAAATAATCCTGCAACCAGCTTTGCTATTTCAGGAAAGCAAGTTCACAGGAGCTACTAGGGCCCAGGGGGAACAGCATGGTAAATTGGCACAAGGTGGGTGCTTTTGGAGGATAAGGAATGAATTTTTTGGAGATGTTACGCTCAACCGACAGGAACAGAAAAATAGAACTAAATATTGTGGGTGTTTCTTTGGCCAACTAGCAAAAGATCCGCTTCGATACGAGAAAATTTAGGTAAACGAAAATGACCAATTAAGTTGGGGTCAAAATTTCCCCCCGCCCTTCTAAGCAGTTGCGAACTGTAACTCCACATGTCGCAAGTTCACGACTCTCTTAAGGCAAAGATCGTATCCCAAGCGGTTTTGGTAGGGACGTTCGAGGAGAGGAAGGTACGACTTAGGTAAATCGGAAATTTCCGAAGACGATGTTGGCGTGACAGCTTTGGGCTCCACATGGGACATTGATCGAGGCCATGGAATTAAAAACAATGCTGGCAAGAAGACCGCATGACAAAGTTTGCTCAAGGAGACTCGAAGATTCCCTGTATCTGACTGTTAAAAGTTTAAGTTAGCCACGGGAGCGGGTTCTAATAGAATTTGTTCGAATCGCTTGCGGACATAATCTCGGTCGTCGCTCCAAAACTGAGGACGGAGTTTGACGTTGCTGCACCAAAACGGACACACTCAAATTCTAAAATGGGCTACTCCACCGTGGATTATGCCCTCCGCATCCAATTTTTCTGTTGCTACTCTACGCAAAATGTAGAGCTTTTCCCTTTGGAAATGTGGTTAATGCGGGGCCAATCCGTACGCATAGAGACACCCAATTTCAGAGCAGTCACCGAGAATTTCCGCGTAACAAAAGTTAACAGTGGAATGCCTGTATTCCTGAACGACAATGTAGCGACGTGCCTTGTGTCCAAACCCACGAGGCGGTTAAGAAATGTCTGTAACCGTACTTCCGCGCAAAAACGCCTGTTTGAAAACAAGGAACAGGTCTATAGCGGGCTGAAAGGAGGTCCCACAATGGTCACCGCGAAGCGGCCAAAGGAATCACAAACCAGGCAGCAGGCACGCAGCATATGGGCCAGATTCAGACGCGCGATAGGAAAACTTTAAAAACTTGACGTCGACAAATACTCAAACACACGTCGCTGCATGGTTATGCGCAATACAGTGCATCATACTGAACACAGCGGTATTTTATATTAGACAACCGGTGAGTCACATAAAACACAACTGCACTGTCACCATCTCGGGCAGACCTAAACTGCTGATTCCTACCATGGCATTGACAGTAACGGTGGTGGGGGCGTTCAGAAACATTACAGATTTTCTTCAGCCTACACGGCGCCAGAAATTACCTCTTGTTTCCGTAGTACACACTTCCGCCCCGCTTTCTCGTATCTCAGCCTGCATCGTAACATCACTTTCGTAGTAGGCAATTTCGAATGGTAATCTTATTTCTGCGGCACAGCTCTTCCCCATGTCTTGATTGGCAGCTGATGGGCCTAGTCTTCCCGTTTCCCCAGTCGCTCATCAGGATCCCTTGCGTCCAAGGTCGCATATATATGCAGACACAAGCAGTTCTAAAATAATTCATGTTAACCAGCTTTGCTATTTGAGGAAAGCAAGTTCAGCAGGAGACTACTAGAGGCTCGGGTAACAGCCATGGTAAATTTGGCACCAGGTGGGTGCTCTTTTGCAGCTTTCCCGCTCATGGCAGTCCTTTCAACAGTGATTACTCTGCAATTTTTTAGCGACATGAAAATTTCTGTTGCACAGCTAATATTTGGGGTGAATACTTGCTTTGTGCACAGTTTCAAGTCGCGCACGTTGCGCGACTAGGTTTCTGAGCCATGGAAACTATCCCATAGAAATGCATGGGGAGTAAGATTTGACAGCGAATTACACAAAAAATATTCGGAATCCTGGAAAATTCTTTTAGTGTTTTCATCTTCACGTTGACTTCTGGCTTTATGCCAAATATCACTTTCCCAAAGGGGTTTTGCTAGGTTCCTAAGAGGTTGGAATTTTGAGCGAGAAAGCTGGGTATATGGAGACAAATTGTAACCCGCATACAGACCTGGCTTGTTCCTTCCCAACAAGAAGCTCCGCACGCGAGAAACTTCGATGGGTAATGCCAGTGCGGTTCATGTTTTGAGCATAATAAATAAATAACTCGCAAAACTAACAAATCCCCCTACCGGTCCCACTCATTCATGGTACCTGATTTTAAGGGACAAAGAAGTGTATTCGCCAAGCGGTTATTTGTAGCGGCGTCGTGTAAGTAGCTCAACTTATGCAATCTGTTATTTACTATTTATCGCCATTTGGCTCCCTTTAAACGTCAGGACAACAGAACACATACGAGGCATTAACGGTCGCCTCAAGAAGTAACCGCTACGAAGTCGCGCAAGCTCGCATTGTGGCTTCATGCTATCCCAGTCTTCAAACTTTTTTTCATTTTCGCCCCGTTTATGGTTAAGTCGGACGCTTGCTTTGTTTACCGTGCAGTTAACGTCGGGTAAATGCACTCGCGATTCGCTAAAATCTGGCTTACAGACACGCCAATTTGCCGTCGTAATCAACGCCCCACAATTGTAGCGGAGCACGAGTCGAGACGAAAATTGCACTTTTGAATGCCCTGTTTTCCATTAAGACAATGCTCGTCGATGTCCCATGTGCTCCAGACTTTCGGCTGATGAGGCGGTTAAGAAATGTCGGTAACCGTACTTCCGCGTTCATATAAGCGCCTGTGTTTGTAAACAAAGAACCGTCTATAGCGGGCTAGAAAGGAGGTCCCACAATGGCCTACACCGCGAAGCGGCCCGAACGGGATCTCGAACCAGGCAGCAGTCCCGCAGCATATGGAACAGCCCAGGACGGCGCCGCTCATGCACCCCCGGTGCGACATAAAAATTGCGGAGCATCTTCGGGGGAGCAAGCCGCTGAACGCGTCACGGTCGAAATATCGAGACATGAACCCAAAGAGATCGGAGCCAGATCGCACGAACCGCCGGCCGGCTGGTTTGGTGCAACTCCTGGTCGTGCACCCAAGCCCGACCTACCACGCTTTCCAATAAACTACAAGATAACGCCATCTTGAAGCGTAGAATCCGGCAGGTTTTGCCTTTAAGATAAATAGAAAGCTTTTACACGACGCCCGTGCCGTTGTTTCGACGATACTTCTCGCTCTTTAATAGTCGAGGTTAAAGAAATTCTTAAAGTCACTTAAGCCTGTTTACGTGTTTTGAAGGCGAAAGCCTGGCGATACTGATAACTTCTTTGCTGCAACATCGCATTTGCATCGCTTTCCTCGCTTTGGTGCCTCTGTCTTCCACCTTCTTCATTACTTCATCCACCTTCTTTTCTGCTATACCATGTACATATTCGGCTCTTCCATAGCTTTTCTTTCTTCGTCTTACGGAGCGAATTACGCCAGCAAGAAGACTGACACACGCTGTTGAGGGGGATCATTAGTAAACTACGCGTTCAAAACCTGATGAACTGGTCGAGGCAGCCGCCTGCTGTCCCGGTCTCGGTAGAACCTTTCCAGGGCTTTGAACGCTTCTGAGAAGACCGCGGTGAAAGAGCGACAGCTCAACATCTAAGTGTATGTCGCCTGAAACGTAGCCCCGAGGACGTGTAATCTGCCATATGAGAGTGATGCTGTTGGTGACCGCGGCCTCCGAATTAACTGCATGATGCCGTCGTCGGGCCCGCGAAACGCAATCACCATGGAGGTCTAGTACCTAAAAAGAAGAACTTCTTGCTGGGCTAGTTGGTGAATAGCTGCCATGATTTGAAGCGCAACAACAAAAAAAAACATGGACGAAGAACAAAGTAGACAAGAAAGGAGTAGACGAGATAGCGCCTGTCTCGTCTACTCTGTTCTCCGTCCGTGTTTTTTGTTGTTGTTGTTGTTGTTGTTGTTGTTGTTGCGCTTCAAATCATGGCAAAAAGGTCTAGTACGTCTCGTCGCTCGAGATAATCCAGCAAGATTGTGCCCTATTTCCTACACGTAAACATCCTCTACCCTGGGTGCGACTCGTGGTGTGCAACGCGATACTCTCGCTGGTGCCAGCTTTACTAGCACGTTTTCGTGCCTTTGGCTGCTGCACTTTCGTCACCATTCTGCGCCTGAACAGCAGTAGAACTGCCGCCTCTGGCCGCCTGTCTTGTCAACGCTACATGGGTGCATTTAGTGTGTCGGCCGCAACATACCATTTGTTTCACAATGCTGGGTCTGTGCACCTTGGCGGCGGGGGGAGTGTGTTGAGGATCATAATGAATAAACGAAGCAGAGTTGCACGAGAACGGGTCTAGCTCACTCTGCGTGCTTTCGCAGTTGGACCCTGATCAGCGCAGCGAACGGGCGACCGGCTCTCTAGTTCCCTCTCTATGTCGCTCCAGCGACACACGCCGCGGCTTTCTTAACATCAGGGTTCCGCGTGTCTGATGTGCGCCTGTTCTACTCACGTGTCATCCCCTTCAGGTCTCACGCGGCACGCAACGTTCAACTTTTAGGTTTCAAATTCATGGTTTTGATGATGATGATGATAGTTGGGTTTTATTGGCGCAAGGCCGACTATGGGCAAAGAGCGCCAAAAAGAAGTTACTGAATTGTGATGAGACCGTAAATACTAGAACATGTGACTAAAAGACAACAAAGTGATGCAAAACAAGACAATGGAGATGGCTGGTGTATAGGGCCAGGATGATTACACGTGATATGACAAGAGCTGTAGGAAGTTTACCTCAGCTAAAAACTTAAAAACACGTTGACTAGAAAACATTGGTTCGTCGGCTAAAAAGTATGATGGGTGCAAAGGAATGTGTCGTCTGTATAATTCAGGGAAATGTTTGTGTCGTGTTGTGTCAAGTGCCTTGCATGTGATTAGTATGTGGACTACGGATAGGCCCTTTCCACACCTGCTACACGTGGGTCCCGAAGTTCCAGTGAGCAGGTGGGAGTGCGTAACATGTGTGTGGCCTATCCGCAGCCTAGCCAGGGCGACTTCAGTGTATCTGTTGTGTGAGTCAGTTATGTAGCGTCCCAGTTGTGGTTTTATTACGTGTAGTTTGTTGTCTGTTTGTTGACTCCAGTGTAGTTGCCATGTGTTACGAAGCTGTCGTCTGATGTGTGTCTAGGTAGGTGTAAGGTACTGTTGTTATGTCAACTGTGGTCATGAGAGCAGCAGCACTAGCCATTTGATCAGCGGTCTCATTGCCAGGGATCCCACAGTGACCTGGTACCCAGCATATGGTTATTTCTAAATCTGAATCATATGCAGTCATTATGACCTTTAAAAGAACATTGATTACATAGTTTTTTGACGACCTTCCTGATGACAATGCTTGCACAACGCTTAGAGAATCTGTGTAGACGATGGACTTTGGAATCTTATGTTCGAGGATGTGATTTGACACGAGTAAAATGCCATACGCTTCTGCCGTGTAAATACTGCTGTGAAAATTGATGATGATGGTTGGTGTTTAATGGCGCAAGGCCGACGAGGGCAAAGAGCGCCAGAGAAGTTATTTAATGAAAACAAGTGATTACCACAAAAGCTATGTATAAAATGTGTAAACTGGACATAGTAAGATCAATAAAGATAATGGTAATGGCTGGTGTATAGGGCCAGATATGATTACGCATGATAGGAAATGAGGTTTAAAAACTTAACATCTGACAAATATTTAAAAACGCGTTTCACAGAAACCATGGCATCGTCACCTAGAAACAGAGATGGGTGTAGGGGAATATGTTGTCTGTAGAGTTCTCTGAAGTGTTTGTGTCGTGTTGTGTCAAGTGCCTTGCATTGTATGAGTATGTGGACTACGGATAGGCCCTCCCCACACCTGCTACACAGGGGTCTTGGAGATCCCGTGAGCAGGTGCGAGTGCGTTATATAGAGTGCGAGTGCGACTGCTGTGAAAATTCATTGTTTTTATAACTGTAAAATTTGGTCCGTGCGCTGCACAAGAGACAGTAGAATTAGTTTTGGACGCGTCGCTATAGAATTCTGCGCACCTGTACTTGTCCTGCAGGAACAGGAAGTGCTGCAGAATTGCATTCCTGGGTACCCTATTTTTTTCTACACGAATGAATGACAGGTCGCATGTTACAGGACGAAGATGCCATGGCGCGATGAAATTATGAATGGGTGTCTTGTGCGTGTCTGAAAGGGGGACATTGAGTGCAGAAGCACAAGCCTCCTCCCTAACTCTGAGAGAGAACGGTAAGGGAATAGATGGCCTATTTAAAAAGAGTTGTAAATTTGATGTATCGTTCATGATGGGATTAAAAGGATGGTTGGTCAAAGACACGATCTTGGATGCATACAACAGGTCAACATACTCCCGCTGATGCCCTAGGCACCATTTGTCGCACTCGACATAAAGACTTTCAACGGGGCTAGTGCGGAATGCGCCACATGAGAGGCGAAGGCCAAGATGCAGCACTGGGTCGAGCATTTTCAGTGCTGTTTTTGTAGCCGACCCATACACGACACTGCCGTAGTCGAGCCGAGACCCCACCAACGCTGTGTACAGGCGCAGCAGGAGTTGTTTGTCGGCCCCATAAGATTGATGTGAGAGGACCTTAAGAATATTCATTGTTTTTAAGCATTTGCATTTGAGCTGTCTGATATGTGGGATGAATGTAAGTTTTTCGTCGAATAAAATACCTAAAAACTTGTGCTCCTTGTTCACAGGAATTGGCACATTCGCAAGAGTGATGTCTGGGTCCGGGTGGACGCCACGCCTCCTGGAGAACAGAACACAAGAGCTCTTCGCGGGATTAAGATTAAAGCCATTCTTGTCAGCCCAGCCGGCAAGTTTCTTGACGCCGAGCTGGACTTGACGTTCGCATATGGACAGGTTACACGATTAAAGGATATCTGCACGTCATCTACATACATAGAATAAGAGATTGTAGGTGGCAGTGCCTTTCCAAGAGAGTTCATTTTTACTATGAAGAGGGTGCAGCTCAACACTCCACCTTGCGGCACGCCATTTTCTTGCACGTGAACATTTGACAGTGCACAACCAACTCTGACACGAAAGGTTCTCTCCGACATATAACTACAAAGGATGTTCAACATGTTGCCCGCAACACCGATTGACTTTAGGTCACTGAGGATACCGTACCGCCAAGCGGTGTCATAGGCTTTCTCAATGTCGAAAAACACCGTAAGACAAAATTGTTTATGCACAAAGGCATCCTTTATATATGTTTCAAGAGAAACGAGTTGATCGTTCGTTGATGGCCCCGCCCTGAAGCCTGCCTGGCAGCTCTCGAGAAGACCGTTGTACTCAAGGAAGTACTCGAGCCTGCGATTTATCATCTTCTCGAGAAGCTTGCACAGGCAGCTGGTCAGGGCAATGGGTCGATAGCTAGCAGGAGAGGAAGGGTCCTTCCCTTCTTTCAAGAATGCTACAACTATGGCCTCCCTCCAAGACTTTGGAATGTGCCCCGAAAGAAATATCTTGTTGTAAAGGTGAAGGAGTGTTACAAGAGTGTCTGTGTGTAAGTGCTGTATCATTGTATATGTAATGCTGTCTGGGCCTGGAGCTGAGGGTTTACACGTACTTAGAGCAGCCCTCAGCTCATGTAGTGAAAACAGGGAGTTGTAAGAAGTCTGTGATTGGTTGTTGTCACGTAGGGACTTCTTTTCACAAGAGGCTTTATGTTTCAGGAAAGTGTTTGTGTAGTGTGCAGAGCTTGACACGTGTTGAAAGTGTTGTGCAAGTGTGTTAGCCTGATCTTCTAGTGTGTCCCCAGTCGTGCTGACCAAGGGCAGGCTATGTGTAGTTGTCCTTTAAGTTTACGTATTCGTGTCCATACCTTGCGTGTGTCTGTGTATGAATTTACGGATGTTATGAAGGAGCGCCAACTATCCCGTTTTGCCTCACGGCGCACGCGCTTTCCCAAGGCCTTTGCTCTTTTAAAAGAAATTAAGTTAGCCGACGTGGGGTAGCGGCGAAGGACACCCCACGCCTTGTTCTGGGCCACTCGCGCTCGCCTGCAGTCCTCGTTCCACCAGGGCCTCCTTGGGTTGCGTGGGGCACCGGAGGCCTGGGGAATGGACTTTCCGGCGGCGTCGAGGATGTGCGCCGTGAGCAGTTGGGTCGCCTCTTCTACGTTTAGGTGTTCTATGGATGTGTAGTGCAGTTTAGATGTTTCTGTGAATGTACTCCAGTTTGCTCTTCCCTCATTGAACCTTTTATGAGAGGGGGAAGTGTTTGTGCCTATGCCTATGTATGTCAATTTGGTGGGGAAGTGGTCACTACTATATAGGTTTGTGTCCACATGCCACTCAAGAAATGGGAAAAGAACTGCAGAGCCAAGAGCCAAGTCAAGATGTGAATAACTGTTTTTGTCCTATGTTATAATATGTAGCTTGGTTTTTGTTTAAAAAGGCATGCTCCCGATGATGTTAGAAATGTTTCAATTAGGCGACCTCGGGCATCTGTGCGGGAAGAGCCCCAGATTGAATTATGTGCATTGAGGTCGCCTAAGACTAAGTACGGTTCAGGTAGTTGATCTATCAGGGCCTCAAAATCAGTGTACGATAGTTGGTAATCCGGAGGGATGTAGAGGGAGCATACCGTTATTAACCTATCAAAAATAATTGTTCGAATCGCGACAGCTTCAAGCATGGT
Source organism: Haemaphysalis longicornis (assembly GCA_013339765.2). Classification (NCBI taxonomy): domain Eukaryota; kingdom Metazoa; phylum Arthropoda; class Arachnida; order Ixodida; family Ixodidae; genus Haemaphysalis; species Haemaphysalis longicornis. Next base: position 177,418,033 of record CM023448.1, read on the forward strand.
GTTAGGTGGATGGTGTGACACGCTAAGGATTTTCGGGCTACTATGGCCACACCACCTGAAGAATAAGTGCAAGTGTGCCTGTCTTTTCGAAAAACCAAGTAGCTATTCAAGAAGTTAGTATGTTTACTATTTAGGTGTGTTTCCTGAAGACACATGAGACTTGGCTGATGTGAATGAAGTATCTCGTACACATCATCTATATTGTTGATAAGGCCTCTACAGTTCCATTGAATGATGTCTGTTCCCATTATTTACATTTAAGAATGACTGGAGGTGTGTGTGTGTGTGTGTGTGTGTGTGTGTTCATGTGTCATCTTTCGGGGCTGTTACTCTGGGGTTGGGCTTTTTGGGCCTGTCTGTAGGCTTGGAAGTCGGTGGCCGCTCCTTGCGCTGCGTTTGCAGGCAGGAACGGCCCGACATCCATCTCGTCGTCGGATGTCCGAGGGGTGACCGACGGACCGGGCCCCCCGGACTTGGCCCCCCCTCGGGAGCCCTTCGTTTGAGCCGCCACCGCCAAGGGCGTCCGGGGCGCCAGAGGTGGCACGGGCGGTGCGGTGGCGGTGGGAGCCGGTACGGGGCCCGTGGTGTCCATCACCTCGGTACCCTCCAACGCACTGGAGGTTGGGGAGACAGATGCGGGAGCGGCACCGGTCCTGACGGAAGACGTTGCCACCACAATCGCTGCTGCCTCAGCAAGCGGCGTGGTGGCGGGTTGGGCTGCCAGAGGCAACCCAGGGGGGTGGGGGGGGCGGGGGAGGGACCAGGTCAGACTCGCTGAACTGGGTCCCTGTGGAAACCAGACGCCGCTCCGCCCCCCGGCGAGCTGCGTCGGCGTACCTCCCCAGAGGGAAAGAGGCGAACCTCTTCCGCGCCTCTGGGAAAGTGATGTTTTCTGTTACCTTGAGATTGATTATTTTCTTTTCCATTTGGAACTTTTCGCATTTCCTGGAGTAGGCCGCATGTGGGCCCCTGCAGTTTGCACAAGTGAGGATGTCAGAATTACAGTTGTCGGTGAGGTGGTCCTGCGCGGCGCACTTCGCACACGTTTGTTTTGCCGCGGCAGAGGTGTACTGTGCCCGAACCGCTGGCACTTGAAGCAGCGGCGCGGGTTCGGAATGTAAGGACGAATGGAGCATCGAATGAAGCCTGCGTTGATATTTTCAGGAAGTGAGGAACGGTTAAAGGTCAGGATAATATGTTTCGTGGGGATTATGTTATCATCCCTGCGCATCGTGATGCGGCGCACAGCTGTCACGCCCTGATCCTTTAAACCTTCAAGAGAGTCGGCATCTGTTTCCGTAAGAAGATCTGCCTCAGAATCACACCCTGGGAGCTGTTGAGGCTCCGGTGGGGTGTGACCCTGATGTCCAGATCATGGATGCGGGTTTGTTCAAGAAGAGTGCGGGCTTGTTGTTCGGTATGGAGTTCTACAAGGATTTCTCCCGTCCTAAGCTTTTTAGCTTGATACTTTCCACCTATTGTGTTTTGCAGGAGTTTCGAAACCAGGAACACAGACAGGGATGCGACAGGTCTTGCTGAGTCAGCTGACTCTATCACAAGGAAACGAGCATAGTTATTTACGGGTGTTGAAAAGACAGTTGTTGGAAGGGTGGAATGAAACTTCGGTGCGGCCCCTTTTCAGGGACCGATCACGTTTTGGGGGGGGGGGGGGGGGGGGGGGGGGGGTTGAAAATGCCATATAGCATAGTATAATAGCAGGGAGACGGGGGTACTTTCTTCTTTGACCTTACCCTGGTAGTGAAAGAGGTCCCGGAGCTCCCTGCCTGGTGAACAGACAGGGAGCCCATCCGCCGGAGCTTGACCTGGGCTCCGACGGCCACCGTTCATGGTTTCTAACCCTCCATCTATAAACACATCGCCACGGTTGGATCCAGCTTATGTTTGGGGGCTCGGGGTCCGCGGTATCGCCAGTACCGTCACCAAGATTACTCAAGGTGCCCCGTGCGGGGAAATTCATGGTTTTGTGAAGTCTGTGAAGCAGGCACACTGCCTCTCAAAGCTCCCGATTCCTGGTCAATCCCCCAAGTGCTTATGTGTGGCCACGAATAAAGGAACAACAACAACAGCAACTGCTTTTGTTTTGCTCTGGAAACGTGCAGAGGTAGCACAATTGGGAGATTACTGGGCTGCTACTGTGCAGATCCGAATTCAAGTCCCATCAGACCGCACGTGTTTTTTACTCAGTTACTCCTCGCTTTTGCGGCCATTTTCTTGACTGGACAACTACAACAACAACGACGCTATACGGCCAGCCTCCCATGTACAGGAGGCCGCGAGCCTGCGCCGAATCCAGGGCTCGTTGCACCAGGGCTTCTTGAAGCTCCATTGCCGAGCAAATAGCGCCAAACGCGGAAAAAAAGGCTACAGATAGTCTTAGAACTGTCTGCTATCTGCTAATACGTAAGCAATCTTACCCGCTTCTGTTTCCCTAACCATATACGTTTTCTTTGTACAGCGTTTTTTTTTTCTTTTCATTGTTTATTTTTATTTCTCTCTCTTTTATTTGAGTTGATCATTCATGTACTTAAATGGCGTACGCAGTCGATCGCGTGCATAAATGTAACTCTGCGATTTCTTAAGCTAATTTTTTCGTATTTCTTCATTATTTTTTGTTGATCGCCTGAGGGCGCTGAATTAGGTACGTCTTCGCGAATTTTTACTTAGTGGAATTTTTATTTTTATGTATTACTGTTATTTATTGGTTTTCAGTGGCTACGGGGATAGCCAGACTTGGCTACCGGTAGCAAATGGCCCAATTAGACTACCAATAGCTAATGTGGGCGGCTTTTCATCCCGCTTGGTAAAAATGTTGGTTTTTTTTTTTTTTTTGCTTACAGCTTTTCTTAGTGAATTTGCACAATTATAAAGATTAAATGAAGGAAAAATTTTGGGGTTTTTTTGTACAGATGCAGCTACTGCTTTCGTTGACCTGGGTACTCAATGATTACGCAAAGCAATCTGAAATACGTTACCACCGCCCTTCGTCGCACTCCGACGAATATTAAGCGCATGTATGGTGGATTAAGAAGGTCGTGTCTTTGTTGTGGGCGGCAAATTAACTGTGAAGAATGCGCGGGTGTAAGATGATGTGGTATAACGCGAGAATTGGTCGTTGTATGGATTTTGTAAGTGCGGTTACGCTGATTTTTGAAGAGCACTCCGAAGTTCTAAAGCGAGCTGCGCGGTCTTCTACGGATTCTAGTTGGTAAGCAAGATTTTCGTGTGACTTATTCCAGAAGAATATAGCTTTTGTCCCGCATTATTTACGTATGGTAGCTTTTTTACACCAGAGAGTGCGAATTTTAAATTACAGGGCAGGAATCCAGAAATTTGGTCAGACGCAAGGCCTCTGATCCAACTGGCTGCACGTTTGTCGCAAATGACAGAGATGGGCGCATGTGTACTGCGTATACTACTATAAATTGACTGTGTCGAGGGGAAGAAAATTATGTGGTAGTTATGATGAGCAACGGGGCGTTTTCGGGTGAGTGACATCGATTTGCATTTAGTAGAATCTAGTGGCCTCAGTAATTCTTGGCACCGTGGTGTAATTGTGTAGATGTCTTGCTGTTCATTGGTACTATTATTACAGTCGCGAATGACAGAATTCAGATGTATACGAATATACGCACAGTATAGCACTCGTTGCATACGACGCAATCGAGATTCACATTCCGATTGCGTCATATACTTCTGTATTCCAGTACTTCTGAAATCTCGTGAATGAAAATTCGTATCTAAAGGTGAAACCTACAGGGAACAACTGCAGCTCCAGTAGAAGCTGTGGCTCCTTCCAGAACTCAAAAGCCTGAATTCATAGCGTACCCTCTTTCCCCCTTTAAACGCGTCGTAGATGACGTTGATCTGCCAGCAGAACCACTCTGGGTTGTTATTTTCGATCTTATATATAACCGGCAATTCGGCTAAAGTTCCAAGGCGGGTCAGAGGGACTCGATGAATCCAGCATCACATCTACGGACTGTCGCCTCCTCCAGTCGTCAGCTCGCAGAGCAGCAAATTGCCGAGTATCCATCCCGTGACCGCTACAACACCCTCTTGCACGCCCGAGATGCAAAGGTATACGCTTGTACGAGCCACTTCCGGTAGCTTCTCACGGTACAGCCCCTCGTGCCCTCCAGGGCCCGTTTACCCTTGTCTGTGTGTCTATTCTCTTCTATTACGCTCTTCTACTTTCATCGCAGGCGTGCCAGCAAACCAGGCCGCGGTCAAACGCCCCGGAGAGGGCAGACGCTCGCCGGACGAGGATGCGTATTGCTCTGCAAACAGGATTTCGTTTTCCAAGCCCATTCTCCGGTCGGCATGCGAACGAGCGAGCGTTGCGTCAGCCGAGTCACGATTAGCCGCGTCCATCGGGCCTCACAACAAAGGCCTCTCGACCGCGCAACAATGGCGGTGGGCGGCCTTTGAAACAGCGTCCTTCCGCGAAAAGAAATTGAAGCCATACGGAAAGACATTTCACCGACCGCTGTTGCTTCGGGACGCGTCACGTAACAATACGCGGGCTTCCAGAGAAACGAACTCGTTTCTTCATTGTGACGCTTCTCACGTTTTCCTACTGTGTTCCCCAGAAATCATCGTGCCGGTGCCTGAGGGTCTTCATTTGTCACCTCATCACCCTCGAGGAACCCAAGCCTAATACTGTACAGAAAACCTTCGCTCTTTTGTGTGAATCACTGCCGGTAAGCTGCCGATAGTAAAGTGTCCCTTTTTATTTTGTTACTTTTGAATATGTTATCTTCATCAAGACGGCCTCTCTGTTTTTTTTTTTTTGTTTCAGTAAAGTTTGCTTCTTTCTTCCTTGACTATACGTGACCATGAAAGAAACTTTTTTCTTCGGCAAGCTGTACACATAAATCAATCGTCAGTGCAAATATACTGTGCATCGAACCTATTCAGCTACCCACGGCTAGTGAACCACATACTTACATTGACTGGTAATAAATATTAGTGATAGGATCGAGATAGACGCAATGGGGCCGAGATAGACGTATCTATCGCAAATAAAAGGGAAGCAATTCAAGATGAACATCTGAAGCCCTAGGCAGTGAACCTTCGAACACGTTCTTCCAGCGATGTCGTGACACAGGGGCACTGAGTGGATCGGCCTTGTGGGTGGCTCTTGGGCTCCGCCCGTTGTAATATGCCCCCTCAATAAACGCAGCCCCAAAGAATTTCCTCAAAGAGACACTTTCCTGGTCGCCTCTCTGTTTAGAGGGCCTTTGTTCGATAATGTTCGGCGGGGATGGACGTTGTTGGCGGTGCCGCTCCCCGGCGCCAGTTCGTGAACGACGAGCGCTGGCCGGACCGGAAACGGACGTTGCCGGCGTCTCCGACGCAGCTGGTCGTGCCCGGTCGGTGGAAAACTATCGGCCTGACCCCGGAAGTGGTTCGTTGCGCGCGGCCTGCAGTGCAAACGCGGCGGCGGGCGCTTCGTGACGACCGCGTCTTGCCCGCGGCAACGCGCCCCGGCCAACGAACGGGGCCCACGCGCGCTGGCCGCAAGCGGGGCGTCGGCCGGTCTCGAGCATCTGTGGCGGCACCGCCACCGTCGCGAGCGCGTCAGTAACCTACGTCACCGACGGGGATCGACATGCACCGGCTGCTTCGCGGAAGAATATCGTCGAGTTTGGTTTTACTGTTCAACGCGCGTCCAAGCTGCAGTTTTGACGCAAGGCATGGTGGAGGGCTCTCGATAACTTTGAGCCATCTAGGGCCCTCTTGCCTGCACGAAGCAGTCATGTTTTTATAGTTTTCCTCTACTGGAAATGAAGCTACCGGGAAGCTCGTGCTTAGCTGTGCACGGCCTCATTTATAACGGGGCTGGAGGTGTAAGAATGCCAGCGAGGCGGATCACTTGAAGAATCAACTCGAGCACTAAATAACTTCCTTAAAAAACCTTTTAAAAATCGCATCAAAAGCTCATTACAAGTTAGGTTCAATACATAATTACAGTGTACATGCGCGAAGACAATATGGTTCGTGTCTGGCAGCGCAAGGTAGATAGTGCCAGCTTGGTTCCGCACAACGAAAAAAAGTTACAGCCGCTTTCGTACCAAAGGCATAACTGACCAGTGAAATCACGTGTGGTGCTTGACTAGCTTGAACGAAGGGTGATTACGAGCCTTCTCTGCTCGAGCCAGTCTCTTTTCGGCCACAGGATCCTCTAGTTCCGCATCTGTAGTGCTGCGTCACTGCTCAGCACTGCGTTAACGTTACCGGTGGTGACTTCAACAGAAGTGAATGTGACGTATTGACCGAAGCGGCATTAATATGGGCCAGAATATCAGTGATTACATAACTTCTGCTGATCTAAAGTCACGTATTTCATCAAAGCTCTGCATTAGCCCTTTCGCCTGTAACGGACAGCTTTCGAGATAGAGACCTGACAGTGTCCCTGCAGTGGTCTTGAGGTCCCTAACATTAGACAATGATGGTTAGTAGGCTCCGTCCTTCTCTTTAAAGATATAAATTATTACTGTGTATATATGTAAATGTATTTTGTGTGTATATGTCGTTCACAGTCAGAAGTTAACAAAAATGGAATAAAAATGCGGATGACGCAACCGCCACTGGTGCTTCTAGAGCGCTTGTCCTCCTATGGTAAGGATTTGAAGGAATGAATGGAAAGTATGAAAGTAAGCCATGCACGTCTCCGCCAACAATGATGCAGTAAGATTTTAGCCGCAACAGAATTTTAAGTGAAAAAGTAAAGGCAACATAAAAGAAACCTCGACTGGTAATGTCACTGGCAATGTAACTTCGGAGAGTAGGGTTGGGGGGAAGCGGGGGGGGGCACTCAACGAGGAACCCGTCTGTACCGCTTCATGTATCTCATTTTCACCGCATACGAGAATTCTATCAATAAATGGCGCGAGGGGGCCTTCACTCTGTAATATCAGACTCGTCATACTGGTCCTAGATATGTCTTCCCAGCGATGCATTTCTGTAGAACAGTGAAGCCGACTTCGACGTGATCAGTGTTAATAGCGCTCCGTAGGGATACATGGTGTCTTATTGGTGTGGAAGTCCTAGGGCTATCATACTTTGAATAAAGCATCTCATAATGCGCCTTTTAAGCAAAGAATTTTGTATAGCCGTGAAGCTGAGTCTAAAGGGGCTCAGTGTACAGGGGACGTATTTAAGGCTCTAGGGCCTTCATACCTTCGTACAAAAACCTCTTACATTGCCCCTGACAAAATGTCTTCGCAGAAAAGCATTTGGGTGTAACAGTAAAGCCAACTTTGAAGGGGATATCGCTTTATAGCGAAACATGGGGCCTTGTGGGAGTATTAATAAAGTGTCCTTGGGCCTTCATGCTTTTGCATAATACTGCTTCTATGCCACATGAAAAATGTCTTCCTAGCAATGCATGCGTATGTAGTAGTGAGGCTGATTTTAAAGGTGTTTGTTTTACAGCAGAGCGTCTTAAGAAATTATTCGACAATTCCCCCTTGGGAGTTTCCATGTTCTCATTCTTAATTAGGCGGATCTCGAGTTCACGGCAGGGAATCGAACGACCTCGCTGTAAAACTGCCGTAACATGCACAGGCGCAGAGGCTAAATTGACGATTATGATAAAGTACGTTTTTTTTAAGTATCCGTGAGACAATATGCACGTATGCTTCATTCGAAAGATTTGGCAGTTCACACCTGACTGCAATTACGGTAGGCTTAAACGATGCGTTCATTGCAGAGAAATTCGCATTTAAAAGGCAGATCTAAATTAGCCGCTTGTTTCCTAATCGCTATCACGTGCCAAAATTCTCTCGTGACGTTCGTGGGGAGCAGAAAATATTACTGGACCGCATGTAAAGAGACGCCGTCTGGCAGGAAAGTCGTCGGCCTCCATTACAACCTAGAACTCGAGAGTTTCACGTACCACTGGCCGCGGGTATCGTGCTTGATTCAGATGATAAATGTCAAGCTTAGGTTTACATGTGGACTGGAATGGACACTTGAGCTTAGTAAACTCCCGCTGTTGTAATGGGAAAACGGGCGACCCGAGTTCCTGATATTCCCTTCACATTTCGGCGTGTGCACGGCCAGAATTCGTGAAAGTGATTCGTGTTGCTCTGTTGCAGGCGGACTTGTACACGTTACTGAAAAAAAAAAAAAGCAATCGACGACAATTATTTTACCGTAAGAAGTAACGGTTTACGACTACAATTACAGACTCAAAAGAATAATCGAAAGAGCAATTAAGGCAGCTTGGAACAGTGGGGCAATATTTGTAGATAAGTTTGTTTCTAAGGATTTCTGACCGCGCGGAAATTGAATAAACATTAGTAGAAAGCAGAAAACCTCGTCTTAAGCCTGTGAATTCGTACTAATTTAATTGCTATCGTTGCTGCAAGGTGGGGCGGCCTTGCAACACTTTTTTCAACTTTTTTCCAATCGGAATGCTTTCAAAACGTAGCCAACAAGCGCATTTAGTACTTGTAAAAAAGAGTCACAAAACACCTTAGCCAAATGTTATGGCTCTGCATTCATCGGATAACTTAGCATCTTGCTCGAAAGAAATTTCTCTTTTTCCCGACCTTGGTGTTGCTAGCGCGCTCGAATGACGTCATTTCAATTGGCTGGCTTCCTTTCTATTTCAGCAATAAATGCATTCGGTATGCACTTAAAGAAAAATCCCAACAAAGTCAGAGCAGAAACTGGAAGGCGTGCTTGCTGCGACGTGCGAATCACGCAGTGCCTTCTCTGCCGGCGATAGCTACAGCTTTCGCAGTGCTTCCAGTAGCGAAGGAAAGAGTGAAAGTGTTCATCAGTAGTGTTGTAGGGTCCCTTTAAATATAACACAGCGTAGATCGTTGGCCTTTTGTAATCTCTATTTATTTTATTTTTTTTTTTGCGGAAATTTCTCTTCAAAATTCCTGGGATGGTGTGCTTCGCCCTGTTTGACATTCGGAATACGCCCGTAAACTCAATGGTAAACGAAACAGGAAGGGGCTGTTATTTTCATCTGGTTTTACTCTTTTGTTTCTTGAAGTCTCAATCTTCTTCCTTATTTATTCAGTCTGACGTGATTGATTTTCTAGCGCTTCAATATATCTCACGCTGCAGCCTGCGCAGCCCTTCGAAAAATATGTTCTCCTGTGCTGTGTTTCAGCTGCGCACTTCTGAGCTACCGAAACATTATAGTGGCAGGCCGTCGGGCGGCAGCAGGATTGAAAATGGTCTCAGGTAAAGTGCAATAAACGCTTCAAATAACTATAATACGGAACCAATGTTCGCATGCTCTTCTAGTCCACGTGGTCCCAAAAACAGAGATGACACAGCTTTTCCCGTAATCCATGTAAACGTATAGACGCATGTCAATTTATTTCCGGATGTGATGTAGACAGCAGCTCAAAGATAAACTTCGTGTGAAGTAATTCATGGCCAAAAGGCGTGAGGATGGCCTCAATAACTGCTGAAAAACAATATGAACGTACGGCAGAGAAATGTGGTTGCTTTCAAGGGTGGGGCTGTCATATAATCTAGTTCGCTCTGTCTGACTTGTGTTTCGTGTTCGTTCTCCGCGTGAATCACTTATGCCCATAGCGGCTCCTGCGAAGGGCGATGCATCGTGCCAGAGTTGGCTCTCGCACCGCCCGGGGCGCTCACGCAGAGCGCCGTGGCCCCACGCCAGCGGCCCGACGTGGAGGGTGCGTGACAGAGGCCACTCAGTCGCCTATTCTGAGCCTCACCCTTTCGTCACGGATCATCGCCGCGTCCCAACAGAGGTCTTGGAACGTTTGCACTTCCGTCAAACGTCCCGGCGCACCGGCCGCTGTCATCCCGTTTCCCTCGTCTTCGCGCGCGGTCCGCGGGGAAAGCGGCCGTATTGATGCCGCCGCCACCCGGAAAACGTCACCCGCCGAAACCCTGACCTCTCCCCCTGCTTCAGTGCTCTCGAAACAAGCGCCGTAGGTGGCTGCGCATTTGGCAGTGCGTCTGATAGGCGCCCAAGAACAAATATCTAAACGACGTCATTCGAATGCAGTTGCCGTTTTTACGGAGGGGGCAAGTGTGCGAGATACTGCGCGCCAGTATAGTGTTAGGCCGGCCCGACGCCCAAAGGAGTGCATGACGCCCCTGATGTGTGGCAGTTCGCGAGTCGTTGGCATGCACTGCACGTGCTTGTGCTACGAGTCAAAAGGAGCACGGAGGAAAGTGTCGCAATAAATCAACGATATTTGTTTTCACAGCTCCCCCGGAACTGCTTGGAGTCAGAGTATAGCGCGTTTTTTTTCTTCTTTTTTGCATGAAACAAGGATGAGGAGGGACGTTCTTGTGCGCAGCTGAAATAAGCCCCTTACGTGTGCCGGCGCGGTCAGATTGCGACGCACTTGCACTCTCGCCGCAAATGTGCAGCCGCCAAGAAGGACGCATTCTGAAATTTCTTATTTCTTGGCACATGTATATGCACATGTGGTGTATTCCTCGCAGCATTTCTTACGCGTGAAGCATCAAATGAGCCTCTCCATTTCTGCTGAATGAATGACTCTAACGAAAATGAGGCAAGCAGTTACTGTGGTTGCTTCCGCTGCTTAACACAACCTCTGCCGCAAAAACTGCGTACAAATAGTTTTTTGCACAAAGGACAAACGCATATTCACACGCACTCAAGTACCTACCCACTGGCATTTTTAGCACGCGGAGCGCATCTCCTCTTCATTCTTACCTCTCGTACGTATGTGCCACGCATGTGTCGGTAGGTTGTTTTTAGCCGGGACAGGTATTTTTCGCACCAAATTTGTTTAACAAACCGTGCGCGTGCGTGCGTGCGCGTGCGCGTGCACGCACGCAAGCGCACACAGCGCTTTGTTATACACATTTGGTGCGAAAAATACCTGTCCCGCCCATAACCACACACCGACACATGCGTGGCAGGCCAAGCACTTCAAGTATTTAATCCGTAAAAATTAATCCGTAGACACGCTGAGGCGTGCCTCGTAGCTCTTGTGAAGCTTCGGCGCCTGAAAAATCAATTGAAATGATGTTTTGGCAGCGGAGCAACCAAGGGGATTCGATAATGTTAAGAGGCCTGCATGTTACGTGGAAAAGTGCGATGGCTGTTAGCAATCGCGATGTAAGCGCACGTTTGTACGCTGTTATATGGTATAAAATATGTGTAAATAAAGTGAAGTAAGAAAACCCTAGAAGTAGGATATAATTAGGCATCTTGGTTTTTGGGTAAAACACGATATTGCCCGATATCCACACCCCCTCCCAATCCTTCCCTTCCTGAACAACATATGCAAATACCGGGGTAAACTGTCTTTCTCCACTAAAACGTCCCGTCTAGATCAGATCAGATTAAACTTTATTGTTGCCACGGGTGGGACCGTTTTCAGGTCGACTTTAGTGTCCTTCCGGCGACGGTAGGATTCATGTAGATCTCTGCGGCGTCTTCGGCCACCTGGGCAGTGAGACCTGGGTCATAGGGTCTGTGCTGAGCAGCGCGGCCTCCCACTGCTCCTCGTTCGTAATTTGTAATAAAATGGGGTGCTTTTTAAGAGTTTGAAGGGATTTTTCTTCACAAGACCAAATCACGTGTGGTAGGTCTGCGTATTGATTGCAAAGAGGGCATCGGTTAGAGTGCAATTCGGGGTAGTAGAGTGATAGGAGGGCAGGGGTGGGAAATGTGGATGTTTGAAGTTGGCGCCATACAACAGCGTGGCGGCGGGAGAGGGAGGGGTCGGGCGGTGGGAAGCGAGCTCTGCACAGTCGGTAGTGATCGAGTACCGATCGGTAGGTGAGGAGGCGGTCCCTATGGGAGAACGGTTGAGGAGATTCTGCAGCGTTACTGGGCTCTCGGATTACCAGTTCTCGAGCAACCTCGTGCGCCAATTCATTTCCTGGGAGGTCGGAGTGGCCCGTCTACAAGCATATTTAGGGTCAGACAACGGGACTGTTCCCAGAAAAAAATCTTCTTGGCAAGTAAGCTTATCATTAAAGCTGAAGTCATGAGGAATTTTCAACCAAGACAAGAAATTCCACAGTAGTAACTCCCTTGATCATGAAAAATCCCGGGCCATCTCCACTAACGTGAAATCTGGGGAGGGGCGAAGCATGCAGTGTATGAGTGTATTCAAAGATTGTAAGTCTCTCTCTTGCCACTCGGCGCGCGCTGATTGGGCGCCGGAGAAGCGCCGGTGGGAGGAGCAATTGCGCGCTTGCTGGTGCGGTGGTGCCCTCTCTTGCGTTGAACCGGATTTAAGCAGTTAAATGAGACAGACTGACCGTACGTTGTCTTCGTGTCACACGCCACAGCATGCTAAGAAGTACGCTTTACAGGAGAAAACCCGGCCTTTGAAACCAATTTCGAGATGGAGTTTAAGAAATTTATGTTATTAATGCAATTAAATCCTGATTATTCCTGTATTTTAAGTTAGTTTAAATCATGTTAGTTTATTTTCAACCGGTTTTATTAATTATACACTTGTTTTTTTACCATCGTTTGACAACTTGACTTACCGTGATGACTTAAGACGACGACAGGAGACGCCGACAGCCCGAGACCCTAAGGTGCTTCGCCCCTAAAATTCTTTCTGCTTCCATGGTAGACATCAAAAACATGATTCGAATAAGCGTTCGAATAAAATTGCGGGGGCGCTTCTGCAGACATCAGATGAGATTCCAAGATGTTTTTGCGCCAGCCCATAACAAATTGCTCCCGGACATTATTCTGCGTTATGAATCGGAACTGCTCCAAATCGGAACACGACGAAGGTACTAAGAGTCCAAATCAAGAACAGAGATTTCGTGGGTTCGGCAGCCCCAACTGTTTCCGTGCTGTTTTCAGGTTTCCGAAGTACGTTACCTGTAATTAAGCTTTCATCATTTTTAAAGACATCCTGAATAAATTTTTGTCGCTTATCATATCAAATCCCCTCATTTTGAGGGACGTCAATAAAAACAAGATTTCTCCCCGGCGAGAACGCCAGAACCCTATTTTCGCCATCCACCCCCCCCCCCTCTTTTTTTTATTAATATAACACCGGAAAACGAGTGTACTGTACAAATGTGTTTTTGGAATCGAACGCATGTATTCACGCCCGTCAGAGCTCAGCCGCCAGGAGCCTCATATTCACCCGTCTGTTTACCATTACAACGCAATGTGTGGCAATAAGTATGGGGGAAGTAGGCGAGGACTAACGAGCTTTAGTTACCGGCTCGATACCAGCCAAAGGAAATGGTAATCGTAAACTGTTGTCATTATACCATTCGGTGGCATGTCATCGCCCGTTCTCGTTTATTTTTCGACTAATGAACCATTCTAGTAGCCAAGTTTTTGCGCATAAAAAACTGAAGAGCGACGGCAATGTATATTTGAGCTGGGTAATTAAACGTTTGGCAATAAAAAACAGGCTAAGGATTAATCCCTGGTGCCTTGCGACCCAGTGGGCCGCGTTCCGCCGGTGATGTCACTGATCGAGTGTCGTCGCAAGGCCCCCGGAGAAGCGCAGGCGGCAGAGGAGGCCGATCCGCTGGCAGGCCTCCAGGCGTCCGCCAGCTGCACGTGCGGATGCTCCTTGGTCGACCGGTTAGTAACGGTGACCCGCCGTTATTGCGCGCTCATCGAGTGCGGCCGCCTAACGGAGGCGCGTGAGGTGCCAGGAGGTGCTAAACAGCGGCGCGCCTTTCTCCCCACCAGGAACTGTGCACGGGCCCTCGGGCGTCCTTGGCTCCGACCAAACAAGGGGTCGCCTTGACCTCCGGGGCGGCGGGGAATCGGTGATGATGCGGCGTCGATGGACAATTAGCCGACATGCATGTTCGCGATAACATCGCCGCATTTCTCCCTACGGGCCTCGATCACTTCGTGCTCCGGACGTATCGGCGAGTGCCGGGAGAAAAAAAGCGGAAAAATGAGGCATCGAAGCGGCCTTCTCTCACCTGTTTAGACAAGGAAGTAGAATGGCCGCTTGTCTTTACATAGCCTCGTCTCGCCCGTCTCCCCGATTTACCCTCTCCACTCGCTGCACCGCGTGAGAAACAAGTACAGAATCGTGAAACACGCCATGCCGCTTAGTTCTTACCAGACGCTTATTAGAGGAAAGTCCTGCTCCTCTAGGATACCATACCGTCCGCCACTGACCATTCTCACCGAAAACAAAGCACGACGAACGGTGTGACGGTCGCTACGTTCGAGAAACTTCGTAAACGTCCGCCAAAACGCCTTCATCCCATGGTTGCCCATACAGTGACTTATGGCGACAAAGTGAACTCAGTGATAAAACATGAAAAAAATGAACGCTATAGTGCCGGTGTCCCTAAAGGAACTCTGCAACACTTCGGATAAACGCTTTCACTTTTTCCTTCGCGTCTGGAAGCATTGCGAACGCTACATGCAGTTATCGCCAGCACGGAGCGGCACTGCGTGATTTGCTCGTCGCAGCAGAACTATCCGCCTTCTGTTTCTGCTTTGCTTTTGTGGATTTTTTTCTCCTAAACTGCCTGTCGAATGCGTTCATTGCAGCAACTGAAGGAAAGCCGGCCAGTGGCCGCTACACCGCTGTAATGATGTAATTCCATTGTCGAAGAACGCCGAGACCGCGAAAGAAAGATAAATATTTTGAGCAAGTTTCTAAGTTATCTGATGGGCATACAGGAATAATTTTTAGCTGAGGTACTTTGCGACCCCTAATCTACGTATACTGGATGTGCTGATTGACTACGTTCTGCAATTCTGCAAGCATTTAGGATTTCGAAAAAAGTTGAAAAAAGCGTTGCATGGTACCTTTGAATGGATGATGAAGACAAAAGACCAGCTTGGTTCACTCCAAAAAACTGCTTCGTTCCAATAACCACGACCCCAATTTTGACGCAACTTAAAAAAATTAAGCTAGATTATAAGGAAGACAGATGAAGTATAGGCGACTTACCCCCCACTTTCTCGCCCCGCCGTTATGACATCAGAGAGACTCGTTTGTGCGATAGACAGCTGCCTAAACAGGCCACCACCGGGAAGTGTGATTGTGCGACTGTAGGGACCGGTGCCGCTAGTTACGTTTGATCGTACCCCTTGAACGGTAACGTAGAGTTAACAGACTTGCAACTCTGGTTATAATATTCCCCTTATTACGTCACTGCTGACATTGTGTAGCGTGGAATCTGAAAGTTTTCAATATATTTCTTGTATGAAAATAACGCTATTCGGGGCCGGAATGGAGTTGGAGGGGGACAGAGGAATTTGTAAATATTGTGTAAATACCTTACCAGATAAAATCCAGATAGACTTAAATCTGCAAATAACTTACCGGATTAAACTCTAGAATGCGTAGGCAGTGAGTTGTTGCCGTCAAGTTAAGGCAAATGCGTTAGAAAGTGCAGCCCCCAGGGAAGCACGTTCCCTCCACGCCGATTTGCTGACGTCGGCCGTGACGGCGCACCGGAAGGTCCGCGTGGCGAAGTTTCACCTATCGTGCTTAACACGTAAAACCTGTGCGTGAACAAACAGAAAAATTCGGCCCATCTCCCCGCGAGGGGAACTCGAGTAAATGCGTCGCATATGGGGTGGGTGTATTGCGTTAACGTTTAGTGTTTGGGGAGTTTGGGGTAGTGAATGCGTTGTATCAGCAGCTTCTTGACGTAGTTTGAATGAGTCAAGGATATAAGGCGCGTTCGTAGCCTCCCGTTCTGTGTCGGCTTTGTGGCGCAGTGGGTAGAGCACCATGTACATTGCGTTCCGCCCGCAGGGTCGAGGGATCGAAACCAGGCGCCGGATAGTATTTTTTTTATATAGTGTAGGGGGAGGGGTGCGGACTACGACTACGGACGTCAACGCGGGTGACATCGTGAGTTACTGAAATGCTCTGAATTTAAAATCGCTACTAACCATTGAATTAGTGAAAATAAAGCGTTTCTAGCCTGAGACAGCGCGAAAACACACTGATAATCGGTGTGACCAGTGTTGATAACCAACGGCCGAGTTTGCTCTTCGAATCCCCCAACACACAAACAGAAGCTACCTGTACCCGCCGCGGTGGCTCAGTGGCTAAGGCGTTGCGCTGCTGAGCACGAGGTCGCGGGTTCGATTCCCGGCCGCGGCGGCCGCTTTTCTGATGGAGGCGAAAAGCAAAAACGCCCGTGTGTACGAGATTTCGGCACACGATAAAGATCCCCAGGTGGTCAAAATTAATCCGGAGCCCTCCACTACGGCGCGCCTCATCGCCTGCGTTGCGTCGGCGCGTAAAACCCTACAATCAATCAAATCAAAGAAGCTACCTGTGGATTACCAATAATGGCGTTTCATGACATTTGACGGCACCGATTGTATACTTGTTCCTGGGCCTCCCAGTGCATCATACTTATGACTGGAGTTGAACGACAAGGTGAAATTTACCGAAGAGGACGATGTACTACTTTTGAATTGCTCTTTTCAGATGACCCTTTCCAGCTTCACTGCTCAACCATCTCCACAGGGTGTGACGGCCGAATAAGTAAAAGAAGAACATGAAAGGAGGAAAAGGTAAACAGCAAAATATGAAAAAATTAAAGCTAAATACATAATTTTTAATTAAAAATGAGCAACTCCGGGATGACGCCATACTTTACAGAACTTTTCGTTTGTTTTGTTCAATTTTTTTTCTCTGAAATTGCAAAATGGCCGTCGTAGTCAGGCCATACATCGAAGCTGCATAGGTTGGTGTGTAGCTTGTGACACAAAAAAAATGAAGGCAGCTCACACCAACGCTTAAGGCTTGAAGGTAGAGAAGCTGAACGCAACCTTCACGACCATCACGACGGTTTAAGTCCACGATTGCAGCCGATTTGCTTCTTTGCTGCATCCGCAACGACCTTTACTCCATCATTGTTGCTATAAGCATGAGCTTCCTTAATTTTTTTAGACGTGATAATCATTGGAAATCACCTTGGAGGGGCGTACGCTATGACCTGTCTTTCTCGCTGTGAGCAATTGTTGCCACGATTACAACCAATCTTGGCCAATCTCCTAAGTACGTATGTTTGGCTTGAAAAAATGCGCCGATGACCCTGGGTGGTCGCCGCGAGGTACGCACAAACGAGCGCTCGGAATTTTCTTGGTTTTAACACGAACGTGTTTTATTCCCGCATGCACGAAAATTTCGCTGACGTCGTATATTCGTCACGGAAGAGAGGCCAGTACAACGAAACAAGTGGCCTGTACAGGGTGCACCCCTGCACACAGGGTCTACTTGTGGGGAAGCAACCTTTAGCACTAAAGATTTCGTTATACTTAGGGTTGTTCGTTTTCAGGTTTTATATTTTAATACGACAGTGTTTTATGCCGCGATACCCCAAGATTTCCCTGATGTCATATCCCTCACGAAAATGACGCCAGTACACCTTGAAGCGACCTGCCAGCAGGACGTCGCTCGCCAAGCATACCCACAAGACAGCCGCCGAGCCGAAAATCATGCTCAGTTGCAGATTTCACTGCACATTTCACTTTCATGTTTTACCAATTCCTGTGACAGAGGAATCAACCACAGTTTTTTTTACTGCCGGGCGGTCGCCGCAATCTTGGCCAATCTCCTAAGTGGGTATGCTTAGCTTGACAAAAGTTCGCAGCGGATGCTGGGTGGTCGTCGCGAGGCACACACACGTGAGCGCTAGGCATTTTTTTTTTTGGTATTGTTAACAGCCGGGTGGTCACCGCGAGGCCCGTGCTCACGTGCGCGCGCTGGGCAATTTCTTGGTATTTTTAACTGCGGACACGAAAAACTACGATTTGCTAAAAACTTCGGTCTTAAAATAATCACAGGTAGTCATTCTTAGATGACAAACAAAGTTAGCGGCCTCGACCGTTCTGTATGTTGGGCTGTTGGGAATAGGAAATGGGTGTTTGGCCCGTATTACGTGTTCCTGGTTCGAATCCCATCCCGCAGTTTGAGCAATTCTGTACTCTTTACCTTTGGTCGCTGAGACGGTGCTTTGAACGGGTGCGGATGGCTCCCACATCGGCTTCGCCTTTCGACCTCAATAAGTACAGTTCTTTTACCGCCAGTGACCCATGAGTTGCATCATCGTGTTTGTGAAGTCCTGAGCTACACCCTGGTGTAAGTCCGACCTTAATAGGCCTCTCGGGGAACTCATTGTAAGTGAAGAAATTTCTCGGATGAACTAAGCCTAACAAGAACCACGCCGTTGCTTCATCCTCCGCTGCTGCGGCCCGCCATGTTGGGGCTGTAGCAGGGATCACAGCAAGAGGCGGCCGCTACAATGTCCCTCCAAGCTCCCGCACCTGTGCTCAATGCAGCCTCGAAGCGCCGCAAATCGGTTCACAAGCAATAACCCCAGACTTCGGCAACCCGTCACCCAGAGAACCCTTTAGCACGGATCGGAGCAAAGACTATGTACCAGGCCTTGGACATGAAGCCATGATGGACTACGACCAGCAAGACGAGCATACCACATCAAATGGACAACTAGGTGGTGACCCCCTTCCAACGTGGCAACGGAATCAAATAGCCGCAGCAGCACCGACACCAAGACAGACCGTGTAAGTCGACCTCGTTCGGTATTCACGCTCAGACCACTTACTAAAATTAACATCCGCGACATACCGAAAAGCTCGTTCGCACATCTCATTGGCATCACGGCAACCCAAACATACCTCTCAGAAATAGCTTCCAAAACATATGATGTAGCAGGCAACTGCATACACATCACGGTATACGACAACGAACATGCTAAGCGAATAGCTCAAACAACAACCATAAAAGCAACGCAAAACAGCAACGTAACCACGATTCCTGTCGAGATCAAGAGTTCCTATCACCGTCCCAACACGACACGTGGAGTCACCGATGTTGAACCCAATGAGTCAAATGAAGAAACCCGGAAATGGCTGCGCTGCGAACAGGCTGAAGTCCTCAATGTGCAGAGAATTGGCAAGACAAATAGGGCGGTCGTTACCTTTGACACCCCAACACTCCCAAAGGTTGTCAATTATTATATGGAAACAGTAAAAGTGGCTGATTATCACCCAAAACGTATGGTGGGCTACAACTGCCACCACATTAGCCACATGGCAAAATACTGCCCGCACGACACCGTCTGTCGCAAATGCGGCAGAAGCCATGACGAAACACAGGAATGTGGTCCAATAGTCTACTGTGCTGCATGTAAAGAGATTGGCCACATAGCAGTTAGCCCGCAATTCCCCAGTCGCATTCCAACGCCCTTCAATACGCCGAGTAAGGACGCGGCTCAGGGAATTTCATGGGCCGACAGAGTGGCGCACTCAGCAAACCACGCCAGCGAGACTCACATAACAACACCCAACGGAACCCCTAAACAAGGTTGCCAACCATCGACGTCAGCCGAAGCAGTCAACGCGAGCATTCTCGCCCAGTTGGCTTCTACGCGCAAAGAACTTGAACATTTGAGAAAATAGAATCAAGAACTCAAGAAGGCACTCGCAGAGAAAACACAACCAACACCCCCACCCCACACGGAATCCTCCAGACCCAACAACTCGACTAGATGCTGCCGTAGCCCAAGAATAAAGCGTATACGCCCTCGTCCCAAACCAAACTTGAGCCGGAGCTCGTGCAAGTGCTTTCAGTTATCCGATCTGACATCCAAAAGGAACGTGCAGCCCGTCAAGAAGACATTGGCAAAATTCGCGCTCTTCTTGAAAGCCATACATCACAGACAACGGCCATGATGCAACGAATCCCTAATCAATTACCTCAACGGGACCCAATTCAAGAACCACCACGCAAAGTACCACCACGCAGCAATTCCCGAAATTAATGATGCCAAAAACCATGATACTACAATGGAACTGCCGAAGCTATTTACAAAATTCGCCCATAGTGCTACAAAAGATTCAGCAGCTGAAGCCCCTTTTCATCCTCCTACAAGAACCACGCACCATACCTTCGATTAGGGGGTATGTAACATACTCGGACCCCGCAATCACATGCAAACCAAGCCAATCTGGACACTCCGCGACCAGGACACCTGGGTACTCAGTAATCCTCGTCAAGAAAGGGATTGGGTGCCATCAAATCAAACTTCCAGGACTCAAGAACCAGCACCATGAGACAATAGTAGTTCGAAGCAGGCTCCCAGAAGGAAAGCAAATAATAGTTGCTTCGGCTCATTACAGACCCGAAACCGGCTCCGCTCGCAATTCATCGTTCCTACGGGTCACCCAACTAATTCATCAATATCCAAACATACCAGTCCCAATCGGAGGGATTTCAATGCAAAAAGCACAACGTGGGGATACGCAACGACGGAAATCAGAAGAAAACTTCTGGAAGACGTGATGGAAAGGAATGACCTCACGCTCGCGAACGACGATCTCAGCGTAACCACAAGAATAGGGCTGCACGCCTCCCAAAAAGATACCACACCGGATCTCACGTTTACCTCTCTTGGACTCGTAAACACATGAAAAATTTCTGACACAACTTGGGGTAGCGACCACTTCCCCATAATATATTTCCGTCGTGGCAAACGACTAAGAACGACCAAAACTCTGAAATTGACGAACTGGATGACCCTTCGTGACAGCCGCAACCAAATCTCTGACCCAGCCACCGATTTTCATACGCTTGTTGAGCGCGTCCAAAATGCTTCGCGAGCCTCGAATGAAGAGGTCACCTGCTCGACTGACACAACGACCATGAATAACCTTTTTGCCGAATCTGTGGCAGCACGCCAAACAACTCACGCGTAAATACAGACAAATGGGAAAACGCCATTGCGATCTCATGAGGTTACGCCGGCAATACAAGCGAATTCAAGAGTACCAGCGACAGCTTGCCAACGACCACTAGCAAGAGCTATATGTTCGAGTTTAGGAAATGAGCGCGAACTGTCGAAACTGGAAAATTTACACAGGAATGGCGGGAAAAGGAAAGCAGCACGTCCCGTTATTCTCAACGCTTACACTACACAAGGATCGCGAAACGCTGGAACGAGAGATTATCTCGGCGCTTTTCCCAACTGCTAGTAGACAACCTAGTATCTACCTCCCCATCATTGACATTGATAATGAAGATTCACCACTGGACTGCCCATTCATAATGGCAGAGCTCCGCACTGCAATCAGACAGGGTAAGCCGAGATCGGCCCCGGGACACGACGGGGTTACATGGCAGCACATACGAAACCTCAATGAAGCTCACTTGGAACAACTACTGGTGCTCGTAAACCATTCGTAGAACACAGGCGAGATTCCCAACGACTTTGAGCTATCCCTGGTCAACCCAATTCCGAAGCCTGGAAAAGACCCATCAGTAGTTTCCAACCTAAGACCCATATCACCTACACCTACTTCGCGCAAGTTAATCGAACGCATTATTAACAACCAAATACAATACCACTTGTAATATGTTGTAGTGGCGGCAGCTTCACCCGCTAACAGCGCCACTATCATCATCACCCCTGCATCCCACAATCATCATCAGCAGCGGTGCTTGCCCGGCTGCGTCAGCAGTGCCACGCGCCGAGAGATGAGATCGAATTCCTCTCTCGGCCGAGTCCATGGCTCCGCTTCCTACAAGTGGTGAGCCGGACGTGATCCCCGGCCAGCGGCACACCGACATGGTCACGTGGGGGGACCCGCCGATACCAGTGTTCGAGCCACGGCACCTCAGAGGATGGTTCTTCAAGTTCGAGGCTACCCTCTGGCTCAACCACGTCAGTGTACAGCCTCTGAAGCACTCCATCCTCTGGGAGGCGCTTCCGTTAGAGCTCCGCTGCGTCCTCGTCCTCCCACCGCCCAGCGCCACCCCCTACGATGACCTTCGCGCTCCCGTGCTCGCGCACTACGGCCTCACGAACGACCTGTTTCGGCCCGCACCAGAGGAGGTACACGCACGCTCTCCGCACACACAGCAGCCGCCCATTGTACCCTCTGCGCTATCGCCTTCGTCCGCGGCCACTAGTATCGGCCACCTAGACGCCACCTCCCTCTCATAGTGCCGCCGTCAATGCCTAAGCCGAAATCTCAAGGGAGTGAAGCCGCTAACCATGCCGACAACGTTCCGGCTTCCCAACCTTTAGAACAACACACCCAAATCCTTGCTGAAGAGCCCGTTGACAAGCCATCTACGACTACAGCGCCGCTGCATGCGTTGCAAGAGCTTTCTCGCATCCACGACCAGCAAGCAGTCACAAAGCCCGACGCTCCAGCAGCACGCGCCCAGGTGCGTAACGGCTCGATGTCGCCACCAGTTCAGCGTGCTTCCGCCAAGCGGCACCGACATCGCCCTAAGCACCTGTCGCCAAAACAAGCTGCATCACGAGCACTCCTGAGGCACACTCCAACGAGCCATCAGCGCGGTCCTGCCCGGCTCCTTTCATACACGCGCTGTCAACGGCGACTGCTGTTTTGGGCCCATCATCGCCATTCCGGGTCTCGGGCGCCTCGAACTCACGCCACCAGGCTGCACCCGAACCAGTGCTCAAAACGTCGCCGTCAAGGCTATAAACCTGCTCGTACTAGCAGCCGAACGCAAGCGGACATTCGTCACAAAGGGCTGCGCGTAGAGTGGCGGTTCTGCAAACATCGCCTTGTCGTCCGCGCAGCGGCCGCAGCTCGCGTTACTTTTACTTCGGGACTGTTTCACCCTCCGCCAACTCGTCCTACTCTCCACTCTCAGCCAAGGCCACCGGAGGTCCACGCAATCACCGGACGCTCTTTTGGGACCGACAACGACAGCCTAAGGACCTGGAACGCGGACAAACCTGCATAACTGCCTGTGTTGTTTATCCATGTACATAGTCTTTTGTACATAACCGTACACCTGCAATTTTCATACCGCGCTTTGCGCTAGGGGGGGAGCTCCCGCTAACAGCGCCACTATCATCACCCGCTAACAGTGCCACTATCATCATCACCCCTGCATCCCACAATCATCATCAGCAACGGTGCTTGCCCGGCTGCGTCAGCAGTGCCACGCGCCGAGAGAGGAGATCGAATTCGACCGAGCGCCTGGGCTGTCGCTTGCCATCGCCGTTCCCACTACAGTTCCGCCGGGCCTTGCGCACCCCAATAAATGTAGGAGAGCCACATCGCCTCACCGAGTCCATGGCTCCGCTTCCTACAATGTCAATCATTGGCTTCACCCTTCCCAAACTCGATTCCGGCCGCATTTTGGAACGCAGGACTGCCTTCGGCTGCTGCGCCGCGTCATCAACAGATCCCCTTACGACCGCGGACTTCCCGACTACGTCTTAACTGTGGACCTTAGAAAGGCATTCGACAGAGTCAATCAGGCCACAATTCTGAATGAACGAGCCCAAGCCTTTCCCAGCAAAAAAAAAAAAACGCAAATATGGATCCGAAACTTCCTTCACAACCGCCCCTCACAAAAAGCTTCCCGGATGGACACCTAACACCTATTACAACGACAAGGGAGTGCCACAGGGATCCATCCTTGCACCGGTCCTCTTCAACATAGTCATGGCGAAATTGGCTAAAAGTCTTGAACAAGGAACATCGGCCAGAATTTTTATATGCGCTGACGACGTCACAATATGGTGCGAGGGCAGAGACTACGTAACGACAACAGACACGCTCACCGAGCTACATGCAGCAGTAAACACCCTAGAGGCGTGCCTACCACAACTAGGTCTTCAACTCGCCGCTGAAAAGACTGAGCTGCTCATGGTTTCAAGCACGAACAAAGCTCACCCCACCGGAGATGACCTGCTGTATATAGGCGACACAGAGATACAAATGAAACGTGGGCACGTACGGCTGCTCGGCCTCCCGCTAGCCAACTGCAACAGCCCCAAGATATAGATCACAGAGCTGAGACGAAAATGGAAGCCAACGCTGAAATTGATAGAGCGCCTCTCCAACAAGCATGGAGGGGCGAGTCAAAAAGCCTGCCTAACGATAGCACGTGCGGTCGCAATTGGCGCTCTAGCATACGAAGCCCCTGCCTATGAGTTGAATAAGACCAGCACCAAACAAATTCAGGTGCTCCACAGAGCCACATTGCGTGCCGTAACGGGCCTCCCAATACACACAAAGAAAGCATCCCCTGAGCCAGCAGTGTCACTTCTTCCCATTGTTACTGTAATGAAAGAAACAAAAGACCAAGCAGACCGCAAATGAGGTCTCACCCGCCAAGGATGGGACTGCGGGTGAGACCTCGCGGCATGGGACGAACAAAAACCCGCACCAACAATTGAGCTACCCATCCCCCTTGCACCCTGGTCGATGTCAGACCACATTGAAAGCCACCTCAGTAAGCCAATCCCACGGGCTCTTCCAGCAACCAGATCTCAACGTATACCCTACCTGATGGCGTCTAATTCTCATTTAGATGCCCGTGGCTACTGGCTCCGAAATTGACAGCAGCTTTAAGCTCGAGACCGAGACGCAGGCAGGGTTCAGCAAGATTTTTTTTTTCGGCACAGAAAAGCGACGGCCTTCGGAAGGTCAAGCACCCCCGGCCCCGCTGATGCAAATTCGGGCTTGCTCAAACGCAAGTTTCAAGATGACGTGACCCCAGTATTCCCGCATTCACGGCCTAAAAGGGGAGCTTCCCAGATTGCGATACTCAATGTACATCTGCGCAGGTCTGAGCTCTCTGCCACAGAACTGTGCATGCGCTTCCCCAGAGCTCAGAATCAATTGGAGCGCTCTTTTTTCCTCATCAGTTGACGGTCACATTTTATGGACCTTTCCATGGCGCACGTGATAGTCATCTTCAAAGGATTTTATAGCTAAAAGACAACACAGCACCGAGTGTTAACATTCGGTGCTGTGGAAAGACAATTGTATTTCCTTGTCCCGTTTGTAAGCGCTGTTTTGGATCCCACTGAAAAAGTGGGGCAGCTCCGTACTAGTGGAGCGAAGGCTGGGCAAACGGCGAAGCTAGCGGCCCCACCTAGCTTATTCTTGGTTAGGCTAAGTTTATGCGTGGTTATGCTTCGAGACTCGGTCAAGTTTTCTACGTGACGTCGTCGTTAGCCCCCCAAAGAGCGATGAACACTCACTCATTAAAGTATGTACAATGTACGCGTGCCCACCAGCTTTGCGATGAAATACCAAGAGTAGCGGTGGGCGCAGGGGGACGAGCGTTTGCTCAAATTTTTTCAACTCGTTTGGTGGCCACCGTTCGGCTTGCGTGGTCTGGCGTGTGGGATGCTAAGAAGTTCATTAACGTTATCTTTTCTTTGCCTTTTGGTTTCTTTCATTCTGGCATTATTTCTTCCCTTTGCACCGTCAAAACACCACTCTCGCAAGAAGCGTAACAGCGAGCAACCCTGCGACGCGTTTCCAAAGCCGTGCTTGTACCAGTTGTATGTGGCGACACGAGTCCCGCCCGAGCGCGGCGAGGCAAAGTTACGGGAAAGCTGCGACGCCGGCGCGCGTGATGACGTTCTCGCTTGGCGAGGTTTTCCTGCTCACGTTCGCCGGCCGAACCACCAGCCTAAACAGCATCGCTGTTAATATGCACCAACTAGCCCAAACCACCGTCTTGACTTGGTTATTTACTTGCTACGTCACTTTATGAGCTGTCATGAGCAGGCGGCTTTTTGGAGGCCGAAGACTAAGAAGGCAGAGTAAAAAACGACTAACGTAGAGGCCAAGTAACCAATTAGACAAACCTCGACATGGGCAATCCCCTTTAGTTTTAGTTGGCATATACTTTTACCCCGAAGGAGGTAAAAGTATATGCCAACTATATGCCAACTATATGCCAAAAGTATATGCCAAAAGTATATTCGCGTCACTCGAGCGTAACCACTTTACGTAATAGGGCAAACCTCCAAAAACTCGAGCAGCGTAGGGTCATATCTAGCTTAAAATTTCTTTATCAGCTTTACTACGGTCACTTCAAATTGTCGCGGAAAAACTACATCCAAGAGCCTTTCAAACATTCAGCGAGAACTCATCACGGTAAGACTATTAGGCAACCGATTAGTTACATTAATTTGCATAAATTTTCTCTGTTTCCTCGAGCAATTTCTTACTGGAATATGTTACCTGAAGAGACGGTGAACTCTGTGTCGTTAGAAGTGTTTTCTCAGCGTATTGATAATATAGGCTTTGGTTGAAGAGTTGTTTCAAAATTGGAATATATTATCATTTTCATTGCTTTTCCACAAGCGATTGTGTAAGCGTATTTGCGCCTCCGCCTATGTGTGTTGTACGTTTTAAAATTACGTCAAGCAACACTGATGTATTGTCGAATTGTATGTCGAATTTCTGCCGGTGTATTTCTTTGTCTTCACTCCTGCATGGGCCCGAGAAGGGCCTGCAGTATCTGTAAATAAATTTAAAAAAAAATGATTACAGTGGCGCGGACGTTATCTTTCCCATAACAGCCAAGGCTCTAAAAAGTACGCCCCTGCATCGGCTGCGAAAAATTACGCAGCTATACGCAGTCATTGGAACGCACCCCCACAGCGTTTGTTGTGCGGGATATACAGGCTCCCCTTTTGTTTTCCACGAAGCGGTTTTTTTTTTTTTTTTTGCCCCCGGACTAGGGACGCCAACCAAAGGGGGCGATCACCTCAAGACCAACGCAGGTGATCATCCTCCGCTCCTTTACCATTTAATGATGATGGTTTGATTTTATTGGCGCAAGGCCGACATGGGCAAAGAGCGCCAGACACAAAGTTATTTGATGAGGAGAGAACACGAAACAAAATCAGTTAAAAACTATGAGCACGGCTGGTGTAAAGGGCCAGGGTGAAGAGCAAGAGTGGTTAAAAGATGAATAAGGTGGCTGGTGTATAGGACCAGGGATAAAACTATGGGTCGTATGTGATGAGTTGTAAAAAGTGAACTTCTGATAGGAACTTAAAGGTGCGCTGAACAGAAAACATTGCATCGTCTCCTAAGAAGTATGACGGGTGTGGTGGAATATGTCGTGTGTGTAGTTGTGGGTAGTCCTTGTGTGGTGTGTAGTTGTGGGTAGTGTGGGTGTGTGTGTAGTCCTTTACCATTTATGGCAAATAAACGTTTATACTACTACTACTACTACTACTACTACTACTACTACTACTACTACTACTACTACTACTACTACTACTACTACTACTTGCCTCAGCTTAACACACGATGTGGTGGGCCCGTCCACATATCCTTTTTACTTAATGCGGCAGTGCATGTGGAGCTCGTAAAATCAGCACCGTGGGACGAAATTCGGCGCCCTCAGTGCCCGGTGCGTCCAGAGGAGTAGTTTGTTGATCTGGACGCCATCACATTGCACCCCTTATTTGCCTCACAAGCGATTCTAGGCGGATGGGTACGCGAAGAAAGACACACGATCGCCGCCTTTCATATTTGGCTATGGCTAACCTCCAAATTGCCTTCTGGTATCGGCCGAAACGGTAAAAACGTTCAATTTGTCTGAGACGTATACGACAGAGGGATAGCCTGATGTTGTATATAATTTTTGTTTCAGGAGCCGACCAGACCTCGGAACGTCATTTGGGACTGCAAAAAAAAAAAAAAAAAAAAAACACGAGAAACTAATTCTAAAAAAAAAAACTCAAATTTTTAGGTTTTACGCGCCGAAGCTAGACTTTCGCCATGAATCGCCATGCTTTATTGAAAGAGCTAAACGTGAGCCATCCGACACAAGTGATCTGTCTCTTTTCACGCGCATGTATACACTCAGAAACGATGCAAATCAGAACCATGAAAGATAGAAGGGCCTTCCTGTAGCCTCAGAAAAGGAAGTTCTTTTCGGGAGTTTAAGTTTTTTTTTTCCTTGGTTGGTGAGTAGTGATAGTGGGCTGAGGCAACGTTACTAGATAACGTTGGGCTGAGGTGTTCCTGCCTGACAGTATTCGCCGCGAGATCGACATGTAGGTGGCGGCAGCGTCGCGCTGCTATCTGAGCGGCCCGGGGGAATGCACAGTGTGGGCGCGCTTCGTGCCTTTCTCGCGCCGTATGTGCGCACGAAAGGCGCATACAAGAGTGGTATGCTGTAGTTCGGTTCCTCAACGTTCAATGTGTAGCATGGAAGCGGCAATAAGTTTTCGTTACTACGCCAAAAAAGCGGCGACCCATTGGGAACCTGAGAACAGCCACAATAATGGCAAGGAACTTGTACGCCACGGCTCGCAGCAAGCTCGATCTTTCCAGATTATGGCTTTGAGCCTTCAATAAAATCATAAACAGAACAAATCAGGAAGCCTCGATCTCTGGAATGCAGTTTACAACAGCAGTTTCAATCGCTTTCAGTGGTAGCATGACGCATTCTTGCATTTGTGGGATTCCCTGAAATGGTAACACCATCTTACTGTCCGAGATTTTTTCTAAGAGCTTACAATATTTTTTGGTGTGTGTTCGAAAGGCAACATAAAATTGCTTATTTTTAACCAGCGCAGAAATATAAATGCAATCGTTCTAATGGTCTTTCGCGCGCAACTTAAGTTAAATGAAATTTTAGCGACTCTGAAGGCAGAGAAAACAAAAGTTTTATTCGAAAGATTAGGTGTTTCATAGTACCCCAAGCGCTTTCCCGGAAGCAAATGATGCTTTATTCACTGAGAAATAAGGAAATTTAAGCCAAAATTTTAAATCTCCCGCTAAAATTGCACATTTCGTCACGTGAACAATGGTGTCATACGAGCCGGTCCATGAAACAGATACTTAGTATGTCGACTTCATATAGCACCCACACGCGGGAGTCGACCGAGACGGCGGCCATTTTAAAAATACTAGTAAAACCTAGTGCACCCGCAGCCCTAGTCATGGAATCGCCTGATCCGGAGAACAAAACTCTCACCGAGGAGCTCGGGCTTGCATTTAACAACCTCACACCACTTGAACGCTCAATGCTTCTAAGTGCACGAGCGGCAAGAGTTGTGGGATACGCGGTGGACGGGAAAGCGACCATTCCGCGATAGCCACAACAGACGAACGCCCAGCCGTCGGCACCGCTGCGTCGTCAGCCCCGTCGCGACGGACGAATACAGACTGGTACGTATGTGCCGTATTTTCAATTTCAGTAGCAGTATCGCTTATGCCAGTTGGCCGGTGTCGTGTATGGAAAGCCGTTCGCTCGAGCTCTCTGCTCCGACCAGAAAGATTCGAGCGTCAATGCGCGGTGTGTACGGCAATTTTTTTCCCCAAGGTCAGAGCGCTTTAACAGCGATTTGGCGAAGTCGGCGACGAGCGCCAGCATGTCCGGGTCCCTGCCGTAATCACTTCCTCGGAAATGAAGCGAGCACACTCGTACTTCCTTTAGCTCTCTTTCTCCTCCGTTTGCAAAGTTCACAAAACGTAGCCACTTGCTTCGCCGAGGTTCGTCGTTGGGCAGCACATGAAAGGAGATCTCACCGGCGGGGATGTTGCACTCCCTCGACGATTTGCCCGTACTACATGGGCATTTCAAAACACAGCAACGAAATTTCATTGTAAAGTACTCGAACAAACAGAAGTTTTCAGTGGTTGTAAACTGTAAACGAGCTCGTAACGACAGCAGCAAGCCAACACGACCTCCATACCGAAACCTGTGCGACGAGTGGCACTATCTCGTTGCTGCTCTGTGTTCCTTACTCCCCTTGTTTCTATTTTTACCTTTGCTGGTTGGTGATATGATGGCCAACCTCCTGTGAAGGGATTACGATACCAAGCAAGGTCGCGGCTGTGCGTGCTGGGACGGTTCGTTGGCCCCGAAGAGCCTTGTACCCGAAAATTCGTCTGCGCGACGGTGGCGACGGCGAGATGTCGAGTTCGGCTGGCGGTAGTTTCGTACGCATTGGCATACACGCTTGCGTGTTCGTTCGGAACTTCAACTGTTTACTCCACCGTTCTTTGTCATAAAAAGAATGTGCAGTATGTTTCACGGGCATTTAGCTCGTTATGCAAACTGTAAGCCCTGCCTAACATGCGTTTGCTTTTGCCGGCCTCCGCCAATCGCAGAGCATTCTCGAGTGACATCATAGGTTCTGTTGCGGAAAATGAGCTGGTGTGTCGCATGGTCATTTCCTTTTTTCCTAATTATGTAGCTTATTTGAGCGAAGTTTGCGTTATAAGTGGTGTCGTTATGGTTCTAACGAGGCAATCTTTCGAATGAACCAAACTTGTGTTTTCTCTTCATGGCTCCTGTAAGGCTTTCGTCACAAGTGAACTTGCGAATTAAATTGCTAACGCACGCAGTACAATCATCAACATCTCATGTTTAGCTAGGCTTGGAAAGTGACAATCAGGTTTACAGTGTAACACAAGCTTCTGGGACCTCACAGGCTGCACTGTTGACTATTTGCGTTCCTTTTAAAATCTGATAGGCGCCTAGAACAGCTAGATGGGTTTGCATTCTCGCGTAATGTCGCTTACGAACCATAAAGATTACAAACGAAGTTTCCATGTTGTAGATATATAGTAAAACGCTCCTTAATTTTTATTTCTCGTTACGAAACAGCGCAAAGGCACGGATAAAAATTTTCTGTGCATTGCGTTTTTTTTTTCTGAACGGAAGGGGGGGGGGGGGGGGGGGGGGGTGAGGGCGGGGGTTCCGTACGTTCCAAGCGCAGCGAGAAGGGAACGCATGTAACGCGAAAAGCCAAACGTGGTTATCAGTATTACTTGCAGTTGAAAGTACTCGAGGCGTCGTGTTCCGTAGCGGTGAAAAAGCAGTACTTCAACATGTAGTCGCCAGTATTTTCAAAACTGATTAACCCCCCTTTTGGCCCGAGATTGTCCACCAGTTGTGGCTCGCTTTTTTTCAAAATGGTATTTAAAGCGAACATTGTGGGTAAAATAAAAAAGTACAGCGAGTCGTGGCACACATCCTCCACACGTGTGGGTAACAACGTTCATTATATTATGCGATTTTTCCTCCTCCTTTAAACTTGGGTCCACGTCAAGAGGTTAAGACGTGACCATTTAGGCATTTGATTAGGCTGAGTGAAACACATTTCTAGCCAAGGTGATTTATGTCGTGGTTTGAAAATGGGATATATAAAAAGGACACACGCAATGCCACGTACAGGACAAACAGAAACTCACAATCGCTTAATTTTACCGAGAAATCTCCATTAAATACTTTTGCGCATTCCCATAAACGTATTTTGAATAATACGTAAAATTAACAACAGATAAGCAATGACTGTCCAAAAATGGTGTTTATTTTCGAAAGGGTACGGGAAGAATACGATAATACAGGCGCTTGCGGGTGTAAAATACGTCCCCTCGGTACTGTATGAACGATAGCGCACGGGTCGTGTGCAGTGTAATTGTTTTTGTTTGCTTCTTCTTTCTAAAACGACACAGCGCAATTTCACAAGTGCATGGGTATGCACAATTCTTGTCGCTTCCTTACCCGTTTCGCGTAGTAAACTTTCACCCTTTAAATAACCACCACGCCACCCTCAAACAGCACCCTTTGACGTTCCCGAAACGGCAGCCGACTGCACTCATCAATAAGAACAGTGCAATGTGTCGAAGCAATGTTTAAAACACGTTTCCAAGCGGTGACAACAGCGACGATGTTCGTGGAACTTAACTAGCGCATTATCCCGCAGTGGCCGCTGGTTATTGCGTCTTTAGATAAGATATGCAAGCAGAGGTAACATTCTTAGTGCCAAGCAATTGCACATATTTGTTATTTATCCTGTGCAGCACGCGTTTTACGCCGCGCGCAACGTGAATGGGCAGATGACGCGAGAGCGCCATCCACACTAGGAGCGGTTCGTCCCGCCGCCGCCGGAGGCCGACTGTGTTCGATCTCGGGGCGAATACGACGGGATGCATTTATTCGCCACGTCCGAAAAATTTTCAAAGCTTGTCAAGTACAAAGTATACGCAGATGGAGCTAGGTGTTTAGGCTGGACGTCGTATGCAAGCAAAGCACGGCAGCCTACGGCATCCCTGCGATATGTTCTTAAAAATAATTTTAGAAAGAACGCGCAGCCGGCAACAAGCGAAATACGATTGACTGCACAATCGAGAGGAAGCAGGCAGCGACTCTCCGCCCACGTCACCGTCGGCAGCCCGTGGCCGACAGCGTCAGAAATAGAATCGCCATCTCGCGTCGAGGAACCACCACTAAAGCGCTCGCGTCGTGAAATAAATGCCCATCAATCGGTGTCGTGCCGTATGCCATGGGTCATAGGCGGCAGCTCGTCGGCGGGGACCTCCCGGTTCCAACTTTGACCTGGTGCAAAAGCCAACATCTTTCTCAAGGGGGACTTCCTCCCCCCCCCCCCCCCCTTTATTTTTGTTTTTTGTTTTAAAGGAAATTCTAAATGGAAGATTCAATAACTTAGTTTTGGCTTTGAGCTCAGTTTAGCACTGCTATAGTTTAGAATTACATGCCGTCTCGGACGTAATGGAGAAAGACAACAGTTCTCCACGAAGTTTGACATTGTTTCATCAGCGGAACTTGCTGTTCCAGCGATGCTACTTTTGTGTTTTGCCTCTATAAGAATCGCAACCGCAAAAGAAATGACACCGAGCATGTGGCGGTGAAGGATCTCTTAAAGTCGCTGCAGTTTCATAATGACTCTGTATAGAAGCGTACGTTTTTTCTTCACAGTTCTTCCTTTGCGAATGTGCGGTCGTCCCGGGGTAACGCATTGGAATTCCCCTGAAATGAGCGAGAGAGGGGGGCAAGAGCCAGCGGCTCCTTCGCGCTGCAATCTGACAAGTCCTGCCGATGAGTAAAACCGAGGGCTTTAGCAAATGTACCATATCTGCAACGCATGGAATGATGGCGATTTTAGATGTGCTGAACCGCTTAGCAGTACAATGCACAAGTGTGCAGTGCTGCACTTTTAGGGGCGAAGCCCCTTAGGAGCTCGGGCTGTCGGCGTCTCCTGTCGTCGTCGTCGTTTCATGTAGTCACGGTACTAAAACACCGGGACACTTGTTTTCCGACCCCTCACGCTAGGACGTTTCATCTCCGTGGGCAAAAACGCGAACTAAAGTATCCTGGTGTGTTCTTTTAGCACGCGTTACGCGTACGAGGCGTTGGATCCAGGCCGCGGCGGCCGATTTTCTGGTGGAGGCGAGAAGCGAAAACGCCCGTGTGTTCGAGATTTCGACGCACGTTAAAGATCCCCAGGTGGTCAAATTAATCCGGAGCCCTCCACTACGGCGCGCCTCATCGACTGTGTAGCGTCGGCGCGTTAAATTAGATAATCAATCAACGAGGCGTTGGAAAACGAGAGCCCTGGTGTTTTAGTACCGTGACTATACATGAAACAACGACGCCGACAGGAGGACAGCCCGAGCCCTCGTCCCTAAAATAGACTTCGACATGGTAAAAAAGCGCACTAAAACGAGGACACAAGAAAAAGGCGGTGACACGGGACGAGCGCTAGTCCCATGTCACCGCCTTTTTCTTGTGTCCTCGTTTTAGTGCGCTTTTTTACCATGTCGAAGTCCCATCACCAACTAGCCCAAATTTCTGCCCTGACTAAAATAGACACTAAAACGTCGTTAGAGTTCTACAGGGCAGGGATAATTAGGCATCAGAAAGGAAAATTTCTACGATAATTCCCAGGGCAGTGCTTTGCTTTTTGAAGATAGAGCTGGTTGCTTCAGAACTAAGAGCGTTGTGGGGAAGTATACACAAAATAATGAGGTATGCGTGGTCTTCGGAAAAGAAACACAAACTATGCGGCACATAGTGTTGAAATGTGAGCGTATCCATCAAAACCTACATGAGGGAATAGTCGGCTTCCAGAAGCCCTGGGATTTAAGGGTATCACAGAGGGAGTTAACTTCAAGGCTGTCGAGGGCACGAAAAGAAGATTAGAATGCTGGTGGACGAAAAGCAGAGAGGGGAATATTGGCTAGGACAGTTACCACTTGTAACATAAAAAAAAGTATTTTGTGTCTGCCCTAAGAGCAGCGCTAGTTTTAAACGAAGAGAATAAAACATAGATATATTAACTTTTTTGGTAAGATGACACGTCATTACCCTGTGTTACGAATCGGCCAGCGCCGCCATACTTTCCCGCAGCACTCCACGGCTGTGCGGCTAAGCCACCTCGTGTGCCTTTCTGCCGTCAGGCGCCACCATGTCGGTGACAAGTTGCGACAAGCCGCGTCAGACGCTTCGCTTTGGGCGCATTTCAAAACTTCGGCGGCTGCCTGCGAGGCTCGTCTCCACGCTCTTCAAGGACACAGAGGCCCCGAGAACTCAGCGAAGTCCTCCTCTCTCCCCTCTCTCGGACTCAACGTGCGCGGAGGCTACCGACGACTAACGAACACTGGAAAGAGCGTTGTGTGTGTCTGTGACGTTCGTGGCGTGTTGCCGCTTGTTGCGTTTTGACCGTTACCGCTTTTTGGGTATAAATAGACCCCCACAAGCGTTGTAAACCATTCCTGTTAGAGCAGCGAATCGATGTTGTCGCTCTGCTCGAGTCCTGTATTGTAACCTCGCCCGTCGGGGCATTGTTCTTTGGCTTCGGCTCACCTCTCGCTATGAAGTAAACAGTTACGTTGGCCTATCAGCTCTGGACGTCTTCCCGGCTACAGTCGGCCTTCCCGGTCGCAACAACTGGTGTCAGCGCTGGGATGACACGGTCCTAACACTGGTTGGCAGCGGTCGGATGGCAACTTCGTAACACCTGAAGCCAGCGGTGCGAGACCCAACACCACGGACGTCAAGGCGGCTTCGGACTTCGCAGAATTCACGGCGGTAAAGGGTGAGTGCGGGACTTTTCTTCACTGAGTTTTACCAGGCTTCTGAGGATAGCTGGTAGGGCGTGTGTTTTTGTCGCGTGGGTTATTCGCGCAAAACATTTTTGGAACAGTGGGAAAGCAGTACTCTAGACCGGCCATGAATTTGAAAGCGTTGAAAAAACCGCAGTTGTTGGAGCTTGCAAAAGAGTTGCGCTTGGATGTTACGGACGCGCTGAGAAAGCCAGAGCTGATACAGGCTATACTCGCTGTCGGGGCTGACGATGAGGAGCTGTCGGAATGCATTGAGCTGATCAATGGCAGGGAGACCGCGAAACGTCAGGCCGCCGAGGCAGAGACTGAGGCTGAGCGCCAGCGTGAGGAGTTCGAGAGGCAGAAACTAGAGCAGGAACGCGGGGAAAGAGAACGAGAACACGAGGAAATGATGCGATGGTACGCCCTCGATATCGAGCGAATCTGAAGGGAAAGAAAGAAGCTCGAAAAAGAGAGACTCCAACGGGAGAACAAGCACCTAGAGCATGAAATTCAACTCGAGCAGGAAGAAGTGAAGCCCAAGTTAGAATTGTTGCTCGAAAAAGACCTCGTTGTCGAGGAAAGCACCGTGCCAGCGCTGCCAGTAGCAGACGCTCGGCAGCGCGTGTCGGAGGTGACGGTTGCGGCCCAGCAGCGCGGCAAGGTTGCTGAGAGAGATAACGACGGTGCATTAGCTCAGACTGTCGGCAGACGCGGCAGAGGGCAGTGCGTGTCCACTGAGTGCGATAATGTGTCGGCGTTTGTTTTTGGAGATCTCGGCGGAGTGTTCGGACGGTTCAAATTCGCGGGAGGCCCTGGGAACGGGTACCGACTTGAACGTGAACATTTCGCGAGATAGCGACGTTTCGCAGGAATGCGTAAACGATGAGGTTACCGAAAGGCCGCACAAGTCCGCTGAAACGGAGGTTGTTCCTTCGGACGGTAGTGCGGAAACGAGCGATGTGGTGGCAAAGCCTGCAGCCGAGGCAGCGAACGGTTTGCACGGTTCAGTTGGGAGAAATGACGATCTCGCCACTGAGCAAGCCGATTCCGTCATGACACTAGCTCATGTAGCTGACCTCGAGCAACGGCCAGCCGAGCTCGTAGAGATTCAGGTGTCTGGGGCGGCTGACCCGTCTTTTGAGACAGGGCAGCTTGGATCTAGTGTAGCCTTGACAGCCGCAAAACAGAACGAAAACACCCTTCGGTGTTCGCTTGCTGAGGCTGTCGCCGAAAGCGCGAGGGGCAACGAGGTAGTGACTGTTCGAAGCTACCAGGTGTCGTATGAGCACGTCGTGCCCTTTTCACTCCCCCAGCTGATCCTCCCGATGATAGGCCAACATCGGCTGAGCTAGTTGAGGTTCCCGGGTCGCCTGTGGCTGAGCCGAAGTCGGGAACCGACCAGCGTAGAGAAGAGAACGTAAACGCGTTCCGACGTTCGCTTGCCGAACGCGTTCGCGAAAAGGTGAGAAACGAGGAGAGAGGAAAAACTTCCGCGCGTTCTTGTGGCGCGTGTTTCAGTGCGGGCACGCCTAGGGGCAAAGCCGTGAGCTCGCATCGCGCCAAGGGAACGCCGCCTCCAAGAAGGAGTGCACGCCTAACTTATGAACGGTGGAAAATCCCGCTCGCTCCTCCGCGCGCTCGACTGTTGTCGAAGCGAACGGCCGGTGTACTCTCACGCGGTCGCAGCAGTCTCTTTCAGAGAACGGGCGCACCTAAAGTGCGGTACAAATGGGGGAAAGCTCGGGGCAATGACGTGAGCTCAAATCGCAGCTCTCTGCGCGAGAAGTGGCCTGTAGACGCCTGACTTTCTCAATTTCATTGTTTTTCCTGGAGCAGGTTTCGCCCTTTACGATTACATTTCTTTTTGTGTGGGACATTTCCAATCACGCGAAATGTCACCTTTCAAGTTTGTCACTTGTCTAAAGTACTGCTGGGCAAAAATATAACTAGAGTAGTTAGTTATTCGCGTACTTTTTCGCAACTAAAAGCCTGGTAGAACTTCAGTGTGGATTTATCTTCGCACTTGCCGGCGATGCGGTTGTGTCTTCCTGTGTTGTTCTGTTGCTTGC
Source organism: Haemaphysalis longicornis (assembly GCA_013339765.2). Classification (NCBI taxonomy): domain Eukaryota; kingdom Metazoa; phylum Arthropoda; class Arachnida; order Ixodida; family Ixodidae; genus Haemaphysalis; species Haemaphysalis longicornis. The sequence goes on from CM023448.1 coordinate 177,454,726, forward strand.
CTGACCAAGCCAGAGACGTTCTTGGGGAGCCACTACTCGTCCAGTGACCCGCCCGGTGAAGCTCCAGCACGGTGTCGTACAGCCCAGGCCTGGACTCGAGCGTCTGCCGAACACTTCACTTCGACAGCATCCCTCCGGACAACGGTTGAAGACCCTTATCCATCGGGATCTCGGACCCCCGGCGGAGAAGCTGTTACGAATCGGCCAGCGCCGCCGTACTTTCCCGCAGCACTCCACGGCTGTGCGGCTAAGCCACCTCGTGCGCCTTTCTGCCGTCAGGCGCCACCATGTCGGTGACAAGTTGCGACTAGCCGCGTCAGACGCTTCGCTTTGGGCGCATTTCAAAACTTCGGCGGCTGCCTGCGAGGCTCGTCTCCACGCTCTTCAAGGACACAGAGGCCCCGAGAACTCAGCGAAGTCCTCCTCTCTCCCCTCTCTCGGACTCAACGTGCGCGGAGGCTACCGACGACTAACGAACACTGGAAAGAGCGTTGTGTGTGTCTGTGACGTTCGTGGCGTGTTGCCGCTTGTTGCGTTTTGACCGTTACCGCTTTTTGGGTATAAATAGACCCCCACAAGCATTGTAAACCATTCCTGTTAGAGCAGCGAATCGATGTTGTCGCTCTGCTCGAGTCCTGTATTGTAACCTCGCCCATCGGGGCATTGTTCTTTGGCTTCGGCTCACCTCTCGCTATGAAGTAAACAGTTACGTTAGCCTACGGCTTCTGATGATGATGATGATGGTTGGGTTTTTATGGCGCAAGGCCGACTAAGGGCAAAGAGCGCCAGAGAAAAGTTTATTTAATTAAGTGGTTACCACAAATACACAGGTTTCAAAAAAAAGTCCTCCGAACGTAGTAAAATCAGTTAAAGATAATGGTGATGGCTGGTGTATAGGGCCAGATTTGATTATGCGTGATAGGAAATGAGGTTTAAAAACTTAACGTCTGACAAATACTCAAACACACGTTTCACAGAAACACTGGCATCGTTACCTAGAAACAGCGATGGATGTAGTGGGATATGTTGTCTGTAGAGTTCTCTGAAGTGTTGGTGTCGTGTTGTGTGAAGTGCCTTGCACGTGATTAGTATGTGCACTACGGATAGGGCCTCTCCGCACCTGCTGCACAGAGGTCTTGGGGATGCAGTGATAAGGTGCGAGTGCGTTGCATGTGTGTGCCCTATCCGTAATCTGACCAAGGCGACTTCAGAGTATCTATTGCGTGTGTCGGTGGTGTATGGTCCCAAGTGAGGTTTTATTACGTGTAACTTGTTGTCTGTTTCTTGACTCCAGTGTGTTTGCCATGTTTTGCGAAGTTGTTTTGTCTGATGTGTGGTTTCACGTCGGTGTAGGGTAATGTGGTTATGTCTACTGTATTCAAGAGTGTAGCAGCAGCAGCCATTCGGTCCGCTGCTTCGTTCCCGGCTATACCACAGTGGCCAGAGACCCAGCAAAGAACCAGTTCAAATTTGCGTACATACACAGACATAATACCCTTGGCGATCAGATTTACAACGTGGTTTTTCGAAGGCATTGTTGACGACAGTGCCCGCACAACACTGAGGGAATCTGTATAGATAATGGATTGTGGGATGTGGCTTTGAAGGAAGGAGCGGCAGCCATGCGGCCTCTCCTAACGCCGTTCTGTTTTATTGTACAGATGCTGCTGACCTCGACATGCGCGGATGTGGTTCTACGCACGTGGCTTTCCCCAAGACACGTGAATCTTGCGCCGTCAGCGTGCTACCCCAGCGTGGAAACTTCACGGAACCAGCCCGGTCTGCTACCAGTCACCGTCAGTGAACTGGACACGTTGGCGCATGCTACACCGGTGGCCCAAAATTCGTCTGGAAGCGGTGCGTCATCGCCTTACGTCGCTATGCGCGGCTGGATGCCACTTCACAACTACGCAACGTCGACAGCAGCGCCACCACTGCACGCAGGGGACTTAAAGAGCTTCCTTTCCACGCGGTGCCTCAGTGGGCAGGAAGGAGCGGCAGCCATGCGGCCTCTCCTAACGCCGTTCTGTTTTATTGTACAGGTTGGTACTCCTCCATCTCTCAACTGTAAGCGTTCAAATAACGCATTCTTGCTGCTCCTTCCTAGCCCCAGCGTATTGTTGTCTGTGACAGCTGATTGTGTTCTGGTTGCTAAATTATTACTAATGTGTGGCGACGTTGAGGGAAAACCCTGGGCCTACGGACGGCACAGATGTTACCACACTCTCTGATGAGCTAAGGACTGTTATTAAATCAATTACTTCACATGTTGATTCCCGCCACGATGAGCTTAAGAAAGTATTAGATGAAGTAAAGTCGAGCCAAACCAAGTTAATAAAAACGGTCTCGCATATTAACTCTCGACTGGCCGCGGTTGAAGCTCGGGTAAATTTACTGGACGAGAACCAAGAAGTCCAAGTACACCAAACGGTCACAGACACTGTTCGAGTGGAAACCGCCGAGCTTCGTTCTCGCCTAGACAACTTTGAGGACCGGTCTCGAAGGGACAATCTAATATTTTACGGTTTAGAGGACACAGCTGAGGAATCTTGGGCTGAATCTGAAGAGAAAGTTCGCGCTCTAATATCTGCGTCTCTTGAATCTGTGATACCCGAAGACTCTATTTCGCGAGCCCACAGATTAGGGGCCTACGTCCCCAAAAAATGCCGGCCAGTAATAGTAAAATTTTGCTCATTCAAAATCAGAGATGCCATCCTGTGAAAGAAATCTAAACTCAAAGGCACAAAAATAAGCATCAGCGAAGACTTCTGCAAAGCTACACGTAATTCCAGGAAAAAGCTAATTGATTACGGCAAAGCAAGTGGGCAGAAGTACACCGTCCGCTACAACAAACTATTAATTAACAAAAAATGTTTCGTGTACTGCGCACAAACGGATAGTATTTGCGAAATAGCCGATAACTCTGAACTCGAATCCCCTGGCTCAGCTATTCCTAAGTCTCCCCCCGCATCCCTTTGTAACGCCAGCAGCCCGCAATAGCAATCCCAGTCTAAGAACCAACCTTGTGCTAAGAATGAAGTTTCTTTCCTTTTTACTAACATCCGTAGTGTAATTAACAAACGCGACGATTTATCTTCAATTATCGATGACTGCTATGCTGATATCGTTGTGTTAACCGAAACATGGTTATCTAGTAAAATTCGTGATTCTGAAATTTTTCACTGTGCTAAGGAATATCGAATTTACCGATCAGACCGCCAATCAAGAACGGGTGGCGGTGTCTTGATAGCTGTCTCGCATGAAATACAATCTCATGTTATACCCATTGTTTGCTCCCTTGAACTTGTGTGCGCATGTGTTAGAATTGATCATCAGGATGTCGTTGTATGCGCGTGCTATCGCCCACCCAATTCTCCTGCTACGTTTTGTGATTCCCTACACGATGCTCTAAACAACCTAAAAGTACGCTATCCAGCTTCGCAGATTTTTCTGCTTGGTGATTTCAACTTCGCTGATATTTGTTGGGGTTCCGACCAAACCTTATCTGTGTCGCGCTCATCTGAAAGCACTACATTTATTAACATTTGTGCCGACTTCAATCTAACCCAGATAGTGCGACATCCGACACGTGTTACTTCAATTTCTTCCAATCTCTTAGACTTGATTCTGACTACCACGCCTGATAGCATATCATCAATCAAACATCTACCCGGACTGAGCGACCACTGCATACTGCATTTTATCGCTAACTTTAAGCTTTGCCGTCACGCGCCTCGTACTAAGGTCATACGCGATTACAAAAGGGCTGACTTTGATTCTGTTAATAACGAACTTTCACTTTTCCTTGATTCATATTTACGCGGTTTTTCTCTACGCTCCGTCAATGAAAACTGGATCATGTTTAAAAATAAGGTAATATCGCTTATAGATAGATTTGTCCCTCTCCGTACCGTCCGTTGTGCCTATCGCTCCCCGTGGTTTACATCCGCTTTAAATAGGCTTCGCAATAAAAAAAAGAGGTTGTACAGGAAGGCGTTGAAAGCTAACAATAGCGAAAGGTGGTCTCTTTATAACACTACGGTTGCGGAATATAAACAAGCTTTGAAAGAGGCCAAACATCTGTTCTTTTCCACCACACTTCCTTCGCTACTTCAAACTAACCCGCGTAAATTTTGGGAGATAATCAATGGATCAAAAGAAAAAGCGATCACACTTTGCGATGACCGAGGAAATGTTATGCCCGCCAATGAATGCTGTGTAGCATTGCAAAGTGTTTTCCTGCAATCTTTTTCGAACGACGTTAACTGCAGTACACCAGCTATTAGCGATATGTGCTTTCCTACAATGGACCCGGTCTTTGTCGATTGGGAGGGCATAGCAAAGCTCATTCAAAACTTGAAATCATCCTCATCACCTGGTATCGATGGAATTACATCGCAGTTTTTGAAACATACTGCCACGTATTCGTCAATATTACTGTCTAAAATCTTCACTCAGTCCCTGGAATGTTCGATGCTACCCGGTGATTGGAAGGCGGGGAGAGTGGCTCCAGTACCGAAGCAAGGTAACTCTACACAACCCACCAACTACCGACCAATCACCCTAACTAGTATCCCTTGTAAACTTTTGGAGCATGTTATCTATTCCCATCTTGTAACGTTTCTTGAATCTAATAACTTCTTCAACAAACGTCAGCATGGCTTTAGGAAGTATCACTCCTGTGAAACCCAACTTCTACTGTTTACTAATGACCTATTTTCCGTCACGGATCGCGGTTCTTTCGTTGACTGTATCTTTCTCGACTTCCAAAAAGCCTGTGATACTGTTTCGCACCGTCTTCTATTGCTAAAATTAAGCAAACTTAATATTGATTATAACATACTAAGATGGATTGAAAACTTTCTGCTTAATCGAACACAGTACCGTTGCTACAACAACTACAATTCACCTGCATGCCCTGTATCTTCTGGTGTACCACAAGGCTCTGTGTTAGGTCCCCTTCTTTTCCTAATATACATTAACGATCTACCTAACAACATCTCTTCCTCAATCCGACTATTTGCAGATGATTGTGTAATTTACCGTGAAATAACTAATCCTAATGACTGCTCAGTACTTCAAAGTGACCTAAACAGCGTTTCCTCTCTGGTGTGATGACTGGTTAATGGACACTGAATGTGCGTAAATGCAAAGCTATGAGAATTACACCTAACCGCAACAACGGCATTCCCTACCCTTACCTACTAAAAAATAGCTCTCTCGACGCTGTTAATACGTACAAATATCTTGGTGTACACATAAGTAATAACCTCTCGTGGCAAACGCATGTTGATTACGTAACCAGCAATGCTAACCGCATGCTTGGCTTCCTGCGTCGTAACTTTTCCCTCGCCCCTCTTTCTTTAAAACTACTGTTGTACAAAACCCTTGTCAGATCAAAACTAGAATATGCCTCTTCTATTTGGGACCCGCATTTATTATTCCTTTCCACCTCCGTTGAATCCATTCAGAACCGTGCTGCCCGATTTATTGTATGCAACTACTCTAGAACGTCCAGTGTATCTTCAATTAAAATGCATTTAAATCTTCCTGACCTTTCAGTAAGAAGAAAAATAGCCCGGTTGTGCCTTTTTCACAAAATTTACTTTACTAACCCCGGCATCAAGTGCGACCTTTTTGCAGTTCCTTCATATGTTTCCTCACGCATTGACCACAAATTCAAGGTTGAAGTGCCATCCTGCCGTACAAACTTGTGCTTCAATTCATTTGTACCGAAAACTGCGACGGAATGGAACCACCTCCCCGCTTCGATCGCCAGCATCACTGAAGCTTCATTGTTCAAGACGGCCATATCAAACTCTTTTTTAAAAAACTTGTATGACCCACTCCTCTCTGCAACGCCCTCGAGGCCCTGAGAGTATTGTAATAAATAAAAAAATAATAAATATGATTGACAACAAGAAGTACACCGTAAGCCTCTGCCATAAAGATACTAGTATGACTATTCAGAGTTCTAGTGACACTAAGGCCGGGCCCATGCGCCGCGCAGGACACAGAGGTGCAGTTCTAGAAGCGTCCGTATAAAATTCAGAACACTCATACTTCTGCTGCAAATACAAGAAATGCTGCAGAATTGCACATGTGGGAGCTCGGTTTTTATCTACATGTGCGAAAGATGTGTCGCATGATACAGGGCGGAGATGCCATGGTGCTATAAAATTCGTTAGAGAACTTTGGATTGTATCTAAAAGGGAGACAGCAAGCTCTGACGCTTCCTCTCTAACTCTGTAAGAGAAGGGCGCAGAGAACGATGGTCGATTTAAAAGGAGTTCAGTCATGGGCGTATCAT
>CM023448.1:177461135-177885443 GCA_013339765.2 Haemaphysalis longicornis
AAGCGCTGAGGTGCTCCGCTGTACCTGCCGTCATGTTGTAAACTCAGGGACACGCAATCGCCTCAACGTACGCTCGCTATTTTGAGGAAAGAGCGTACGTATCACGAACGTATACGCTAAGCGCAAAAATGACGTGAACTCACGTGCACCTGCTGCCCTCAGGATAGGTTAACGCTCCCGCAACACGACGGCAACATCTACAAGACGTGTTAACCGGCAGTCCTAAACCTTACAGAAAAAGAAGACGCGTAATAAAAGCTAAGTTTCTTATGTCGGAGAAAAACAAGAGTTATTGAGGAGGAGGAGGAGGAATCGATGTTTAATGCAGCAGTCAGAGTTGCTTGTTTGATTTTCAGGTGAGGGAGCCCCTTATAACAGGAAAACCTGGGCCTGGGAGTCCTGTCTCGCTTGGTCTACCAGACGTTGGTGATCCGAGTTTGAGCTGGTCATCCGTGCCTGCCACTGCTCAAATGAGCGGTTGAAACTTGGGGCAAGGGATGGAGTGCGGCGGCACTCGAACACCATGCGGTAGAAGAGAGCATGGCTCTGCGGAGAATTGACAAATGTATGTGTATAATGTCGGATGGATCGAGCGTAGTAATGTGCCATGTGGAAATGTGTCCGTCTGGAGCTCTCTGTAGATGACCGTGACTTCGCGACACATGTTGATATGTGGAGGCGGAAAGGTTCTTCATCCCAAGCGGTAATGTGCCAGGACGTCAGCGTAACTTTTGGGGGTAATTTCTCGTGTTGGACTCATGGAAGGACTGCCTGCCGTCCCAGAAGATTCCCAGTATGTGTGGGCTCGGGCTACGCCGTTAGCCGCCTCGTTCCCTTGCAGAAATGAATGAGCTGGTGTCCATATAATAAAAATGTGCGGTTGATGACGTTGGGTGGATGGGATTTATTCGGCTGTTGACGAAACGCGTCCAATTCGAGCTGCAAAATTATTTAGGTCCGAAATATTGATTAGTGAGTGCTGCTTCGCTGGATCCGAGCAGCAGATATCGGAGAATTTGAGGTGAGTACAGTAATGCAGCTTAGCTAACGAAATAAACCGTTCATCAGGCAAAGATTTTATTTTCAAATAACAACAAATCGGCGAACACGATTTACCAAGTCAGCACTATATTGTCCGTTGCAAGAAGTGCAGCAGGCGAAGTTGGGGCAAAGGCAAACGGAGATTTATTTAGGCGAACTTGTGCCTCTAGAAAGAAAGACACCAAAAAGACGTGGTCTCACGCGAAGCGCCGATCAGCCAAATCAGCGTTCCAAAGCACGAGCCGTTCCACGAACTCTTCTACACGCGCCACGTGGAGGAGCCTTTCGTCGTTGTCGTCTTCGTGGCTCCGTCTCATAGCAGACGCACTCGTGACAATATGTTCACTGACGGGCTGGACTGGACTGGAAAGGACTTTATTGAAACAAACCCTGCAGTAGGCAGGAGCCGGGTTACGGCTCCGCCTCTACGTGGCCTGGCGTCGCGCCCTCTTCTGCGACCCTACTCGTCACATGCCCGTTTTACGGAGCCTGTGCCTTTAGAGCGCGGCGAAGACCTGCTGGATGGCCCATGACTGGTCTGTCTTGCTTGTAGATTCGATGGCTCTCTGGAGTTCCTCCGGATACTCTTCGAAGTGCGCGCCGTCTGGGTCGGCGGCACAGTCCCACATGATGTGCCACCGGTTGGCCGGTCCTTTCTTACACACACTGCGACTGGTCACTCGGGTACTCGTCCGGGTACATTTGGTGTAAGGAGGCCGGCGACGTTGTCGACGCTGTTTGGAGTCTTCTTAGATGTATCGCCTCCTTGCGGCCCAGTTCCCGGTGGGGCGGCGGGTACGCTCGTCTGGCCAGACGTAGGGTCTTCAGTGTTTCGCCGTAGCCCCTGGCTCTGTCTTTGGTTTCCGTCCACCACTCCCACTCGGGACGAGTGCCCACGTTGGGAGCGCGGTGAGTGATAGCGCGCGCTTCCCTGTGGGCCGTCTCGTTGTGGTTCGGCGCGTACGGTGAGCAGTTTCCTGCGTGCGCAGGGATCCATCTGACCTCCACTCGTCTTCCGTCTCGAACTCCCGATCTTTCTATAATTCTAGCCGCCTTGCCGCTCACTCGACCTCTTTCCAGGTTGCGGACGGCCTCTTGCGAGTCGCTCAGGATTGTGTCGCAACCTCCCTCAGACATCGCCAGGGCTATGGCGATCTCCTGGGCCTCAGTGCCGTTCTCGCACTTCCCGCTCGCCGATATGGAAACCCGTCCTGTGCGTGCATTCACAGTCACCAACGCGTATCTTCCTTGCCCGTACTCCGCCGCGTCAACGTACCTAGTCCGCGTGTCCCCGCAGTACTGTTCGACGAGAAACTTTGCTCTCGCCCGTCTTCTCTCTTGGTTGTGCTCCGGGTGCACGTTCCTCGGGATGGGGCTCACCCGCACGTTCTCGCGCACCTTCTCGTCGAGTTCCTGGAGGTGTCTCCCTGTGACCCGGTAGCCGTAGCCCAGGGTCTCGAGGATGCTTCTGCCCGTCTTAGTCTCCGCCAGCCGCTCTCGCTGCGCTTCCAGTTGCTCCTCGATGATCTCGTCCACGGTGTTGTGGACGCCCAACTGCAACAGCCTCTCGGTGTTCGTAGACTCGCGCAGTCCGAGTGCCCTCTTGTACAATCTACGGATCATGGCGTCGATCTTATTCTTGTCGGTCTGCGTCCACGTGTGGCACGCCGCCGTTTACGCCACGTGGCTGATCGCGAAGGACTGGACCAACCTTGTGAGCCCTTCTTCACGCATGCCCGCCTTCTTGGTTGACACTCGCTGGATCAGACGCAGGGTACTCGCCGTCTTGGTTGCCAGCTTCTTCAGCAAGTTGTCTTTGCTGCCATTGCTGCTGATCAGCATGCCCAGCACTCTGATCTCCGAAACCTCGGGAATTCTCTGGCCCATCTTCGTGATCAGCTCCATGCGATCACACTCCCTCGGGGGCGGCGGCTGCCATCCCGCCTTTCGAGAGCTCGGACTTGGACGGCGAACACTGCAGACCCGTTCCGTCTAGTCGTTCTTCGATGGCCGAGATCGCCTTCTGCAACAACCTCATCTCTATACCAGCATCCGTGCCGCCGGTCGTCCATAGGGTAAGGTCGTCTGCGTAGATCGTGTATCTCACGCCCTTGACGCTCGACACCGCTTCGGCGACCTGTATCATCACGATGTTGAACAGAAACGGTGAGATCACAGAGCCTTGAGGCGTGCCCACGCTGCCGACGCGTCGCTCTGGTAACTTGATCTCCCCCGCGTGCAAGGCGATCTTGCGGTCCGATAGAAAGTTTCGGATGTATTCATAGCTTCTCTTTCTCATGTTTAGCCGCGACGCCTGCGCCAGGATGGCCGGGCAGTGGTACCGGACGTACTCACATTTTCTATATATATGCTAAACTTGGCCGAAATTCAGGGTGATCAAAATTAAGTCGACAGGTCTTTTTGAAATTAGGTGCTTAGATTTACGTGAAGACCACCTCTACAGTGAGGCTTTGCGCCCAGGGGGACACAGAATTAGGTGGTAATTATTGATGTCGGTGGCTTAATTAACTAAAATTGGATAATTACTTTTTAGTGGCGGCAGTAAGCAGGCATGTTTGTATTGAAAAGTTGGACGTAAGCAGGCATGTTTGTATTGAAAAGTTGGACGCAATCATGTTTCCACGCTGTTTCATTTGGCAGAATTCTTCTAGCGCCTCCGCACTCCGAAATATCAAACTGCGAAATTATTGCCGTTCGCATGATTGCGCATACTAGACAGTGAAGACCGGCCCAAAGGAAAAATCTTTACTCTGCAAAGTCACTTTAGATTTTTTTTCATCTGCAAGAGGAGGTGTATACAAAATTGGCAGAAAGGTTACAGATGGCGAACGGACCCGCCATTTCTATCTCACGTGAAAGCCCTCATCACCACGCCCCTCAGAAAAAAAAAACTGTGGTTGATTCCTCTGTCATAGGAGTTGGTAAAACACGAAAGTGAAATGTGCAGCGAAATCTGCAGCTGAGCATGATTTGCGGGTCGGCGGCTGTATTGCGGGTGTGCTCGGCGAGCGACGTCCTGCTGGCGGGCCACTTCGGCAAAGGTGTACTGGCGTCATTTCCGTGACGGATATGACGTCAGTGAAATCTTGGTGTATACCGGCATAAAACACTTTCTTGTTAAAATATAAAACCTGACAACGAACAACCCAAAGTATAACGTACTCTTTAGTACTAAAGGTTGCTTCCCCGCAAGAAGGCCCTCTGTGCAGGAGTGCACCCTTTACAGGCCGCTTGCTTCATTGTACTGGCGTCACTTCCGTGACGGATATCATGTTAGTGAAATCTTCGTGAATCCCGGAATAAAACACTTTCGTGTTAAAAGAGACAGAGAGAGGAACAAGGTTGTTGAATGGGAACTTGTTGGAGCCTAAACAGGGACAGACATTTTCTGTCATTTTTGTGTTTCTAAGAACGTGGAGAAAAGAAGAAAGATGCGGCGCTTCTGAGGTGACAGCACAAGCCGGGGTGCGTCAAGACGATTCCGAGTCAAGAGGTCCAACGAGTCAGAAGATCCAACGTGTCAAAAGGTCCAATATTGGATCTCTTGTCTCGCTGGACCTCTTGACTCAACGTGGACCTTTTGACACGTTGCATCTCTTGACTCGTTGTACCTCTAGACTCGCCGTGGTCCTCTTGACGCAGCTGAGGTGAGTCAAAAGGCCCAATTAGTCGAGAGGTCCAAGCTGTAACAAATCACCGCAAGCCTCAAGGGTAAAGTAAAATAACCAAGAACAGGCAACCAAGATTTCCAAAAAATTCGAAACCAGAGACGCACCGCGGAGCGCCTGCGGGGGTCGGCCCAGACGGGAGAGAGTGTCGCCCTCACCCGTGAAACACTCTGCCGTATGACCTCGACGAAGAAGACGTGGTGCTTTTGTACGTGTTAAAATAATAGTTTTTTTCCTGATATGTATCCCCCTACTGTCGTTCCGACGTCGTTGTTTTATGTAATTCAGTCAAAGGAACCGATAACACAAGCTTTGAAAGCACACCTAAGGACAGGCAGCGCTACAGTTACAGTGGGAGGAATTTTAATGTCACTTTGTTACTCTTTGCGTTAGCTGAAGTCAACCCCACGGTCGCTTTTCGTGCGGAAAGCCTGGCGGTCAAGGGGAGACGGAAGCTAGAACAATCAGTAACCATCACTAGCAGCCATTAATCGCAATGTAGACCCGTATAACTTAAACGACCAAATATTACTAGGCCATTTTATAAAATGAGCTGAAGAAGAAGAAGAAGAAGAAGAAAGAAAGAAAGGAAAGGTCGGAGGTTAACCAGATGTATAGCCCAGTTTGCTACCCGGCACTGGGGGAATGGGGCTCAGGGAATAAAAGTGCGGGAGAAGAGGAAGAGATAGGAGTGGGAAAGCGCGCACTCCAGTCCCGTTTCGGGCACTATAGTCTTTCACACAAGTTCGTTTCACTCAGGAAACGTAAAAGGGCTTTCGTCGCCTTCTGCGAGGTCGATAGTAAAGGCCGATGACTTAGAATAGTTTCCACTGTAAATGGACAAATGTCCAATCGGCTGAGCGCGGTGGCAAGCACGCTCCTCTCCGACGAGTATTCGGGGCAGCGACACAGCACTTGTTCTATAGTCTCTTATAGTCTCTTCCGCCCTACAGGCGTCACAGTGGGCGCTGCTGGCCATCCCGATAAGGAAGGAGTAGGCTTTCGTGAAGGCCACTCCCAACCACAGTCTACAAAGTAAAGTTGACTGGGGTCGAGACAGCCCATACGGAAGAAGGGGTTTATGTATTACCAATGGCTGAGAAATAAATTATGAATTGAAAAGACAAAGAAAGCAAGGCTCGTTAGACCTTTTGATGCGCTGGACCTCTTGACGCGTTGTACCTTTTGACACAAATTGGACCTCTTGACGTATTGGACCTCTTGACGCGTTGTACATCTTGACCCAAATTGGACCTTTTCACTCGTTGTACCTCTTGACTCGGCTGTCACGTGACTATTGGACATCTTGACTCGTTGGACCTCTTGGCTCATTGGACCTCTTGACCAGAAGCGACAGGGATTGACACGGGGAGGGGGGTGGGTTCCGGCGACATGCTGGGGGTGGCATAATACTACCCCGCGGGCCGCAGGTTGCCGACCCCTGCTCCAGACAATTAAAATGCGCTCCGAATGTTCTGGCGTGTTGGTGTCAAGATCATTTTATCTAGGATTTTACAGTATTGAGAATACAGCAAACTAAACTCCCAATTTTGGAGAATTGTGGATTTACGAAAAAAACTCCGATTAACACCTAATTTAGGCTAAAACACAAACTTCGAAAAACACCCTTCGAATTTCACAAAAAATCAGCTCCGAAAACACAGAGCCATAGTTAGTTATAGTTTATGGTATTCTAAACCCTCTCACCAATAGATCGGGCCAAGACATGGGCCTGCACCGATGCTATCCTCAAATCCCTACCAAACCCTAACTTGGGCTCCAGCACCCACAGGGCGATGTCGTCGGCGTACACCGCAATGTACACTCTGTCGCCCCCTCCTCTGGGCAGGCAGCCTGGCAGGGCTGCCATCACCAGGTTGAAGAGGAAGGGCCTGATGACGGAGCCCTGTGGGGTGCCCACGTCCACCGGACGGGGGGGGGGGGGGGGTGACAGGGCGTCCCCCACCTGCACCTGCGCCGTGCGGCCCGTCCGAAACGCCTCGATGAAGCCCCGCAGCTTGCCCGCACTGTCACTTGCCCGCAATGGTGTCACAGGGACAACAGCCGATCCAGGAGGCAAACGTCCCAGGGCTGACCAGGGCGCACGTACACACTGCACACTGTAATGTCTGTTCCTGCCGCACTGAGCCGCAACGTCACTGCCGCGAACTCCTGCACCACTGTCGTCACCGCACTGGTATCCAGCTCTGCGTGCTGCACATCGTTCCGCACAAACAGTGAGGCACGCGAGGTCCCTGGGGGTGGGGCGGGTCGCCAAACACCACCGCCGAGCACTGGGCACTGTCACACGCCGTGAGGCTGTGATAGCCGATGTAGCCCGGCAGGCGAATCCTCCCTTGAGCCGTCCCTTCCCACCGCACATAGCTCTCCTGTAAAGCCACGAACGACGTGGGGCTCGTGCTGCAGCAGAAACGCACTCAGCTCCGCACGACGCGGTCGCAGAGAGTTGACGTTGCACTGCAGCACTGTAGGCACCAGGGGCAGTGTGCGGCGGCTCCTAGCCATGGAGGGGCTCGGTGTGTGGCTGTCCCAGCGAGGCCGGCTGCTTGCGCAATCTCTTCCGACTTCGCTTCAACCGCGCCGGGGCTGCCTGGCTGCTGGGCTGTCGCTGGGCTGTCTGCTGCTGCTGCTGCTGCTGCTGCTGCTGCTGCTGCTGCCCGGCTGCTGGCGCATCGTAGGGGGCGCGAAAAATACAGGGGCCTTAGGTGCGACAGGCGGCGGCTAGGGCTGCGTGACCGCTCGCAGGGCTGCACGGACGCCCAAGCGAGAGGCAGGCGCCGGGGCTACTAGCTCCGCACACACACGGTGCTCCTCCAGCCAGCGCGGGCAAGAGTGGTCGAGCACGACGTGGGGGCCCCCGAAGTTGGTGCAGTAAGGCTTCGCGGCCTTGCACGCTGCCTTCAGGTGGGAACCCCCGCATCGCCAGCACCTCCTCTCGTGATTGCAGCTCGCTGTGGCGTGCTCCAGCCTGCCACACCTGCCGCACTAGAGTGGTCGCGGTCGGCACACTCTCACCGGCCGTCGGAGTTTGTGCTGAGCTGGTGGGTGTCGGACTGGGCCTGGACCTGATGCTGGAGATGGAGCCCTTGCCCAAGCGCTGCGCCCTGCTGTGCGACTCCCGGGTGTCCCTGGTGCTTCTTCGTGACGGAGACTCGCACTCCTTGTTGGTGCGGGGCATCCGGGAGAAGGCGGCACAACTGCGGACCGGGGCACTCAACTGTGCCTGCAGTGGGTCCCCACCCACATCGGTCTGGATGGCAGCGAGCGGGCGGACGAGCTGGCCGCCGGGGCGCACGCGCTGCCTCCCTCGGACATGGTGGCCCAGGCGGCAGCGGATGACGTCCGCCTGCTCATCCAACGACACCTCCGCACCAGGCATCCAGACCCGCGGCTGCGTGTCGGAGGGGGCCTGCCGCCTGTGCGGGCCTCACGCCTGCCTCGTCGACTGCGCTCGGCCATCCTGCGCCTCCGCGTGGGGGACGCGTGTACGGCGGAGTTGAAGCACCGACTGGGGCGGGTGTCCAGCCCCGCCTGCACTCACTGCCGAGCGCCCGTGCAGTCCCTGCCGCACGTACTCTACGAGTGCCCCAAGTTTGCGGCAGGTGTGGCAGAGCTGCTGGCCGTTTTTCAAGGAGAGCGGCCCCGTGAGGAGCTGCTTTGGCCCCGGGCAGTGCTAGGGAGCGGGACAAAGTGCTCGAGGCCCTGGGTACATACCTGGGGGCCTCGGGGCTGCACAGTGCACTCCACTACAAATCCACTTAACTGCCCAGATTGTAGTGGAATGCTGCTGATGATGCAGCTTCTCTACGTGTGTGTGCGTGTGTGTGTGTGTCCCCTTTTACATGTGTGTTAGACATTGTCCCCTGTAGATTCACGTGTTGTCTATATCTGTTGTGTTTCTCTGTAATGCCAATTTCCTCAATGTTTAACTCCTTTTTTCTTTTGTGTTTTATATTTATCCTTGTCAACTTGCCCAGTGTGTTATATACATGATATCAACCTTCTCCCCTATCCTCCTATTCCTATGTATTCTTTCCTCCCTACCCCCCCCTACACCAGCAGGCGTTCCGATGTCAGCCCCCTAGGCGAGACAATTTACGCCTGTTGGTGGATCTTACCTTTCCCATGAACAATAAATGCACACATAGATACTTCAACAGCTGAAACAACTACCCACGCTTCCTGATCGTGTTATCCATGAACAAAGCATCACCAGTGACCGGGAAATCCTTATTTATTATCTCCGCGTTCATTGCGGGCAGGGTAGGTAAACTTTACAGGGCATCACTTACATCAGACTTAACTCGCAATAAACAGACTACTAACCTTTCTTAACAGACTAACAGCAGTGCCTCTAAACAACATTCACACCAAACTGAACATTATACTTGTCAAAAGCTTGGTAGAGTTGTAATGTTGGCACCGTCCCTAAATTCTTTCACACCTTGTTTTCTGACTCATTTTCAAAGCATAGTCCTTACGGGCGCTTGTGCCACTTTAGTCTTCTTGTTCACTTTAGCCATTACTTAAAGGGGCCATGCGGACAAAAAACAAGTTCGGTTCATTCGAAATATTGCCTCGTTAGAATCATACTGACACCACTTTTAGCGTAAACTTCGCTCAAATAAGCTGATAATTAGGAAAAGAGGGAATGGCGATGCGACTCACTAGCTCATTTCCCGCATTAGAACGTATGATGTAATTGCACAGCCGTGCGATTGGCTGAGGTCGGCAAAAGCAAACGCAAGTTAATCAGGGATTATAAGCTTGCACAACTAGCTATTTTCGCTTAAACGCAATGCATATTCATTTTATAGCAGTGTGAATGGTGGGGTGAAAGAATGGATGTTACGAAAGTACACGTAAACTATAGAAGTACCAATGCATACTCCTGTTGGTACTGCGTGCACTATGCTTGTTATAGCTGCACGGCAGTGCGGTGCTTTGGGGTTGTCTCAGACGTCACTGGCCGATTGGCGTAAGCGACACTGTCTTACGTGACCCTGTTTGACCAGCATACCCCATGTTTAAAGAAACGATTACTACCTACCGTAAAAAAACAAGCCAGGTGCAAATACGGTCAAAAACACAGCAAAGGCAGACAGCGGTCCAACGCAGTATGGTGGCGCCATCTAGGAGGACTTGCGGTAAACAAGGTCCCGCATTCCTCTGCAGACTAAACAGAGCACTAGCGTTCGCTCGAAGACCTGTCCTTGTTACGCCACGCAGACGTAACGAAACACACTTTGGCTGGAGAATCAAAATTTTAACTCAGGTTGAATAATTTCGCAGTGAATAAAGCAGCCTTTTATGCCGGACAAGCGCTGGGGGCTCTATAAAACACTAAATCTTTCGAATAAAACAAACTCGTATTTTGACTGCACGGCTCGAAGTGGCAACATTTCATAATGACATGGCGCTAGCCAAGTTGTACACCAAGCGCCATTTTAAATCCCATTATTCAGATCTCGAAATTATATTACACTCAAACGAGCTTGTGGAACGAGCCCAAAACTGAGTCGGGTACATGAATGCTATATATTCTGTCGTTCTGGTGTTCATGAGAACGCAAAAAACGTGGGATGAAATTACAGTAATCCCTCTTTAACTCGAACTCGGATATCTCGAAATATCGGTTAAGTCGAAACTTTTTCTCGCTGTGTGTTTACCCCCATAGGCGCTATCTATGTATTTGCACCACTTTATTTCGAAACGTTTTTTTTTTTTCGGGGTACCACTGATATCTCGAAATGTTGACAAGGCAAAGTCAGCTACGTGAAGCTGGTAGGTCTCCGTTCGAACACTCAGCTCCCACAACGCGCCGAACGCGGTCGTGAACGGAAAATTTACGAGGATTACGCGTTGTAGGAGGCCGATGTCCCCGTTACCGGATGTCTGTCTGCCGCCTACATGGTTGAGACAGCTGTGGGCGACGCAGCTGATCATGCGGACGACGAGGAGCCTCCATAAATGCCTACAACGGCAAAAAAAAAAACAAAAAAAAAACATGCTGCGCCTGTTAGCAACAAAGTAGAATGTATCGGTGGCGACCAACAGTTGATGCGATGCATTGAGCAGCTCGAGAACGCTTTTCTGGGACCCGATGCAAACGCGAAACATGAAAACATCACGGAGTTCTTTCATCCGCGATAATAACATATTGTTTTTACTGTGAATTGTTTTGCCTTTATTACGAAAGTTCCCCTGTGCAGTCGAGCTTTTGTTACCAGCACTAGTTCTTATTTCAGTGACCTGGCCCCAATTTTTTTTTTTTGGCATTTCGCTTAACTAGCACCACGGCTTATCTCAAAATTTTTAGCGGATTTTACCACTTCGAGTTAACGAGGGTTCACTTTCAAAAGAATCGACATCTGGGCAAGAATTGGTATGACGTTAACATCTTGAGGGTGTCACGAATCAGCACGGGGTACTTCGGTGTTGCTCTGTGCGCGCGAGCTACGCCGTTTTCTTACACTTTGTGCATTGCGAGAAAGTTCCGTGAGTGGCGGTAAAGCCAGCTCGTCAAACATGTTTCGAGCGCCGGAGCTTGGCTGCCGCGCGCAACCCGGGCCGTTGTGTCTCGGGCAGCCGTTGCGTGATCCGGTTCAAACTAGCTCAGCCAGGACGTGTTCAAACCAGCCTTCTACAATCGGCGGCCGTACGCTGGACTTCCCTATTCCTCCCCCTTCTTCCAGCACTGGGGAATGCAACACAGAATCTAGGAAAGGTGTCTTGTGTATTTGTACCTTTTGACGCTGCGTTCAACACACTGAACGCCTGTTGATGGTTGGGGCTTCTGGGTATAAAGTGTCGCCCTACCGATAGCACAAGCAATGCGTCCTGGGCTTTTGCGGATAACGTTACTGTGCCCGTTCGAGATGTCACGTGAGCACGCCAGTCTGCTGCTGTCTGTATCATCGGTTTTCTCTACTCGCCATGCATTAATCAGATTTTATTTTATTTATTTATTTACAGATACCTCAAAGACCCCAATGGGTGGGGTTTTACATGAGGGGTGTTGAAGCACAAAAATTACACAACAACCGAACAACAAACAGAAAACAATACAACCGAACAAGCGCATCACGAATAAAGAGGGTATCAAGCACGCTCTGTTGATAAAAAGCATACAATGCCAACCAACGAAGTAGATAACACCACTAAAGGTAATCGCATACACTACACAAAAATAATCACTGCAAAGGTTTTTCTACGGCAGCTTTGAACTGAGTCGGGTTTGTTTGGGTGACGACACTTTCGGGAAGGCTGTTCCATTCGATGGCTGTCAGAACAGGAAATGAATTTAGATAGGCGGTCGTGCGTGTGTGAAGTGGGTATACTGCTTTTGAGTGGTTGAGGCGATTCGATGGGTGGTGAGCAGTTTTTATACAGAGGCTTTCGCATGATAACGAGTTGTAGAATTTGTGGAAGAGGCAAAATCGCGCTACTGTACAGCCGGTAAAAGGCTTGTCTATAACACAGCTTTCCTACTCTCAGCCCTATCCTGCCCCGCCGGAGCAGGATTTGAATAAAACTACTGCGGAATTCCGAAGTCTTAGCCCTTAGCTTTTGCCTCCGACATGTTTGGAACGAGTATGTTTCCGCAGTTTTCGGATGTAGCTCGTTGAAGTCGAAATCGCTGTTATAGACAAGCGTTTTACCGACTGTACGTCGTGTTTTGAGACTTGGCAATTTAGCTTTACGTTTAAGATGTGTTACGCTTGTGTGGTATGAATAATCTACGACTGTACGTCGTGTTTTGAGACTTGGCAATTTAGCTTTACGTTTAAGATGTGTTACGCTTGTGTGGTATGAATAATCGGAAAAGATGAATCTGGCCGCACGGTTCTGGACGGATTCAAGGATGGTACATGAGTTAGCTTGCGGTAAGTCCCAGACTGCACACGCGAATTCCAGCTTAGGGCGAACAAGCGTTTCGTAGGCCAATAATTTAACTGTGGACGGAGCCAGGTTTATGTTACGTCGGAGGAAGCCCAGCGCGCGATTCGCGTCACTGGTAATGCGATTTATGTGGGATGTCCATGTAAGGTCATTAGAAATAAGAAGACCTAGATATTTAGTGGACGAGACAGGAGATATAGCGGAGCCACTTAAGAAATATTTGTACGTGGAATAGGAGTGACGCCTGTGGAATGAAATGATGGATGTTTTGTGAACGTTTAGAACCATGAGCCATTTGTTGCACCATTCATATATTTTCCTTAGGTCTTGCTGGAGTGCTACGTTATCAGTGGGATCGATAATGGGGCGATAAATGACGCAGTCGTCCGCGAACAACCGAATGTTTGAAGAAATATTATCTGGTAGGTCGTTGATGTATATGAGAAAAAGTAAGGGCCCGAGGACCGTCCCTTGAGGAACACCTGAGATGACAGGGGATAAGGAGGAAGAACTGTTGTTAGCATTGACGAACTGCAGTCGGTTAGTTAAAAAGTTTGAAAGCCATACAAATACATGTTCATCAAGGTTTAAATGTGAAAGTTTAGATAACAAACGCTTGTGAGGAACTTTGTCGAAGGCCTTCTCGAAATCTATGAAAATAGCATCGACGGGGACGTTAATGTCTAACTTAGAATTTATGTCACTTAGGAAGAGTGCCAATTGAGTGTCGCAGGAGAGACCTTTTGGAAGCCATGTTGATTGGGATGAAAGAACTTCGCGGATTTAAGAAAGCTAGCTATGTGCGTGTAAATAATATGTTCCATTAGATAAGCTAAGTTTGGCTCTTGGCTCTGCGTCGTCGGAACGGGGGCAACTCCCCTGCAACCCGCTCGCCTACCACGCTACAACGATGGGTCGGGTCGTAGTCGCACGCCCTCCCCCGTGTATCAAGGGGCAGCGTAGCGTACGAATACATTCGTCCACTACGCTGCTCCTCAAGCTGGCAATGTTAAATTACTTGACTCAATCCTGACGGTATGCTTCCTAGTAAATAACTATGTATTCCTTTTATTATACGTACAAAACTCCAACACAAACACTTCAGCAAAAGCGGTTTTTAAGGCTATAGACACAGCATTCAGGGCCACAACTTCGTCGGCTTCCACGCCACAAATGGTTTTTTCTCGACTTGCCCCATGCTGCCATGCGACTTGCGGCGCAAGTGATGGCGTCTGCAATGTTTTCGCCCCGAAATATTTCAGTAAACGGAAGATCAATGCAAAAACACATGTCGAAAATGCCGAACAGGAGATAACAATGAACCCATGGTCAGACTCGAATATGAGCTGACTGCATGCAATGAATTACCGCGTCAGCGTAAACATTATCTGGTTGGTTCCTCTGTCATAGGAATCGCTAAAAAACGAAAGTGAAGTGTGCAATGAAGTCTGCCGCTGAGCATGATTTGCGGGTCGGCGGCTGTATTGCGGGTGTGCTTGGCGAGCGACGTCCTGCTGGCGGGTCGTTTCGGCAAAGGTGTACTGGCGTCCTTTCCGGGACGGATATGACCGTCAGTGAAATCTTGGTGTATCCCGGCATAAAACACTTCCTAGTTAAAATACAAAACCCGAAAACGAACCCGAAGTATAACGTACTCTTTAGTACTAAAGGTTGCTTCACCGCAAGAAGCCCTCTGTGCAGAGGTGCAGCCTTTACAGGCCGCTTGCTTCACTGTAGTGGCGTCACTTACGTGACGGATATGACGTAAGCGAAATCTTAGTGAATCCCGGAATGAAACACTTACGTGTTAAAATGATCACCTTTCATATTTTGAAAAATAATCAATTCCACATAATGTAGCAACGTAAAGATTAAAATACAAGTTTGACAATCAAACGTTAATACTACACCGTCTGCGCGTGACATTCACTGCGTGCTGCGCTTTCGGTAAAAAAAGGGACAAAAGTATATTTTTTATGAAACCTCAAGCTTGGTTCCTAGTGATCTCTCTCAGCTCATCTCTCTCTCTCTCTCTCTCTCTCTCCTCTCTCTCTCTCTCTCTCTCTCTCTCTCTCTCTCTCTCTCTCTCTCTCTCTCTCTCTCTCTCTCTCTCTCTCTCTCTCTCTCTCTCTCTCTCTCTCTCTCTCTCTCTCTCTCTCTCTCTGTGTTACTGTACTAGCTACTGTACGCCCGGCGCGAAAGGCAGCGCACTTTCAACTTCGAGCAGCCTCCATGCCGGCAACGCTCTGGGTTTGCACTGCCAACGCTATTGCGTCAAACCGAGAATAGACCGGACAACCCAGAGAGGTGACAGCATTGGCAGGCATAACCAGATAGACGCTAGCGTTACTCGTGGGCGTTGCTTCATGTGGTTGGTGATTTATTTTGGAAACGCGTCGTAATAACGTTTACAAATATTCGCTAGAGAATCTGGATTCGACGTGCCCAAGAACGCAGTGTGCCAGTATATGCGTCAAAACGACGCTCAGAGAAAATGTAATTGCGAGTAAGCTAACTATTCCGGGTTGCTATTTTTATACCATGGGTGAGAAGCAGCGAACATGGAAATTCAAAAATACACAATACAATTTGAAGGTGTTGTACGCCGAAACCTGCGCAATGAGGCGCGCCGCGTAATTAGGGAAGCGCAAATCATCACTTCTGCGGGCTACCTCGGCACCCTTCTCGCGCGCAGAAACCTCGTACACACGGCCGTTTGAATTTTTCTCCCCTAATAACAAAATGGCAGCCGCTGTTGGAAACCGAATTGTTCACTATATAAATCAAATCAGCTACTTCAACCGCGCGATGTCGAGTACGGTTCTGGTGTGTGCACCTGACACGATGACCACGGCATCATACGTTTGTGGTTCAGTGCTTCCCTTGGAACTTGGAAATTCGTTAAGTGTTCGGCGGGGATTTGTCCGCAGCACACACACACGCACACACCAGTCGGCCTGAAACGGCGCTGCCGCCGAATGTCAGTTTCCGTCGCGGTGTCCCTCGTAAAAAACCATTACGTGCACATCGGCTGTCAGGCTGACCTTGCGGGACTCTGTTAACACCATGGAGGAAAGTTCTTTCCTCCATGGTTAACACTAGCTCATCCAACAAAAATGCCAAGCCGGTCATAACCAACGATATCTTAAGACGCCAAGGAAATCTACACCGCTATGGAATGCCAAAAGCGAAAGGCGAGCCTCGGTTGAGCATGAAAAATGACGACATGACATCCCCCGGGCTGTTTTTACCTACCGCGCGTTCGCGCAAAGTGTTGTTTATGCACCGCTTTTGACTCTCTGCCCTGCCGTCGAGTGCGTGCCATCGCAAACCCAGGCTTAGGCTGAGACGTATACCTCCCCGCATGCGGCGTAGGCTCTGCCTCGCCACTACTTTTCCTTGCAATCTCCCAGCTTGCTGTTTTTATTCATGAATATACATCTAAGTAGGTTTTCGTTTTTTCCCGGCGAATATGTATTCAGGTTTTAGAGTTGATATTAACAAAGAATGGAGTAAAATGGCAGGCATAAAAAAGGTACGTTTATTCATCTAACTGCAACAGGAAGGAAGGAACACAGACACACGCACACACACGCCTGCACGCGCACGCACGCACGCACGCACGCACGACCACACGTACGCACGCCCGGCCGCCCGCACGCAGGTGATGTGCTGAGCTAAGCCAGGCAGCAAGCGTACTGCCAATCAAGGCACGGGTACTAAATCTGATTATAACATACGCATACGTGAGAGTAACTTAGTCATCATGGCCAAGTAGACTCTTATAAATCTCGGAATTCGCGTTTGCACGCAATGAGAGCCTTTTTTTTCTTTGACCCATTGGGGTAATTGTCAGCAGAAATAGATCACCGGATACAACAAAAATGAATCGTATTTGTCCTTTCCAACTAGAGAAAGCCTTGGTAGAAAGTGTTAAAATTAAGTACTTTTCCGGGCAGGGGCGTCGGAACAATTTTTCCCCTGTGGGAGCGGAAAATATGTTACCATAAACATCGTCACTACCACCACCACCATCATCATCATCAATGCCATTACTAATATTCTTATTTAAATATCATTGACATTTATTTTCTTTGAGTACCTCTCCAGAAGCTGTACATTGGCGCTAGAATGACTAGTATATATAAATAACAACAATAGGCCCAACAACATGAAACAAAATCAAATCAAATATTTACTCAGCACCACAGATGCTGGAGAGCCGCGACAGTAAAAAATGCGGCAGCTTGCACTAGTCGTGCAAGGCTGAAGAAACAGCAGAGTTGGCGGGGGTCCCTGTCCCGTTGTCGGAGACCCGGCTGCTGCACCTGACACGTATTTCCGAACTTGCCGCTGAAAGTTCTCCGTGACTGGCAGGCCCGAGTAGTTTTCAGTCCGCGTGCTTTCAGCTTTCTCCCAAAGTGGACCACGTTAGCACCCGCTGAAACCCGCGGCAACCGGACTCGCGAACTCGACGCCTGCGCTCCCCACATCAGGCGCGAACGTATGTGAACTGGCGAGGAGAACAGCGCGAGAGAGATTACGCCACGAACGCAATGGCATAAATCCGCTTTCATAACGCGAGGGACTCAGGTTGGATACAGACCACTGGAAGCGTTTTCAAAGCAATGCTTTGCTACTTTCGTCTAGCGGTTTCGCGGAGGATGCGCAAGTTAACCTTTTGGCCGGAGAGACACCTCCGGAGACACACCCCTCGAAGCGCATCACGTGATTCGGCGGGCCCGCTGTCGGCGCTGCGCACAAGGCCCTGTTTTCGGGTCGTTCTGCTCACGTAGCGGCGGCGGCCGTGACGGGAGCGGCCGCTCAACTGATCGGCAGCCGACCAAGCACGCACCCTCCCATGCATGTGCCGCTGGGTCGTCTCGGGCTATATGACGCATCTTGCGCCGCGTTCGCCGTGAAAGAGGAACGCCGCGTTTACCGAGAATGAAAGCGAGGCCGGGCCTCCTTCTGTGAGCCTTGCACGGGAACGAACAGCTTTGAGCCGTGGTCGGCAATACAGCTACATCAAATGTCAACCAAGAAGAATAAACCAATCTTTTGCTTTGCATATTCAAGGTTAGCTGAGCCAAGCCGCAACCATTTTTTTTCCTGGTTCGTCTCTTTTTGTTTCATGCCGCGGCGTTCTTTTTATTGTTTTCTGTTGCTCCTAATTTGGGCAGATATGTTATCGCTTTTTTGTTACTTTATTATTTATTTCCAACCTCCCAAACCCATGTGTGCATTAGCTTTCCCGCCTAGTAATGAAGCGGCCTGGGAAGGCGAGATGGAATGGTTTTTGCACGCTATGGGCGCCTAAAATCGGTGTTATGCTTATTTATTTTTCCCGCTTCAAAATTAACCCATTTGGATCTAATACTTATTAAAATTCCCATCTGCGCAGCGCCGACAAGGTCACGGTACGGGGGAAGGTGCCCCTCTGCACGGCACTGCCAGACCTGGAGCTCTTGCGGCTTCAGGCTCGCCGCAACCAGCTGCAGCGGCGGGCCATCAGGAGCTAGCGCCCAGCTGACTGGACGGAGCAGCGGCGGGCAGGCGCCCAGTGCAGACGGCGGGCCCGGCAGCGCCGCACGCAGGGCTGGGAGTCCCTGTGCTCCTCTATGGACTCCCGCAGAGACCCTCGTCCACCCCTCGTCCACCTGAAACAACTGGGGTGGAAGGAGCTTGAGCTTGACCAACGCCGGGCAATCCGGTTCTGTCTGGGCCTCCCACGCCGATCTCCTGCGGCGGCCACGTACACCGAGGTAGCCACCTGGCCAATCGAGCTGCGGGCCTTCCAGGCGGGCCTGCGCCATATTGACCGCCTGCAGAAAAGCTCGGACGGTGCCACCCTGCTGCAGAGGTTCCGTGGCGCCGAAACTCGCAGGCGGGCATGCTGGTGCACATTTACGAAGAGGACATCGTGGTGCCGCAGCGACCCCCTCTGGAGCCTCCACCGCCTGGCACGGGAGAGGCCCTGGGCATCACCACCAAGCTGCCTCGAGTGCGCAGCAAGATGAGCACTCCGCACCAGGCCATCTACCAGGAGGTGGCCGCCCTGCTGCAGGACAACGCCGGCCTTAAGGTGTTCACGGACGGGTCAGTGCTCCCCCGCACGGGCCTACACCAACGTTACTAGAATTATTCTAGTAACGTTGGCCTACACTGCCCCGGCAATCGGCGCCAGTTGGGTGTGCCGCCTTCCCTTCGCCGCCTCATCCACCACTGCGGAGTTGGCCGGCCTGCACCTGGCTGCGGACCTGCTGCTCGAGCGGGCAGGCCTAGACTGCAAGGCCCTCGTTCTCACGGACTCCCGGCCAGCCCTCCTGCGGCTGCAGGCGGTTGACTAACCAGCCAGCTCCAGTGGACACGTGTAGCGGTCGCTGGCGGTCAAGCTGCACGCGGTGGCCTCTCGCGGCTACACCGTGCGGGTACACTGGCTACCGGTCCACATGGGCATGCCGGACAATGAGGCGGCCGACTCCCTGGCGAAGGATTCCCACCAGCCGGGGAACCCCCGCCTCCCAGGATGTGACGGCGTTCGATGCCCCATGCCAGATCCTGGCCCGAATAGCCCTGGCCATACACCCGGACCCCCGAGTAGTGAGTGGCCAGGCCCCGCCTGCTCTACCTGGGCGCCTCAGCAGGGACGCCCGGAACCTGCTGCTCCGGATGCGCCAGGACTGCGGCGAGGTGGTGGCCCTGCCGCACCACCACGGACGCCGCGCCTCCTCCACCTGTGCCCACTGCCCCGAACCCGAAACGCTGGAGTACCTGGTCCTGTCCTGCCCCCAGCATGCAGCACACAGAGCAGTGCTGCAGGTTGCACTCCAGCATCTGGGACAGCCCATGCAGAGCCTCAAGGACCTGCTGTTCCCCACGGGTCCCGCCAGCTCCCGCCGGGAAGTGTTCAACCACCTCCTGACCTACCTCGAGGCCACCGGACTCACCCAGCGCCTGTAGCTAAGGCTGCCGAAGAACGAACACTCGCGCCGCTGTCGTCGAGCAATTCCCCCTTTTTTCCTCCCTCTCTTTCTCTTTAACATCTTTTCTATTCCACCCCTCATCTCCTCCCTAGTCTTTTTTTCCCTCTTCCCCCACCCCCGCACTGGGTTGTATGCAGGTGAGCTCCCTGCTGAGCTGAATAATATCCCCAGTGCATTTTTCTTTCCTCTTTTCCAACAAATCACTTCTCTCTATCTTGTTTCCGTGTAGGTATTGCGCACTGCGTGCCAACACAACCTTTATTTTTTTTTCCAATGTGCTGCACATGTTATTGGTCCCCGCCACTGCTAACCCCGTTGTACCCCTCGGGCCTTCGGGGTGGTCCTCAGGTTAGGATGCCGGTTGCATGGTGTCAAGGTCCCGGGTTCGATACCTGGGACTGCCCTAATCACATTTTTTTCTTGGGGCGCGCACTCGCGCGCTCGTGGGCTCCTTGCCTCCTCGCCACATCCCCTTACACTTCTTGGTCTGGCATTTTCACCCTCTCCACTTCTTCGATGATGATAGTTTTCTGGTGTAACGCTCCACGGCGGCACTAAAAGATTACACAGCTCCCCTGTTGAAAAGCCAGTCAGTGAGTTCTAAGGTCCCTAAAAAGTAATTTCAGGGACCTTAGTGAGTTCACGGTGACTGCGCCCTCTCGAGGCAACGGTATCATGCACGATTTTATACAGTTTATTTATCCATGCAGTAAAGCATTTTACATACAAATAAATAGAAAAAAACAAATTTGCAAAAGCAATACACTGCCAGTAGGTTTGTATACAGGCCTCCTAACCACGAACGTACTACCAGGCATGCCCGTTCACAGGGCCGGCTTTACCTCATTCGCCGCCCTGTGCCAACTGCTGCCAGGGCACCCCCACCCGTCAAACTCATTTTTACAGCGAATCTGTCTATGGCTAGGATCCCGCAGACCGTCTCCGACTGCAGAGCAATGTAGACAAGAATACCACGCAAGCGTAGCGCCATTTTGCGGCATCCACTCAAATCTTCGCATCGCAAAACTATGCGCCACACCTTCAGCGTAAGGAAAAAATCATACCAAATAATCAAAACGTCATAGGGCCTTCATATTTTGATATAACACGGCTTATATTGCCCGTGAAAAATGATGTTCACAGCAATGAATTTGTGCTTAGAAGTTATGACGTCTTTAATTGGTCTTTAATTGTAGGATGGCTTTCCCACATTGTGGCGGCCCAGTGAAGCATGTCCAGCTACGGAGGGAGTATGATTGCAGAAAACGGCTACAACTCCTCTCTCATTGAAAACATCAAAAAATCAGTTGTATGACCATTTGCCGCTAAGACGGCTCTACCATCACGCGAAATTTCATTTACGTTTCAATATTTCACACTTCACAGTGAAGTTGTAAATATTGGGGAATTCCCGTCTGCTGTCAATACATGGTTTCTACGGGAGGAAAACGGACAGCCCCATGTTTCTGCGCTGGAATAAAACTCTAGTCCGTCCAAGTTTAATTGAGGTAATTATTTAGAAAGTAGGCTCAATCACTAATAACGAACAAACGTGTTTTGTTTTGTGCACCCCTTGGACACATTGTCGCTCACGTTGAGGCTCGGCGCCGCAGCATCGCTGTTCATCCTCCTGCACAGAGCGGAAAGACACTGAATTTTTTTTAAAAACAAAACTTTCATAGTTGGACCAATGGCGTCCTGCCAAAAAACTAATGCATTTCCCCATAGACTGGTTAGCCGACCGAAAAGCTGTCATACAAAATTAAAAAAAAAGTCCTAGGGCTTCATATTTTGTTATAAGACGGAATAAACTGCTCCTTAATTAATGTCATCCAAGCAATGCATTTGTGTTTCGAGGTGAAGCCGACTTGCAAAGTATCTGTGTAAGCTTGGTTTTTGTAAGCTGGCTTCCCCACAGTGCCTGTTCTGCAGTGAAGCTGACCATCTACGGAGGGAGCACCGGGGTATCACAGAGGAAGTTAACTTCAAGGCTGTCGAGGGGACGAAAAGAAGATTAGAATGCTGGTGGACGAAAAGCAGAGAAGGGAATATTGCCTAGGACAGTTACCACCTGTAACAGGAAAAAAAAAAGGTATTTTGGGCCTAATAAGCTTTTTGTGCCTGCCCTAAGCAGCGCTAGTATTATAAACCAAGAGTGTAAAACATAGGTTTTTTAGTGCTTTTTGGTAAGATGACATGTCATCGCCCCGCTACAAAGGGGAAACCAATAGCAATCATCATCATCAGCAGCATGGTTACAGAAAACGGCTCCTTTAGTATTATCAGAAGTATCCCGAAACGAACTTCAGGGCAATTACCCGCTGCGACCCCTCGACAAGCGTGAAACCGAGCTTCTATCGTGTTTAAAGGGTCAGTTGAAAATAACGAAAAAGGAATGGTTCTGGGTAAGAGAATACAAGCATCGATCATAAAGAAGGAGTACAATAGTATACCTTTATCTCATAAATCACGATATATGGTATACATTTAGGTCGTTCGTAGATGCGTTTACTTAGTGTGCGAAAAATCGTCGCTTTCGCGCTTCTCTCAACTTTTTTAAGGAAAGGATATGGTAGATTTTCTATTATTACCTTTTTTGCGATCGGTTCTTTTCGTTTTTTTTAGGAGGATGTCTAATCGTGAAACAAAATTGTGTTTGACGACAGTTCATTCCCGTGAGCGATGTATTTCAGTGGCTGAAGCCTGCAACATGGACCGTGAATCAATGCCCCAGCCAGGATTACGTTCTCAGGTATGACGTCGCCCAAGGTCCGATCAGGTCACCGACCATGTACATTTCAAGCAGATAATGCTGCTTAAAATGCACAAGCGAAAAGAGGCTTGCCAGTAAAAAAAAAAAGGCTAGTTGTAACCAAAATGCCAGACAACTGCAGTTACTCATCAAGAAGCTAGCGCGAAATAGCAAAGCCCCAATACTGTCCCGATTGATTTATTTTGTATGTCTGATTTTAAACCTTGTGTTGACTGTCTGATTTTAAGCCTTTATAAGCAACAAACCAGTGTTAGTTTTAAGGTAAGTAAGATCTCCGTACTGAAGGGTCCGATAAAGCGCCCCCTTTTCACCAGCGCCTTGTGCGAACACCCTGGTCGTCCCCCCACGACCGGCACTGTACGTTCATGCTACCAAATGAAGGCTTACACAATGAATATTTACAAAGCAAGAGAGTTATTATATACACAGACCAGTTCAAAAGAGAAGTTGTGCTATGCGTTGAAATGTACATACAGATGGAACCATGTCTGTTATATTATTCTAATTGTCTGGTGTGCATGATATAATAAAATGACAGCTTCGTGTTCACTTTTCTTTTAATCTCTTCTTTTCCCATCTTTCTTCTGCCCTACTTCTTTTAGGGCCTTTACTCCCTTCTCCCCATCCCCGCAGAGTAGCATGCAGGCGGTAACATGCCGGCAAACCTCTCTGCTTTCATCTAATAAAGAGCTCTCTCTCTCTCTCTCTGACAGTCGTATGACACGGACGCATTCGCATTCATATTCTGTTATTTATAGCCGCACTGCTAATATCTCGGCTGACAAGTTGTCAGAGCGTGAGTAATTATGGGATTGGTATAAAAGAACCACGGTTTCCTGTAAGAAATCTCAGCTGGTTAGCGTAGAGATATTGGTCATAATGTGCAGTGGAGCTGGCTAAGTATCAGGATAGTACTAGTTCGATACAAAGGGCAAAGTCAACCTGCCATCTATTCCTTGAGATTGATATACTGTAGGCATCAAATATTTGAGACGGGAGATTAGCTTGTCAAATGCTTCATACGAAGGCCTTTCAACTATATATCTCCTGAAAACGGGTAACATCAAAATCAATATATTTTTCAGAATTGGGGGCATTCATAAAGGCGAAAAAGGTCGCCGTCTGGGGCTCAGCAGAAGCCTTCAGGTGCCCTTTGACTGACCGGGGGAGCCATGCTACCCATCTGTAAAAGAGGGGGAGCCACCGCTCCCCCTGCAACCCCTGTTTCGTCGCCGCTTTTAGGTAAGTCCACACTGCGTATACTGCACAGTGTGGACGTACCCACCGCCGTTTACCCGGCGGTGAAAAAAATTCATCTCCTTCGGTTAAAACCGAATTCTGAAGAAAAAAATCAATTGACTTTTATCGTTCTTTTTGTTCTTTTTAATCCAAAAAGGCTGATTCCTAAACATATCGTACGGTCAAATTTTTAGAACAAGTACGCCCCAACTTGCCCAACAAAATATCGTACCCGCGGATTTGTGGAAATAAACGCGAGCGCGCGAAAAAATTGCTCCAGAATAATGGCAACTGCAGGTTGCAGTAACTTAAATGTTCTCGCACCGTTTCATGCAGCCCAGCGACTCTTCTCGACACCCTGGGGACCCGCTGCGTTATCTTGCGGATACCCATTCAGAAGCTCTTTGCGTCCGGAAAACCGACTTGAGTAATATATGCGAATTGCTTATGCGAATTGCAACACAGTTGGCCGACGGTTTCCGCTGCGTCGCCTTGCGGAAACACTCGGCCAACCGTGTTGTTGGTCCGTACTGCACTGTGGAAACCCGTTGCGGGGTCACGCGTCCGTGTGTAGCTATAGCCCGATTATGTGTGTAGGCATCGAGGGGTGGGGAGGGGAACAAGGGTAGTACTCGAGGGAAGATTTGGTCATGGGGCGCATGTTAAGAGCTGCTCGTAGCACTAATGTATACAATAAAAATTCACCGGCCATTCAACTCTGTGGAATGAATGAATGAATCAATCAAATCTTTATTTAACGATGTCTTGCCCTCTGTTCAGGGGACCCCTAGGTTGCCCGTCGTGGCTTTCCAGGCGACGTCGTAGTCCTGTGTGGCCTGGGTTGAGTCATTGTCGGGGGCTTGTAGGTTTCCCTTGTGATGGCGTTCCAGGTGGTGCTTGACGAAGGCGGTGAGAGCGGTTTGGTCTTCCCGGGACCAAAGTCTTACAATGGCTTCATCTCCTGGTCCTTTGTTGCAGTTGCCGAATACGTGAAGCTGGTACCAGCACTCCATGGCATTTCGAGCATCGTGGGAGTGGTCTTCCTTGGTAAAGGGCCATTCGTGCTGGGATTAGGAGGGTACCCGTTTGCGCCTGCCTCACTAAGAGCTGTTCTTAGGTTAGGTGTGGGTGTGTGGTTTAGGGTAATCTTCCGGGTTGTGTCTTTCAGTGTGATGGGTTTTGTTGGGATGGGAGCTCTCTGGGGTTGGATGAGGTTGCAGGGAGCCCGGTGGTCGTTTTTGCGGGCGAGTCGGTTTGCTCTTTCGTTACCCTGCATACCGGCATGACCAGGTACCCAGTAGAGTGTGATCGTTCCTTGTCTCTTTTCATAAAGCGTGCGTGCTGTGAGGGGTATCCGATTGTATAGGATGCGTGAGCACGCCTGTTGGGAATCAGTGTAGATGTTCAGAGGTTCGGTGGGGTGTGCGTATTTTTGAATGGCTTGGCCAATGGTGTATATTTCTGCTTCGGTGCACTGTGTGCAGGGGCAAGTGGAGGTGGTTGTCCCGCGAAGCTGCTTGCGTTGGGGGGTGCTAACGCAGTGCTTCGCCGGCCTCTGTGTGTCGGACTTTCATGTCTATGGTTAGGTCGTTATCGAACCAGTATGTCGCACACATTGCAGCTGGAACCAAAATGGCCACCGAGAAATTCTCTTTGGAAACTGGGGTACGCTCCCTTGACCTAGTCGGCAAATTGAAGGCTCTTAGCCGCATTCTCGGACTCGCTATACGCATCGTCCGTTTTCGCCCGTCCCTAACGTGCCGTCTCGCGAGCACGCTCGTTCGACGCAGCATTAGTATCGGCACGCCGGCGAAGGTTGCTGTAATCGGGCCCCGTTCGCATCGCATTTTCTTTATAAGTAGGCTTCTCTGTGCAGCACTATAATGTGGGAAAGCCAACTTACAGAGACCAAGCCCACACCGGTCTTCTTAAAGTCGGCCTCACTCTTAAGCACAAATACACGGCTTGGAAGACGTTTTTCGAGGTACAATATAAGCCATTATATTGAAATATGAAGACCCTAGGGCGTTATCGGTGTAAGATTGGTTTTTGTGAGCTTACCAAGCTTACACCGATTTCCTTATAGTCGACCTCACTTCTAAACACAAATGCATTGCTCAAAAGACATTTTTCTAGAGGCAATGAAGCCGTCGTGTTTCAAAATATGAAGGTCCTGTGACCTATCGGTGTAAGCTCGGTCTTTGTAAGCTGGCTTTCCCACATTGCGTTTTTTCATGCCAACGCCATAAAATCCCGCATCGTAGCCATAGGCTGATGGCGTGGAGCTCCAGTGAAGGACCAGGGTGTGCTACCTCACACCCTGGACCACCGTCTGAACTTCCGGCAGGCAGCCAAGGAGCTCCGAGCCAGGGCGCAGCTGGCCACCTCGAGAATGCACAAGATAGTGGCCAGGTACAGAGGCTGCTCACAGCGGACGGTTCTCCAGCTGTACAGTGCTTCCGCTGTGGGTCTCCTCGTGTATGCGCTGCCGCTGGTGAGCCTGCGGCAACCAACCTGGCGGCAGCTGCACCACCGCAAAGGGGTCCGCACTTGCCTCGGCCTGCCCCAGAGCTCGCCGTGCGAGAAGACGCTGGCCGAGGCGGGGCGTGGACCCTCGAGATGACGCTGCCCAGCGGGCGCTCGGCCAAATTGACCGGCTGCGGCGCGCCGAGGGGGGCGGCCCGCTGCTGCAGCGACTGAGGGGCCACCACCACTCGCGCATGGGGCGCATGTGGACACTGCGGGCAACTGCAGCTGGCACGGGGCGGGCGTCGTCTGGGCCGGGGCGACCTAGACAGCCAGGTCCTTGTTTACACGGACGGCTCGGTGCGGCAGCAGCAGGGGTCGGCCGCAGCGGCCGCCGTGCTGGGAGAGGCCACCCGACAAGCGCGGCTACCCTACGCCTCTTCTTCGGCCGCAGCTGAGCTGTTGGGTGTCGGACTGGGCCTGGACCTGCTGCTGGAGATGGAGCCCTAGCCCGAGCGCTGTGCCCTGCTGTGCGACTCCCGGGTGACCCTGGCGCGTCTCCGGGACGGTGACTTGCACTCCCTGTTGGTGCGGGGCATCCGGGAGAAGGCGGCACAGCTGGCGGACCGGGGCACTCAACTGTGCCTGCAGTGGGTCCCCGCCCACATCGGTCTGGATGGCAGCGAGCGGGCGGACGAGCTGGCCGCCGGGGCACACGCGCTGCCTCCCTCGGACATGGTGGCCCAGGCGGCAGCGGATGACGCCCGCCTGCTCATCCAACGGCACCTCCGCACCAGGCATCCAGACCCGCGGCTGCGTGTCGGAGGGGGCCTGCCGCCTGTGCGGGCATCACGCCTGCCTCGTCGACTGCGCTCGGCCGTCCTGCGCCTCCGCGTGGGGGACGCGTGGACGGCAGAGCGGAAACACCGACTCGGGTGGGTGGCCAGCCCCGCCTGCACTCACTGCCGAGCGCCCGTGCAGTCCCTGCCGCATGTACTGTACGAGTGCACCAAGTTTGCGGCAGGGCGGGCGGAGCTTCTGGCCGTGCTACGAGGAGTGCGGCCGCTCGAGGAACTACTTTGGCCCCCAGGCAGTGCCAGGGAGCGGGACAAAATGCTAGAGGCCCTGGGTGCATACCTGGGTGCCTCGGGGCTCCACAGCGCACTCCGCTACATCATGTAAATGCCCAGGTTACAGTTAAGGGCTGCTGCTGGTGTAGCTTTCCTGTGTCTTTTCTGCTACACCCTTGTCCTGTACCTCGATGTTTATTTATATGTCTAGTGTTTATACGTATTTGTCCTTTGCTCTATTGTTTAACTCCTTGTTTTTTTTTTGTTTTTTTTTACTTATACGTTGTATATTATGTTCCTTCGTAATCTTGCCTATGTCTTATATATGATTCATGTAATCCCTCCACCCTATCCCCCTATTCCTATGTACTCTTTCCTCCCTATCCCACCTCCGCTACACCAGCAGGTGTTCCGGGGTCCGCCCCTAGGCGAGACAATTTACGCCTGCTGGTGGACCTTCCTTTCTTTCTATAATACGTACATACATACATAGACAGCTTTGCGATAAAAACAATTCGGCGAAGCTGTTTAAGATACACATCACGTCATGTAGAATGTTTCTGTTTATTTTTCTCCTATTTTGGTAATGGTAGTGGCTATGACTTTGTGATTAGGTAACGAAACTTGGAAAGCTTAGCGTTTTGTCCTAGAAGACAAACACGGGGCTATGAATATCCCTCCCTAATGCCAATACATGGGCATCTATTGATGCCCTATGTAACAATTACAACTGCACTGTGACTAAATTAATCACGGCAAGCAAATGGAACTTGGCGTAACGACAGAGTCGTATTGGTTACAGCCGTTTTCCGGTGAGCATTCCCGATAAAGTTGGCTTTGCCGCAAAGCGTCTTGCGCACCCCCAGGAAAAATGCAGAGAACCCCAGCCATATTAAGCTCTGCCATGAAATAACGGGGCCTGGTCACTTGCAAAGGCTTCCTCCACAAGTAGGGGCTCATTGCGGGAAAGCATAAGAAGGGACTGTAGGGCAGCAATGACTGCAGCAACGCATTAGCATGATTTGCAGGGGGCATCTATTCGCCTTCGGCGGCACATGCGCCGATACGCCAGCGACGAACACGCGTTCCCCAGCTGCCGCCGAGAGAAAACTACCCCCAACAAACTACTGACAGATGTCGCTCTAAAATGAGCACGGAAAGCACGGATACGCGTACTGGACGGCTCAAATGATTGTCGCAGATAACACTGTACCCGGAACAATTTTTTAGGTGCATGGCAGTTCTCTCTAGCAGACGACGTATTCGTTCGGCGTGGGAAGCGCCACTACGGATTAAAAAAAACTAAACAAGGAGAGATTGAAAAATATCGGAAAATGACAAACACCGTTATTCCAGGCATACCTTCCTTCTCTCTAACAAATAACAGCTATTTCAGGTATTTCGAATGACGACGTCAACAGAACTATTTACACGTCGCCAGTAAGCATCGTTATTTCGACGTCTTTGCGAGCTGCGTGAGTTTTTTGCAGTGAATGTCAGTACATCGGTGCGCCTAGATTGATTACTTTCTTGGTTTCGCCCGTCGCCTACGCGGCGTTTGTCACGCGCAGGCAGGAACTTAATCATGAATTCCTTTACTACGTCGCTGCAGCGAACGGAAGCACGAATTCCTTCCGAAGAAAACGCCAATCGGACCACTTTCATCTGATCTTCTGGCGCCTGAACGTCGTGTGCTTCCCGTGCTGTTGCGGCGTGGGATGTCGTGTTAGCCTGCAACAGGCATGAAATATGTGGACCACAGTACCAGACGGCGAAGCTTAGATAACGACAATGGATAGCAGCAACAAGCCGCTTCTTCCCGTCACATCCAACGGGAACGCAGCATTGCAGTCTATGTTGGGTCTAAA
This sequence comes from Haemaphysalis longicornis, assembly GCA_013339765.2. Taxonomy (NCBI): domain Eukaryota; kingdom Metazoa; phylum Arthropoda; class Arachnida; order Ixodida; family Ixodidae; genus Haemaphysalis; species Haemaphysalis longicornis. The sequence goes on from CM023448.1 coordinate 177,490,191, forward strand.
CTACCGCTACTGCTTCAGCCTCATTGGGGTGCTTAAGCTTATAGAAATGGTAATCACATTTTTATTTATTTATTTTACGGAGCTGTGCTGTTGGCTTTGATGCAGGTGTACTCCTTGCCGTCTTAAGTAACCATTCAAGCCATTTGTAACACTGCAAAATATTTTCCGCCCCGGGGCGGTAGCTTGGGTGCAGCCAGTAGTATGATGATGAGCTGTGTTATGTACACGAAGTATCCTTGCTCCGTAACTTATGATTTCATGAATATGTTTGCAGAAAGATTGGACACTGTTACTTTGCCTGTCGACGGTACGCTCCCTAATATGGGCAGGATGAAGCTCAACCTCCGTAGCCAATTTTAGAGGCTATTGGTTATGTAGATCGTCAATGGGAGTGAACGTTATTTGTTTTGCTAATTCACAGGTAATGTTTAGAGACATGAGCTGTGCTCTTACTGGTTCCGTCGGTGTATTGGGCGAGTGATTTTTGGCGCCGGGTTGTGCGCGTGCCACGGCTGCACGCGGAGCTTGGTGCTGGCGACGCCCAAGGCCCGCGCGCTCAGCTGGCTGGACGTCCGGCCCCTACGTACCGCGGTCTCACTAAAACCTGCCGGTCCCAACTTACTTGGAGTCCTGCATTTCTGTGGGCTTGTTTTTGTACCTGTCGTTTTTATACCGTTATGTAAGTTCCTTGTGTGCGGTTCACCCTGGTACAGTAGACTTCCGTTACGCTGAATGCGAATGTAACTAGAATGCATTTCCGAAATTAGAAATATGTTATTGTTGCAGTGACCGAACACTGATCTGCAGGAAAGATTTTAAAAAAAATTCCCGTGCCTTCCCGCAAGGGGAACACGAGTAAATGCAGAGCATTGGGGCCTCAGTACTGATTGAAGGCAGTGTTGCTTCCATCGCTTCTTCCGTGATGCTGGAGTAGCAGACACGAGTAAACGTGGGCACGAGCGTCAACCAAGGAAGAAAGGAGCAACGCAGTGACTGAAACACGAGCGACCGCTAGCCGCTATATTTGCAGCGCGCGCCGTAGAGGGAGAGCAGTACGGGGGGCAGAGCGCGCATGCGCAAGCAGCGCGCGCCCTTCCACGACCCACCGCGCTACTATCACGCACCTGTTAGACCGAGACCGCGACGGAGCGAACGGGCTGACTACGACGCATGCGCTCGCCAGCTGCTGTTGAGAGAGAGGATGGAAGGAGAGGCGCACCTGCTGCGGACGCGAAATTGTTGACACCGTCCGACGCAGGAACAGGCGAGGCTAAGAAATGCGCTGCATTTAAAAATGCTCTGCATTAAAAAAACGAACAATGGAGCACACAGGTCCGCCGCATGCCTCACCGTCTGGCTGCACTGTCAGTAAACTGCGCGCATGCGTAGTTCTTTCTGAGCGTTTGAGAGTGTAAATGCTTGATAAAGAAGCGACGCCGGTCATTTATTTTGAGGTGTCTTTTTATGCTCTGTCGCCATTGAGCATCCTGTTCTCTAATTCGGGAGTCAAGCGCACAGGAGGCTGATTGCAGCTAGCATGGTACCCTTCAACGGTCATCCCGCTCAGTGCTTTCCACGCGCCTACAAGCACATTAGCAGGCTATCATACTATGGAGAAACCTCTACTGCACAAGGCAGGGCAGTTTTCCGTAAAAAGTTGCCTAGCACGGGCAGTGTAGCTGGGGTCTACTCTGGTCCCTGCAAAGCTGCCATGGCCTTGTAAAGTATGCCGCATTCCCCTCCCCTACTCCCCTTCCTCTTCCCCAAACAGGCCTTTCACCCTCCTTACCAATAAAGGTGGTACTACTGCTACTGCTCAGTGGTGACGCAGCGTGAAAAGGCATCGCAAAATAAACGACCGGCGACGCTTCTTGATCTAGCATTTCCCATTAATGTTGGCCACTCTTAAATGCTCTCGAAGAAGTGTGTATACGTGCAGTTTACTCGCTGCAGCCTGGTGGTTCAGCATGCGTGGGAGGCTGTGCGCTCCGTTGTTCACATTTCTTTTAATCCCCCCCTGTACAGTGAGAACAAAAAGGGGTTTAGCACAGGTTTTTGTTCGTTGTGGTAAGAAGATAATTTTAGCAACCTACTGGAATTTCATGCCCATCCTCTGTTGTTTCCTTTATTTTTATTTTTCCCACGGTGGAAATTTAAGTGCCGCTTTCGTAGATACCATGCACAACAGCTTGGGTTAAGCGATTTTTTTTTATTTGTTATTTCCACTGGCTGAGCTTTTCTGAGAAGTTGACATCACAAAGTTAACCTTAACAGGAATGTACCATATTTTCTGATTGACTGTGCATTGAGAGTGTCGATCAAAAAGCCTGTATAACCAGCCGTGGTGGCTCAATGGCTTAAGTGTTGGGCTGCTGAGCCCAAGGATGGGGGTAAAAGATGGAGGCAAAAGATTCCCACATGGTTGAAAGTAATCTGGATCACTGTTTTATTGGTTGATTATGGGGTGTAATGCGCTGAAACTACTCGGGTTATGAGGCACGTCGTAGTGGAGGCCTCCAGATTAATTTTCACCACCTGGGGATCTTTAACGTGCACCAATATCTTAAACACATGAGCATTCTTGCTTTCCGCCTCCATCAAAAAAAGCGGCTGCCACAGCCGGAAATTACACCTACGTCCCAGCAGCACAATGCCTTAGCCACTGAGCTATCGTGGCTGGTAACCCTCCACTGTGGTGCACCTCATGGCACAGGTGTAGCTTTGGTGCATAAAACCCGCCAAATTTGAAAGCCTGTATGCTCCCACTGAGTGGCATTGTTTGATCACTTGCAGATGAACACAGTGCAAGTGCGAGCAGTATTTGCGTTCAGTATTTGAGCAGTATCTGGAGCCCTCCACTACGATGTGCCTCATAACCTGAGTAGTTTCAGCGCATTACACCCCATAATGAACCAATAAAACAGTGATCCATATTAATTTCAACCATGTGGGAACCTTTTGCTTCCATCTTTTAACCCCATCCTTGGGCTCAGCAGCCCAACACTTTAGCCATTGAACCACCACGGCTGGTCATACAGGCTTTTTGATCGACACTCTCAATGCACAGTCAGTCAGAAAATATGGTACATTCCTGTTAAGGTTAACTTTGTGATGTCAACTTCTCAGAAAAGCTCAGCCAGTGGAAATAACAAATAAAAAAAAATCGCTTAACCCAAGCTGTTGTGCATGGTATCTACGAAAGCGGCACTTAACTTTCCACCGTGGGAAAAATAAAAATAAAGGTAACAACAGAGGCTGGACATTAAATTTCAGTAGGTTGCTAAAATTATATTCTTACCACAACAAACAAAAAACTCTGGGTTTAAGGCTTTGGGGCTAAGGCGTTGCGCTGCTGAGCACGAGGTCGCGGGTTCGATTCCCGGCTGCGGTGGCCGCTTTTTTGATGGAGGCGAAAAGCAAAAACGCCTGTGTGTACGAGATTTCGGTGCATGTTAAAGATCCCCAGGTGGTCAAAATTAATCCGGAGCCCTCCACTATGGCACGCCTAATTGCCTGCGTTGCGTCGGCGCGTTAAACCCTCAAATCAATCAAATCAATGAAATATGACCTTCCACACATTCACTGGACCTCTGTGCTAGAGCACTACATAGGATCGTGCCTAATGGAAACCCGGCCTGCCAGATGGCACCTATCTCCCCCTTTCCCAGGCTGGGCCCAGGTGAAGCCTTTTTTTTTTGAGAGCAATAAGGCATGCCGTGCTATTTATGTAACCATCAAACATACAACTGTCAAATGCTGTTGATCAATTGTAGCCGATTCACTTGTAACTTATTTTTGTAGCCTTGAGCGGCAGTCTGGCCAGACAGAAGTCAAACATATTTATTTGAGCTATTAATGTGTCACTCCATGCATCATTCCAGCCACGCTGAAGCAAAATTCATCCCTATTCTGTTTATTCGCCACCTTCTGGGCCTCGTAATTTATGACTGGACTTAATGGCATAAATCATTTTCTTCCCTAAAAATTGTTGTAGGAGCTGAAAAAAAGTACGATTCACCTGAAATTCCATTTGAATTACCGGACATCAAATTAGAGTAAGCACATATCACGACGGAAAAAACTAGAAGATTTTTTCATTAAATTAGAGCCGTGATTTATACAATTTTTAATTAAAAGATAGATCCTTTAGGGGGCTTTTCGTGCGCTTTTTTATAACATTAGCATTGAGGGCTGCTTAGATTATATTTGCACCACTGCCTGATCACAGAGCAACCTGTAGTGTCACTTCCTGCTTGAATGTGTAAATTGTTTTATCCTTTGCGTTGTGATAATGTGTGCCTCCTGTAAATGAGGACAAGGGTGTGTTTTTTTTTTTTTGTTTTTTTTTCTGTTAGTAAGGTATAGCCCCAGGAGGCTTTGGTGAACCAAACATAAGCCTAAAATTGTTGCTGAAGTTCTTGCGTTGCACTTACAACTGTTGCCTCAAGGTGACTAGTGAAAATTTTTTGAGTGCTAGTGCTTTTGCTTTTCTGGCGTGTTTTTGTTTTTTCAGCAGATAGCAAACATTTCCTGCAGAACTCTCAAAAGTGTGGCCTTGTTTCACCCCTGCGAAGTTTTTCACAGGGTGACCAAGGCGTTTCCTGTAACAACCCGCCGCGGTGGCTCAGTGGCTAAGGCGTTGCGCTGCTGAGCACGAGGTCGCGGGTTCGATTCCCGGCTGCGGCGGTTGCTTTTCTGATGGAGGCAAAAAGCAAAAATGCCCGTGTGTACGAGATTTCGGCGCACGTTAAAGATCCCCAGGTGGTCAAAATTAACCTGGAGCCCTCCACTACGGCGCCCTCATCGCCTGCGTTGCGTCGGCGTGTTAAACCCTACAATCAATCAATCAATCGATCAGCGTTTCCTGTAACAATACAACTGAGCAGAACTATGATTTTTTTTACACTAGGCTCCAATCTATATTGTAGAATTTTCAGATTTGCAATTCTGTGAAAGTATGGTCGCAAATTTCTCTTTTTGCTAAGGACCCCCTTTTTTTTTTGTGCTGGCTCCTAATTTGGTGCAGTACTTCTTAAAAACATTTTGTTACAATGTAAATAATTTGTGTCAATTACATGAAAATCTAATATGCCAGATTTTTACGTGTAACAACATTTAGTTTGCAATGTAGTTCTCAATATATAAAATGATTTACAGTCATGTGAGTTCAGGTTTTCCCCTTTGATAACTGGAGAGTTCAAGCAATTTCACAATGTTTTGTTTATAACCGTAAATCTAAAGCTAAGTAGTGCAACTTTACTACCTTGCTTTAGTCTACTGTAAGGAGCCAAAAAAGGAACTACTGTACTGCTAAGTCTACTGTAAGGAACCAGACAAAGTGGCATTTTGTGTGGCACCAGTTGTTTCAAATTGTGAAGTGGTTGTGGAAATGGATTTGAAGCATCACACATCTGTTTCCAATAATTTAATCACTTCTGGCATAAAAGTTTGTGTGTGACGAAGTTGGGGGTAAATCTGGACCAGGTGGTCAATGTGGGAGAAAAAGACTGAATGCCACCGTCTTCCTCTGCTTTTCTTCGGTTTTTCCCCCAAGTCAGTTAACCAAATAACATGCGCTTCAGAGGGGGGCTCAGTTATGATGGCAGCCTGAACATTGCTCTGTTTTTTCAAATAAGGGGATAAGCTGTCGTGTTACTGTGAACTGTGAGAAGTAGTGAAAACAGATCTGAGCTAGGCTCGGAATTGGTCTCTCAATGTCTGGTGCCTGCAGCTGCTGGAGACAGACAGGAATAGTGTGGAATTTGTATGGTGCAGTGAAGCACTAGAAATGTATCTCTGTAGAGGTTATATTTGCAAATGTGCTTTGCATACTTTGAAATATGTTTACTGCAAATGAGTCTTTATTTTGCATGAATGGGGTAAAACACATTTGCCTAGAATTCTATGTTCACACTCACATATATGTTGCTTGTTAGTAGCACTTGACCCTTTGGATTTGGTATAGTAACTTGCAAAGGCATAATCTTTTTATTCTTCTTTGAAATCAGTTTTCATAGCTGGGTTGTACATCGTTGCCAGCTGTGCGCACTTTTTATTTCATTTCCCTTGTTAAAACAATTAAAGAACTAGTTTCGCTGGAGTGGCATGTTTCTGATGTTTCATTGACCTATGGGTATGGAGAGACGGAGGGAGTTAGGTGTGCCAGTACCTTGAGTTAGTTTGAGGTTGGGGGCAAAAAGTTTTGTTTTCGTAGGTAGACGTCTTCCTTTCGGGTCCGTGCTAATAAGAAAAAACAAGATGCGTTTAGCTGATCTTAATTTTGGGAAAAAAATTCTTATGTTATGCATCATCTTCAGCTCTTACAGGCCTAGGCTCTTGCTTTCGAAGTTGTTTTTTGTTTGTTTGTTTGTTTGTTGTCTCTTCAGTGCCTGTTTGATAGGCTGGGTTAGCCTTCTCCTTTCCTGGCATAACCACGGTTAGGGGCAAGAAAGGTTAGAGTGAGATTGTTTGTGCTACTATTACTAATATTTAGTATTACTCCTACAATTACAATTATGCCAGCATGATTCCAAGGCCTAGTTAGTAGTTTATTGTGTGGCAAACAGCACAGGCAATAGAAACAAAGGATATGAAACAAGGTTTGTGTAGCCCTGAATTTGTTTCTATGCAGTTGTATTGTGCTGTCATAGTTGCACACACCTCATAGAAATCTGCATAAGAAGGGATGAGGGTTTCCTAGGGGCTGGTAGATGCGGAGGTTTGTTGCCTCCACATCTTTGATTTTGGCGAGGAGATGGGGTGTGAAGCCATTCAGTGTTTTTGTAGTTTGGCCTCTCACACAAAAGACGGGCCCTAACATAAAACATCTAATGTGGGAGGTGTGGGCGCAGTGGGCAGCACATTCAAGTGCGCCAGGGGGAGGGAGGGGGTACAGTTGTGTTTGTTGGGGATGATGAAGCCTTTTGGTTAATCAGTGGTGGTGCCTCTTCATCGCAGGGACTGAATGTGATGTGCATCCAGATGATGCTGGAGTACTGCAACCCAGCGTACTCGGGAGCCTCGTGGGGCTTCCTGGGCACAACCGACGAGACGCTGTTCATCTTGGGCAACTTCAGCGCCCTCATGATGAATGGCCTCCTGTTCCTCTGCTGCGTCCTGTCTGGGGCCACGGCAGTCGCACTCTCAAAATCCCTCCTGGTAGGTGCTCCACTTTTCTTTTTTTTGTCTACTCTGATCCCATCCCAGCTGCGTTAATTTTTTATTGTAATCCCGAGTATTCCCTGTTAACACAATTTCATCTTGCGTAAGACATGTGACATTTTAGTGATCTGAGATCAGTTCATATGCTTAAGAGGACACTCTAGTGTGTTTTCTTCTGGCGCACCCCGTAGGAAATACATTACAGATCAAAGTTTTGAGTAATGAATCACATTGAATACAATTGGTTGCATTTAAAAAAAAAAACAGTTGCCATTTTTGGAATACCAGAGACACAGTTTTAGGTTATGCATTTAATTGTAATAGATGTCAAAAGTTGCCAAATTGAGAAAGCTGTGAACCTAAATTTACCAGGTTCTGTTTTGGGAACTGCAGATACAAACCAAAGATCTATGCACAGAAACAATTGGAAGTGTTAATTGTGAAATAAACAGGAAATTCAAGTGGACAGCGCAATAATTATCATCATGTAAATACTAGCTCTGGCATTAAGACTGTCACCCCCATTGCAGGCAGCAATGACAACGGGTCTCTGGCTTGTCCTTTCGTAACAGGAGGTATCTGCAACGTGAAAAGCAATTTTGTTGTTTTTTATTGCTCTTATTTATGGAAGTTAAAGTGTACTAATAGCTTTTCTGGTTATAAGACATGGTGTAACTTAAATTGCTACTAAACTTTGCAGGTTTTACTTTTGTCCGAAAAAATGGTCAAGACCTAACCCATAATTCTGGCTCACCTTGTCCACTAGCTGGAAGCTTTTTCTTATGATAGCAACAAATCCTATGCAAGTTGGCTCTGCAGTTACCTTCAACTTTTGCTTTTGCAGTTTAATGTACGTACTATGGAAAGCTGTGGTTTTACTTGAGCTCTACTTGCTGGCTTGCTTTGAAATAGAATGTCAGCACAAACGGGTAGCCACATCGAAAGATTTTTGCGATCGAAGTGACAAGCGTAGCTCAGTAGTTTACAGTGAACTAGTGGAGCGGGCGTCAGGGACCCCCTGTCGCCCACACTACACAATACACTGCTGCCGGGCCCCTCCGTCACTGTTACTCGCTTCTGGCCGGCCAAAAGTAGCCCGCACGCGAGTGACAGCAAAGAGCGACAGTGACAAAGGGGCCCGGCAGCAGTGTATTGTGTAGTGCGGGCGACAGGTGGTCCCTGACGCCCGCTCCACTAGTTCACTGTAAACTACTCAGTTACGCTTGTCACTTCGTTCGCAAAAATCTTTCTATGTGGCTATGTTTTCATTCAACTCCAGAGGTCAAGAGTTCTTACTGTCCACTTTTGGTAGTGGGCTCTATTTGTACGTGTGGCAATAATTGAAACATGAAAAGGAAATTTGAACATGCACGCACAAATTTAAAGATATGGGTTGATAGGGTAACATATCGCGTGGTTCATTTATCTTAATGAAATTCCATTGTTGCCCTGAATTATTATCTGTGAGGTGCAATATTTTGGCACACTTTAGTGCTTAGGCTTTCTTTATTTCTCACTGTTTGTAGTACTAGTGGGAAGTGCGATATATTGTGCATGAAATATTTGTCGTGCATGAGTATGTGAAATCTTTTGATTAGTCAAATATGATTCTCCAAAAAATACTTCAAATTTTAAATTTAGTACCAAAATTTTGATTGACTATTGTAAAAATTAAATAAAAAATGTAAAAATAGAGCAACAGTGAGAAGGAAGAACAAAGGGTAAAAAGAGAGCATTGGGGGTGCTCATTCCTTTTCGTGGTATTTAATCAGTGTACATTTCTATCATCAATAAACAGGGCTCAGGGCCCAGCTCAAGCTGGGGTCTCGACAGCTGCGAACACACACAAAAGTTTCATCGCTTTCTTTTACTTATCTGTTCATGCCGAGGACCGAGCAGTATGGCCCTGTTCAAAGAGTGTTCATGCGAGGTTGCATACCACATCCCTTTTAGGGCATTTCGTGGTTCAACTCTGTTTCTTGTTGGTGCTTGTGCTGAGCACAGTTTTACTTTTTGCACGGAGCTGTCTACAGGGACACGGGTTTCAGTATTCCGGTAGAGAACTTTTGTCGGCTCTAATAGGTTCGATGCATGTTGTTTCATCATTTTCAGCTTGTGAAGCCATTATTAATCATAGACAAACAGAAGTTACAACATTGCCAGTATGCCCAAAGGGGCCCAGAATTGAGGCTAGACATCTTGACATTGCAGCATTGCTTATAAAAATGTGTCTTCTTTTTTATAGTTCAGCTGTGTTGTGGTTTTTTCAAGCGCAACTCATTTTAATGTGGTGTTAGTCTCATATACTCCTTGTGTGCTTTCGTTCTTTTCATCACACATGATAGAACCTGATTCTTTTCGGTCAAGTATAGCTTACCGTCTGAGTACCTTACCGGTTAGCATTCTTTTTGGTCCTTCTTGCACTTCACGAAGGAAAAATTGTGCTGTGTAAACCCTGGTTGCACCTTGTTTACCCGATTTCGACCCACATTGACTTCTGCAAAAAAAAAAAAGGGAGAAAATAATAGAAAAAGCTGCGTGCCCCAAATCTATTGCAAACCATATTTCCGTGACTGGGCAGGAACCAGAACTCCCACTCCTAATTTTAACGGCCCTGTGATTTTCATGAACGAAAAAAAAAAGGGCAAACATTTTTATATTTTTAGCTGGACACAAGGTGTTTATTCACTGTTGTTGTCTTTGGACAACTCGTTCTCACTCCCTGACAAAATCTTGTCTTGGTGTTTTTTGTAGCATTAGAGATTAAAGGGTAAAAACAAGTTGGCTGTTATCGATAGATAACAACGCCAAGAATCTAAATACACCATTCTCGCGACCAGCAGTTGTTTAATAAAGCGGAAAATCCCAGAGGGGTGAAAACGGGTGTCGACGTCCCGTATCCTTTCGGGTACTGCGGTTCGTGACGTCACGAAAGTTGTGATTGGCGAGAGATCATTAGAGAAGCATCTATAAATGTTTTTCTGACATGAACAGTTCTTAGGTGGTTGAGAACGTGAAATAAAATGTAAATCAACCCTTTACATAGGCTCATCTTATTTAAAAAGCACAGACTCCTGACTACAACTGAAGCGTAAGGGAGGCAGGCTGCTTCTTTCACGCTTCAGGGTTGGCCATCATGTTTTCAGTTTCGTTTTGGAAAAGACGCGTACTTTACGAAGTCAATAATCTATGACGGGGAACGCCTGAGCTTTTGCAAGCAATAACCCTGACAAGAAGTTGCCAAAAGAAACAAGATGCTTAAGCGACCCGCCTGAGCTTTTAATCTTCCGTTCTCCATGCATGGATGTTGCTACTGGTAAAGCATGCCCGTGCCCGGTTGAACCTTATTGCCCGTGAAAGGTAAAGGGGTGCTCCTTGTGCTCCTCCATTGGCCACAAGCCGCTGTTGGTAATCTGTAAATGTTGCATAGCTCTAGGCTTGGGCCCGGGGGAGCGGGGCAGGACTCCTCAATTGTAATGTTAGCAGGCCGAAAGACGTGACCGGCGGTTTATTCAAGGAGCATACAAAAAGACGTCTTCACTGTCAGCTTATTAAGTTTGAGTGCACGAAGCAGAGAGCGCGGATGCAACCGATTGCATTTCACTGATGCACTGTTTATCGTTCTGGGAAGGCGCCAGTATGCGGGAGCTCGCTAGATTGGCGTCGGAAAAAGCTCACACAGCGTACCCGTTTCATGTATCGCCTCACAGCTGTGTGGCCTTGGGTAGTGGCTGATGCAGTTTTGTTGCCATGGGCATCACCGGTGTGTCAAAAAGCATTTCTCATTTCGTTGGGAGCAAACCGGAAAAGTCCGCGCCAGCCCCCTTGGCCAGATAATCGTTGTCGGCGTCGGCCATGGCTTGCAGACGTATAAGATACCTTTGCCATCATGAAAGTGCCTAGACCGCACCGGTGCCTTGCTCTCACTTTGTTACGCAATGGCTACGTCACGAAAAAATGAAAGGGAAACGGAAGAGAAAAAAGCCCGCTTCATTGCTCGTCGAACAAAAGCTGAGAGTGCTACAAAACGTATGATTTTTCAGTTAAAACAGCATTTCATTCAGCCTTTAGTGTTCCTTTAATGCCTTCACAAGCATAGTTGGCAGAATCTCAAGCCAAGGTTCAGCCACCCACCTGGCCATTTCCTCGATTGAGGCACACTTCAGCCTATTGCATGGAAAGGTCCGTGGTGATCTAACCTTTCTCTTTGACATGTGCTTTAAACCTCTTAGAAAGTTCGCGGACTTGGGGAGCGTCTTGTTCTTGAACACAACAAAAGGAGTCAACTTGTTTCACCCCTGTCAACTCCGCAATGGTGTTGGCAGGCATATCAAAATAGACAGGTGTTTGGTTGGTGTTGCCGAGCTATCCAATATGATGTGCGTTGCACTGATAAAATGTGCCGCTGAAATGAAATTTCTCAAAAGCCTCCGGCTGCTTCTGCCTCACACCAGTCCGTCTATGAAGCAAAAAATCCTTCGTGCTTCAGGAATCTTGTGATCCCATTCCAGCCGGCTTTGAATTGGCTTCTTGAGAAGCCTTGATTTTTTGCAGGCTCATGGGTTTTTACCTTGAGCACCTCGGTGGTCACAGGCATGTGATCTACCTGGAGCTGCCTGGTGAAGTTGGCTGACTCATCTTTAAGGCCCAGAAACCTCTCTGCTTGCAAGCCATGCAGCCTTTGCTTGATGACTTGCACTCAGAGGGAGACTTTTCAGTTTTCGCCAGCTGTGAACACGTTTCTGGCTCGCTACAATCATGGGCTGCATCTCTATTGCGGCTTTCTTCTGTGCATGCAATAACTTTATTGGAAAGTTATTCCTGCAGCAGACATGACATGTCTTTGTGGCTTCTATTTTCTGGCAAAATAGGCTACAGGCTGAACACTGGTAGCACCTGATTGCAAATGGCTCATGTGACACTGAAAGTGATGAGAAAATGGGCTACCATGTGGGCCCGCAACTTGTGAGCTCCAACCACTGCATAATAGTGATGACAATGGGAAACTATGCGGCAGTTATGACAGAGAGCTGGGATGATTGGTATCGAGCATAGTAAGACATGCAGCACAATTCTCAGATACGCTGAACGACATGGGTACATTTGTTTGGTTATCCACGGACCCGATGGAAAAAAAAAATCCACTTAGAACGAACTGCTTCGCACGTACTCTTCTGTTAAGATGAGCTTTCGTAGTGACCGCCACTGCTTACACTTGGCGGGGCATTCACACGACTGAAGGGAAAGCAACAGAAAAAAGAAGAAAAGAAAATGTGGCAACAGCGTGAAGCGAATCTGCATCTCCATGCTACAGAGCGAGAGAGCCAGAGAAGCAAGAAAGAAAGACCCGCAGATAAAGCTGCTACCTTCGTCACCCCCCACACATGGAGCTGGCTTTAAAGCAAAAGAAAAGAAAACAAAAAAGTGGGGAGTACCATGGCCAGTCATGCGCACATTGGCCTCGCAAAAAAGGAGAGAAGTAAAAATAAAAAGAACACAACGACGGCGACTCTTCTATTTACGAACAGAGGAACTCCTGACCAATGCCGTCCCTAAGTGGGAGCTTGTGAGCTCACATCACCACGACTTACTGTGCCACCGCCACCACAGCTATCGTTTGTGGGGTCAGCGAGTCAACCGTTTGTGCTTGCCTTGAAAGGACAGCTACCTGCTATGTCTATCAAGCTAGGCGTAAAGTGAAAGCCCATTGCGCTTTCACACTTCTATTAAGACGAATTTCTGATAAGACGAATAAGTTTGCATGATCCCTTCGAGTTTGTCTTAACGGGAGTCTACTGTAATTACTCATTTAACTGTTCAAAGGTGAAAAGAAGAGACTTGGGACAATACTGGACTTCAACTGAATTGTATTACATGAGCACACACATATATACCTAAAGCACCCACTTATGCATGGGCACTATAAACATGTTATCATAGTACACAACGATCACGCACTATATGCCAGCCCACTCCTGCACAGGTAATCAAGTTCTTTGTCCAAGAGTACCAGTGAAGATGTGCTAATGCAAGTGTCTGCTTCTTTTTAATTGAAAGAGCTTCAAAGATTTGCCTCTCCTGCTGCCTGGTGAACCAGCAAAGCACTCTTGTCTTTTGTGGTAAGGGTGACAAGAAAACCATTGCCAGAGATGCTCAGATGCCCTTACCACGAAAATAGCAGAGTGCTTCACCAGTTTGTAACTTGACAGGAGCCTTTGAATTAAAGGGACACTGAAGTCAAAATACAAAATGCTCTACATTGATGATTAGCTCACCAAGAGCACGGGTATGCCACTATTATGCACAGCTTTTTGTAAAATAAGGGAGACAATAGCGAAAACGGGAAAGCAGGTGCCGTCGCCATTGGCTATACCTCGCAACCTGCACCAGAGATGCTTAAATTGTCCGGTGTGTGCAACGTTTTTCCTGGCTGCCACTAGATGGCACTACTTGCCAAGACTTGGGGTGGCGGTGCCGCTTTTTGAGGAAGCATGCGAGCTATGCATGAGTGGTTGGTTCAACGCCGAAATGGGCGGGGCCTCAAAAGGACAGTGTTATTCTTCAACAAAGCGTCAATACTGATCACAGCTCCCATGAGGGAACATTTTGCTTAGTGGTCACGGCTGATCAGCATTTGGTTAGCAATTTCTCAGCAATTTTGGCACTGAATCAACACTAAAACAGCTATGGGAAGGCCAGACTTTCATTTAAAACCAACTTGCTTGTTGCCTTCAGTGTCCCTTTAATAGGAGCCCTTTAGTTTAATCTTTGAAGCCCCCACAATTAAAGAAAAAATGCACGCCTGTGTTAGCACACCTTTAGTGGCACCCTTAGTGTGCATGGGTAAGCGGGTGCTTCATGTATATTGTTTGCATGTTCATGTAATATAATTCCTTTGAAATCTAGCATCGTCCCGTGTCTCTGCTTTTCTTATGTGTACAGCTAAGCTAGTAATCTTGTCTTATTAAGCTGTGTGACAGTTTCGTTTTGTACCGAATTCTAAAGTGTGTACACTTTTAAGATATATTTTCCCTGTAAAACATGTGCACAGTAGAACTTGGTAAATACAGTCAGCAGTTATTTTGCAGCATTTCTTATACTGCACGGAGTCTTCAGTCAAATTATTTCAAAGTGTGGCTCCTCTCAGCGCCCCCCTAATTTGGAAGCCAAGCTTTGCCTTAGGCCAGTATGTCTTGCAATGTCTTCCACCTCTAGAACTTTCTGTTGATCTCAAAAACTGCTCCGTACACCGTTTTCTTCTTTGCTGAAGTTGTGATTATGTTGAGCAAAATAATTTTCCAATTGTTCTTAAAATGCCACTGGCAAAATTGTAGCCATGCTACCACCTTTTTGCACTGCTTATATGCATCTGATACCACCCAGCAAAAATATAAATCCGAACCGGATAGTGCTGTTTTTGCTCATAAAAAAGAGAAATAGCCGAACTATCGGCTACAGTGATTACAATCAGAAGGCACACTCTTCTCTCAACTGATATGCAGGTGAAATTTTTTGCCCGACTGCTGATTGGGAGTGCAGTTCTGCACGTATGGGCAATGTCCAACATGACCAGAAAGGGTTAATGCATATCTCTCCCTAAAACGTAGCATAGCTTTGGCCTCGGCAAAACCAGGAGCTGTTCCTGCATCATGCTTAAATAATTAACTGGCAAAAATGCCTCGCAATATCATCCAGTGGAAATATATTGTGCAGTGCGTGTCAAGCGCAGAGCTTGTGTTTCCACTATGCAGGGGACAGAGAAGTCTGGCAACTGTTTCGAGAATACTAGACTGTTTTCCCACTCTGAGGTCACTAATACCAGTTTTAGCCACATCGCAGCAATTAAACAGGAGTTGCTGCACACCTTTATGCAGTTTTTGCTGCACTGTGAGAGCTGGTCAGTCTGTCGTCCTTTATTTGTTCACGGAGGTAATGGGCACTTTTGCAGGATGTGATGGGGAACCTTGCCCATTTCCTGATCTGCATTGGGAGCAGCCTCGTCTTGCTTTCATCAGGAGTGAACCATCAGCCGGGCTCGAGGTACAGGGAGCAGGTCTTCCAAGGAAAAGTGACTGTCTCAGTAAGTGCAAGCGCATGGGTGCTTTTTTGTTCATTCATGATAGCATCAAACTCGGTGCTGACTGGACGAGAGTTTCTCTAGTTCAGTTGCATTGAGTAGCAGTTGAGGAGTTTCGCTAGTTGGCATTAACTGTGCAGAGTGCGACCATGTGAAAATTCTGGTTGAGTTACACTAAAGTTGTTTTTGATCAAACCCTGGTCTCTGCTACCATATTGAGTGGGAGCAGATGACCTAATAAATGATATTGTGCTTGCCAGGAAATCATTGCAAATGTACACGCATTTCATAATATGCTGTACTGTATTAGAGTGAGAAAGTTAGCACCTGTTTATTTTGGACAGATGAGAAATGGAAAAGTGACTGTCTCAGTAAGTGCATGGGTAAGGGCCATTCTGAAAAATGGCAGTTTATTTATTTACAATTTTTCTTTAATCCTATGTGACGACATTCAAGTTTATAACCAGAAAGCTGTATAAAATTTTGGGGTTAGCAAATAACTGTAGCTTGAGCTTTACTGTTAGGTTTTGACTGCTGTTACATTGGTGAAGGTGTCCCAATGCCGTGATTGTGTCTCCATTTCAATGATGGAGAGCCAAGAGCAAAACTTACCTTGTTTAATGCATAGCAAGAAGAGAACAGCAACAATACAGGAGCAGCGCCTTGGCGTGCTTACAGCATGACATCTGAACGGGCAGAGCCATGCTCTCAGTCGAGCCCAGGAGTCGCACTCCTGGGTGCGTGGAAAGCCTCTTTTTATAACCAGGAGTCCGAACGGTCCACAGCCTTTCATCGTGTTGTTTGCATGGCACCGAAAAGTATTAGTAAACAAAACACTCTCCACAGGTCCCGTGATGCGTTCGCAGAAGCCGGTGTATGCTGTGTTGCAGAGAGGGAGGGAAAGGAGGGGTCCAAAGGACGGCAAAGTGAAACGCACACAACAAAAGCACTCTTGCACAGCCGGAGAGGCCATGAGTCGGGCGCCGCCGCTGTTAACGGCCGCTCGGGAAAGCCTTTGCATGCCAGAGAGGGTTCTGGCTGCGCCGTATTTTTTAAGTCGCATGAGTGCTGCAAGTGTCTTCCTCTCCCGGCACCAATGCTATGCAGGAAGGCATCAAGGCGCAATGTCGCTCTGCACATTGTCAAAGCCCGTGCACCACGTCACACAGTCAATTCGTAACACTGCCAAGCTGCCCGTCAGATTGACGGAGTTTTCTACAGTATGCCAGGGTTTATTGTAAGTTGTATCAAAGCTCTATTGCAAATCTAGCCACTGATAATCAGACATAAAAACATTACCCTTTTCAGCCCTGATTTTTTAATTTCAAGCAAAGCAGTGTTTTCTGTGCGTTTTCTTAAATTTTTAGGTCCCATAAGCCCCCAGACAAAAAAATGCACCTGGAAGGGCGAGAAATACCAGATATATTAACGAGGCAATTAATGGGGACATCTGGCAATTAAAAATTTTATGTTGAGCAGAGGCATCACTTTTGCATATTCTCCTAAACCTTATGACTACATGAACCTGCAAACAAAAAATGCGCTTCGTAGTGCACAAATTGACAGATTTACATGCTCGGAAATAAAACTCGGACCTCCATTTCTCTCAGCCTCAATGTCGTACTTTCATTTTCACTGGAGCTTCTTCTTCTTCGTAGTGTGCAGCCCTCCACTAAAATGAAACAACAGCGATATCTATTGCAATAGGTATCACTGAAGAACAATTCCCCAAGAAACTAGCAGTTTTGTTTTCGTAGTCTGTGCGCTAGAGGAACTTTTTTGTGATGGTATCAGTTGACACCAACAGGGTTAATTTTATTCTGCATAGTGTTTTTAGAGCGATCGTGTAAAATTTTCTCTGGGTAGCAGAGAAGCCTGAAGTGCTTATGTGCAGACTGTGCCTGTGCCAGCTCAACTTCCCCACAGTTGATGGCAATGCAGTCGACTATCGTTAATTTGGCATTGGTTAATTCGATTTAACTGCTTAATATGACAAAGCTTGGCAGTTCTGTTAGGACATAAAGCTATCTATTTTGACTTTGGTTTTAATCTTTGGTTAATGTGAGTTCTTAATTTGTCCAGATTATAGTTCCCAACAACGTTAAAAATTAAAGGGGCCATGAAAATATGCAAGTTTGGTTCAGTAAAGAGATGGCTTTGTTTTGGCAATGATATTAATTTTATCACAAACTTCTAGCAGCTAATCTAGATAATGAGAACAGATGAAGCAGTGGGGACACTCCAGCCACGCTCTGGCAAGGTCTCTAAGGCGTCGCAGAATCTTGTTTGTGGGATTGGCAACCGTCGACCAAACTGCTGCGAAGAAATTGTAGGGGGGCCTCAAGTTCCATTTGATCGTATCTCTTGAACGCTAACGGGCAGTTAACACGCTGGGGCTCTTCGATTTACAGTCTCGGACTCACCACGGACTCCCCGAGAAGCAGTCCAGCATTCAATTTTCCCATGTATCCCTATGGCCCCGGGGAATCCTCGGACTACCCGCGGACTATCCGCGGTGAGTCCGAGAGTGCAAATCGAAGAGCCCCACTGATGACTGAGTTTTGAGTGCCGGCCTCTACTTCGTCACTTATGCTGCTATTGTAGCACAAAATGTGAAGGTTTTTAATATTCCTTGAGTTTTCGCGGTTGTAAAAAGTCTTTCAGCGTTGGAATAAAAGCTGAGGGGTTTACCAAAGGCCAGTTCATTCAAATTGAACACAGTTGTATTTCGTCTTCGTGGCCCTTTAATGAGAGTTGGCTGTAGTAGCTTGTAGTCCAGCGTGCTCGTGTAGGGTGCCCACTCCCATGAAGCTCTGTTCTTTTTCTTTTTGTCTCTTTTATAACCTTCCAAGCAGCTTTCCTTATGCATAAAAAAATACAATGCCCATTATGAGAACATGGAGGATATACCCCCATTAAGGGGGGACACTCCTTTAATTGTAAAGTAAACTCTGGCAAACTTGTCAGTCTTCTGCTTTTTTTCCTCTGTTTCAAATATGGCATTATTTTTTGAGTAAGTCAATTAGTCACCAGGATAATTAGAGATAATTAGTCATTTTTGCAGGAACAATAGACAAGACAGTGCTAGTCACAGAACTGTAATCTTTATATTTTCCAATACTTTAAACCATGTTGAGTACAATAAGAGAATCGGTTTTTTGATGCACTGCTTGGAACTAATTTTATAGCTCATTAAACTTTCGTGGCACCAGTGGCAAGGAACCATTAAGAATGCCCATTTCAAACACCAAAGTTTAATGGGCTGTAAAATTAGTTCGGAGCGGTGCGTCAGAAAACCGATTCTCTTATTGCACTCACCAAGGTTTATAGTATGGAAAATATAAACGTTACAGTTTTATGGCTAACACTGTTTTGTCTATTGTTCCTCCAAAAGTGGCTTGTTATCTCTAATTATCTTGGGAACTAATTGACTGACTAAAAAATAATTACATATTTGAAATTAGTGGGAAAAAAGCAGCAAGGCTGACAAGTTTCAGAGTTTACTTAAAAATTAAACGAAATTGTTTTAAGAGCGAACACAGTCAAGCAAATTCGTGGTTATAGGGGCCATGAAGACAAAATGCAAGTTTGGTTCATTCAAAAGATTGCCTCGTTAAAATCCTCAGTCTTTACACAATCTTCACTAAATACCTAAGCTACATAATGAAGAAAACAGAGAATAGGCATGTGACACCCCAGCTACTTTTCTGTAGTGAACTGATGACATATTACGTGCAGCTCGTTGCAATTGAATGAGGCTGACCAAATCCAATGCAAATTGAGCAGGGAATATAACTTTGGAGAACAAGATATTTGCGCTTAAATTTAGTGCACATTCTTTTTATAGCAGTAACAGTGGTGGGGTAAACAATGGAAGTTATGAACAAACACGCAAACTAGAAGCACCAGTGCGTACGGCGTGCACTTTGCTGGTTGAAGCTGCACAGTCGTTGGGTGCGTTGCGCTTGTCTGCCACGACACTGGCCAACTGGCATAAGCAACATCGCAACTTACGTGGCCTTGCTTGGCGAGCATACCCAACCTTTCACGGACGATTACTATCAATCATAACAGAAAGTAAGACAGTTGCAAATCTGGTCAAAAACTCAGCAAAAGCAGACAGCGGTCCTCGGGTGGTATCGTCCCCGCCAGCTATGGAGGCGAACAGTAAGCAAGGCAACCCAAAAGACTTTCGCCATACACAGCAGCCATAATCAACGTACTAACTTCCGTATCGTGTATGTTCTTTGAAGACATCATTGCTGATGTCACAAAACACATGATTTAGCCAGATAATTAAAATTTTGGCTTAAAATGTTTAATTTCTCAGTGACCAAAGCATCGTTTGCTGCTGGACTAGTGCTGGGGGAACTATAAAACGCCAAATCTTTCGAATAAAACAAACTTGTATTTTGGCTTCATGGCCCCTTGGGCAAGTCGTCTTTGTGTTATCGTAGAATGCAGAATGCAAGAAAGCATCGTCTTGAGAATCATTTCTGATGTGCACTGACGGATAAGAACATCATTTCTCATATCAGAAGCTCAGAACCTTTTGCTGCCAGTTACTACGAGGAAAAGGAGGACGGGGCATCTGTGCAGTCACCGACTCAGAAGTCATGGAAGTCATGACCAGTCATGAATGCCGCCATTCCCTCCCACAGTTTTTAAAAAGACAAACAGGAGGCCTTCCTCTGTGTTTGCTCATTAGACCAAAGGTGCTGCCAGTCGCCTTGAAGGACAACAAGCAGGCTGCAATAACAGACTTCTTCAAGCATCAAGTTGTTGACATGGCCTACTGCTTTCCATTCACAATGTGCTGTTGACCTTCACTTTCATTAGTTTGAACTTTCATTAATTTTAATATGACTTTCCATTGTGGTTCTAATTAATGAGCTTTTACTGTACGCATATACACACACATGTGTGCCCATGCATGCACACACTCATGCATGCCTGCATGCTTACAAACTGGAGAACTTGATCACTTTGAAGTCCAGCAAACCATCAGAGATACTTTAATTCAGTGGATATTTAAATTTCAGAAAGGGAAAGAACTAGAAAAAAAATTACAGAAGTTCAGTAAGACAGTCTGTTAATACTTGTGAAGCATGATCGGCAAGGTCATGTTCTTCACTTCGTTCTATAACGCTGTGCACAATGCCTCTAACGATGAATGACTTCTAGAGTCAAGGGTGTGGTGGGCTGGTGGTCACTGTTGTTGATGGTCGTGGACTCCACAGTGGCACTGTAAATGTCAGCATAATAACTTTGCTCATTGTTGTTCATTCTTGAGTATTTGGAGGAGTTAGCACGATTGGACTTTACATCTGTTGTCAGCGCTTGACTGTGAAGGCAAAACATTCAGTCACCTTCATCGTCTAGCTCCAAAGTGACATCGGCAGTGACACGGCAGTTGTTGTCTTGCTGTTCCACTCTATGTTCTGCAAACCCTTAAAAGCATGTTGAATTTTTCTCAGAAAATTGAGTGGAACAGGAGGATGAAAAATTCCGAAAATCGTGCTTCCCATGTCAAATGTGTGGGCTTCAAATCGTCCCAGGAGGCACGCACTGTGCACTCGAAATATTGGCCAGTCTTGCATGGGAAATTGTGGGGCCCTGCAAGTGTTTTCTGTTATGCGGAATTTTGAAATAATTGAGTTATCAAAGTTGTAGTGTGCATACTATTACACCATGCCCAACAGGGTTGTGCGTGGCATATTTTTCTTTATTGGAAGTGTCAGGTTGTGCGGTGACATTTCTCTTGATTGGGAGTGTCAAGCTAAGCTGTGATATTGTGTTGCTCTTTTCCAGGTTCTGGGCATAGTGAACTCCCTGCTGTACTTGTGCAGTGTGTTAGCTGCCTACTGGACCTGCAAGGCCAGCAGACACTAACTACTGATTCCTGCAGCAGCCCCACGCATTTTAAAGACGTTGCGCCCTGTCCTGGCCGTGGACTAAGAAGCTAGGTGTGAGCTCATTCAGCCAACGAGTGCGTCCGCGGTTGGGACGGACGTTATTTGCAGGGTGGACTCACCTTCTTTCTGTAACTGGTCTTGAGGAGTTGGCCAGTACGCGGCCACCAGCAGTGCGGAGAGCTGCATCCATTTGCTGTGATGTTGAACCGGTGTGGCACGCATTCGCTAGTTTTTACCTGGGGACAACCCCAGTAGTGCCCCGCACCTCAGGTCTTCTTCTGATGCATGGCTACTTATCTGACATGGGAAGAGCAGACATCCGGAGCTAAAAAATGGATGTGTGCTAATGTCTGCCTTTTAGTTCTCCTAATGTCAGCGTTAAACTCAAGCTCATTTATGTGAAATGCAGTCGCTTTTTTGGCACTGATTTTGCAATGAGCTTCACAGAAAAAGCATGGCCCCTAACTCGGTTTACACGTGTTGAAGAACTTGTCAGTGATTGGTTAAACATCGAAGTGCGTTAAACATGCTCTTGTGGGAATTTTTATACTTGAACGAGCGACGTAATGTCTTTTTTTTTTTTTTTTTTTGTCTTCCAGCCTTGTTTTATTGTTTTGTCTCCGTTTATTTTACACCAAGCAGACATTATCTCCCTTTGAGATAGTTTCCCATCAGCTTTCTGTTTTTCTCTATTTTCTTTACACAGATAGAGGAAAGTTAAACTAGTCCTAACCACAACTCAGCTTTGTTTCCATACATGTCAACCTTCCCCAGGTTTATAATACATTTTGAGCATTTTCCTTGGTTGTGTACATTTCAGAGCAAAGTTCATGGCAACCGCCACCTTCTTTGTTGCTAACACTTTTGGTTGAAATCACGGTGGTTGAATTGCTATTGTCATCAGTTAGCAAAGTTGCTTCAGTGAGAAGAATAGGTTGGCTTCTGCCTCTCATGCTGTTACTCACTACGGGTGTCTAGTTATGAAACCTCACTAATATTGTATGTCACTGTTTGACAAGTGTGCATGTCCAACCATGTTAAACATAGCCCGACCATGTTAAAATATATGTACCTGTTGGGTGGCCAGAAATAGTGTGCATAAAACTGCACTGCAGCCCAAACGGCCATAGTCAGCTGGAATAGTCATGCTCACCACGTCTTTTAATGCTTTAAGTGGTTAGTGAGAAAATCTACAGTGCAAAGGGCCAGAACAGATGAGGGGCACACGCAACACCACTGTGTTGTCCATCCCCTTCACCCCTCATCTTGCCTTCGCACCTGTCGACATGGTCAGAAGAACACCATTTCTCTTTTGAAACTCCCTGCCCATTGTATTGGATTCATTGTGCAGCCTGCAACCTCTGTGTGAAATTTTAGGGCATTAAGTGGAGGGAGAAATTTGTGGTTCAAGTTTTTTTTAATGTCAAGGAAAACCACCCTGTTGTTAGGAAGCGCAGGCGCGTTGTTAACGTGATAGCCCTGCGGCTGATCGTCCTCTCGTGTCCGGCTGCATTTCATGCATATGTTTATCTAAGCTGTCTATGCTTCAACCTCTAAACAGCTGAATGTGTTTCCAAAAAAGCATACACACTGGATGCGTTTTTTCATGTACACCTTGCCTGGATACACGTCACATGTGGGGCTTCAAATAGGCACTCACTTTTACTGAGGATTTAAATAATGTGATGAGCTTTTTTTTTTTTTTTTTTTTCTGAATGCTCTTGTTTTAACTTTTTGGCTAACCTGGTCACTGTAAGTTTGGGTACGGAGACGCGGTTTGGTCCAGTGCATCTCGACCTCTTTAAGCTGTTATTCAGCTTGCGTTTTCTTACCGTGCATTTTGCTGTGTACATTTTTTTTGCCACCGGCATGTACAATTTTATTTTGCACATTTGCTGTTACAGTGCACATTCGTTAGACAACTCACCCAAGTTCACCACACTTGGGTGACTAATGTTTATGGTACACATATGTAATTAATGATTCTTAGCTGGCTGCACTAATATGCAGCTAGGAGTACTCTGTACTTTGTAGCCGCAATCTTTAACTACAGTAATTGATGTTTTCAGTTAAGTCAGGAGTTTCTAAACCACCAGAACAGTCCCTTATAGGTGCCCATGTACTTGTAATCACATGTCTCAGCAGCTTATTTAATTGAAGTCCAGTTAGAAAAGGCAGTTGATTGTTGAACCTTTTATTTGAAAAGCAAAAACTAGACTGAAGTGTTAGTGGACCTCACTGTGACACTAAAAATTTTTTCTGTGTGGCATACTTCAGTTATTAGCTATCTGGAAAGCTGAAGTCGGGGATGTGCGCACACAAAATGATGTAGATGCATCTGTAAAAGTGCGCAACAAAGAGCTCACATCAGACTTCTTGCCTGATTGTTGCTCTGTCAGCCTGTCTTCTTTTTCACAATTCTCATTTGCTTTCTTGTTCTCCCATTCTCTTAATTAAACTTTGCAAATGTCGTTTGTCTGTCTATCTTTCAATTGATTTACTTTGTCCTAGATCTCCCTATGCATCTTGTACCTGAGTGTACCATGACGCAGGCAGTAAGCAAACTTCTGTTACTAAACTCTTTGTGATTCGCCTTTGCTGGAATGGAACTGCTGATTATGTTCAGTACCATAAAATGGTCAACTTCATCATCTCTACACTGAACTGCTGTTGTCTGCTGAACTCTAGGACTTTGATTTAATGAAACTTTATCATATGTGCACATTGTTGTATATGAGCTATTCATCAGCTCATAAGCTTTAACAGGTGCATTGAAGGTTACCAGTACAAGTGCTTATGTTGACATGAAAGGAAAAAAGCTCACACTGTCTTAGTGGTGCGATTTATTGTTATGCTTTTTATTTGACTTTTTGTAAAATTTTAATAAAACAAGCGATTTGTATGTTGATGACTCGGATTCTGATTTCTAGATACAAAAAAATCACAAAGGTGGGTCTAAAAAGTGTATATTACAACTAGTAACAGCCCTAAAACATGAAATAAGAGGAGGAGAGAAGCCAAACATGACACTAACAATTGAAGATTTTTTGTCCCTGCTAATGGTGCAAACCAAGACAACAACAAAACGAGGGAAAGAGCAAAAAAACTAATTGGCCTGTAATCACATGAGAGGATATAAATATTTTGTGGCTATGACTGGCCCTTTTTGTTCACGTGTCTTGCTAATTTGTTTTCAGTTGTGGAAAGGACGAATCCTGCAGCGGAAATGCCATTTGAAGTGTCCATGAAATGTGAACGTGCTAGTTAAAATGGACAAACCTAGTACCGACAAGAAAAATGTGGCGTAGCACAGCATTTCAACCAACTGGGAAAGCTTGCTGCGTCAAGAAGTGACTTTCTTGGTAGAAGAGGGCAGTGGGAGGAAGCTTACGCAATGGTCCCCTAACTTTTATTTCAGTTGCTTCAATGCGTATTAAGAGGATGTTAGCATTTAAAAGTCATTGTGGACTTCAGTAAGCATCCTGCCTATCTGATTTCTCATCATCAGTTTTCTTGTTTGTAAACGACTTCACAAATACTTCTACTGACTCGATAAAAATAAAAGAAATAGTTATGTCAAGCCATAACTGCTAAAATACACCGTAAAGTTCCGAAAGGACGTCCACCCAAATTACAGAGAAATCAAGTGAAGAATACGGGGCGGGCCAACTTTCGGGTAGGGTGCGAAAAACTACAAAAATGTGGTCGCACCGCCGCCCAAAACTGTGGAGATATCAAATAAAATATATATATGAGATGGGCAAACTTTTGGGTCAAGTGCGGGAAGGACGAATCGACACATAAATAGATGATTTGCGTTTACTTTCTTCACTCATCATCACTAAAGGCATCAAACCTAGCGTCGCTGTCAGAGTCAAACACAAACTGCAGCGCTTCGTCCACCATGCTTTCCCGAGCTTCGGGTCCCCATGCCGGTTCCGTGCTCACAGAGGCCAGGCGTTGGTTGAACTCACCGTCTTCACAATCGTCAAGGCTTGTCGAGATGCCGTACACCAAAACGGTACCTACCCGCTCTTTTATTCTTCCCATCTACTACCCCTTACTTGTCCTCTGGCCAGTCAGGCCGGACTAGCGTCACTGAATAAAGGCTTCTTATTTAGTGACGCTAGGCCAGACAGTTTGTTAGGCCAGTTTGTGTCTCTTTTGTTCAAAATCGGCCGCGGGAAGTTTTCGCAGAGGTTTACGATGGGCTTACAATGGGCTCCGGGCCTACGATGGCGTCGAAGCTAGCGCGATTTTAGGGGGGGGGGGGGGGGGGCGATGTTTGAATATTTTGATGTTTGCGTAAGTTGAATATTTCACCCCTAAAGGGGGGTGGATCGATCTCTCGGAACTTTACTGTAAGGTAAGTTTCCTTTTTTTAAAAATGCATTGCAGCTAGTAGATTCGTCCTATAAACTGGTGATGGTCATACTCTTTTTTTTTTCACATCATTTAATGTGGGAGTCAGTATTCCAGGTTTAACTTAGTGTGTCGCATGTAATTATCAAAACCTATGGCCCATCAGCTATTTGTAATGCAGTAAAAGCTCGTTAATTCAAACTCAAAGGGGACCATAAAATTGTTCGAATTAAGCGGAGTTCGAATGAATGCAAATTGCGCCACACTGCTCGGGCAGAACACAAAGAAGCCACCTCTGGACTCGTTATCACGAATTCGGCGCTAGTACTACACGTTTGTGGCAGGCGACTTTATAAATCATACTTCATAAATAATATTGGCATGTGCCGGATCAGTGGCATTGGTGGCACGGCGCCCTCTGTAGACGTGAAATAGGCTGTTGCAGGAGCGTAGTGCGCGCGCGCCACGCTGTTGTTTTTCTGTTTCGTTGTTTCGCGTCTCTAGTAAACTAGGTTTAATTTGAATTTCCAACACATTGCAATCACTCTGGGCTGACTTCTTCTGCCCGGAGCAATGGCAACGAGGGAATCATAGTTCGAATTAACCGTTCTGGATACTGACGCGTTCGAATTATTGGAGTTTTCCTCACTTGAAATATTCAGGGCTGTGCCGGGACTGCGGCGTGAGTTCGAATTAGCCGATTTCGAATTAACAAGCTTTTACGGTGCTATACAAGAGCACATAGTTAAGTACGTACTTGTCACAGATAAAATTCTTACAGCTAATTTCATATGCGTAATCAAAAACTGGCCCTCTACACTAACCATCTCCATTGTCATTAATTGATTTTGTTGTTATTCTTACTTACCAGGTTTACCACGTATACCTTTTCATCTCTGTTGGCTAACCACTTATTTTTGGCACTCTTTGCCGTAGTTGACCTTGTGCCATAAAAATCCATCCATCACAAATACGTACCATGCAAGAGTGAGTCTTCACATTGTGCAAGCCAATATCTTGGGCTGTGTTTTGCTCGGTTTGGCACAGAGGTAATGCACATTTCGCCACATGTGCATAGGTGTGTCTCTTCACATGCTATGCATGCGCAAGGGCTCCCTTACGAGGTGTCAGCATGTGTACTGGACGATCGCTCGGTTGACAAATGCTTATGAAGGATATTGGTAGCTAACTCCGTTTCACAATGTACACGTTTTTACCACCTGCTGCATACAATCAGTGGCCCGATGTGGCTTATGTCTGTTGTACCAAAGCCAGAGCAGGAACAATATCTACCAAATATCCTTCCATGTGCAGCCAGCTATTATCCTGTGGCGGCGCCCCAGCAGCTTGCGTCGTCTGCTGCCGCAAACGGGCACGCTCCAGGAACGATGACGCTGGGGCTGAGCCACGAGTGGCGAGTGCCGACCACGCGCTTGCGGTGCGCGCTGGGCACGAGGTGGAATAAAGCGGGGCCTCCAGTTTGGGCCCACGGCGCTGTAGCGTGCAGACGTGTGTCTTCTCATCTCTCTGTCGCCGTCGCGACATTGGTGACCCGGACGTTGCAGCGGAGCCACGTACTCAGAATGGACCCTCCCCGCGACGCCAGCGGTCCTTCTGTGTCCTCCGCTGCCTCTCCACCTTGCATCTCCGCCGTCGCTTGCCGTTTGCCCCCCTTCAGCGCTAAGCACCCCGACGTGTGGTTCCTTCAAGCCGAGGCAAGCTTCCGAGTGAGTCACATCACGTCGCAAGAGACCCGCTTCAACCATCTACAACAGTCACTGCCTATTGAGATCGCGGTTGAGGTTCGTGACATCCTTGCCAACCCGCCTACCACGAACCCTTACGACACGTTGAAGGCAGCCATCTTGAGCCGCACGAGCCCTTCGGAACGGCAGCGTTTCCAGGGGCTGCTTTCTGCAGAGGAGTTGGGTGACCGTCGACCTTCGCAGCTCCTTCACGAACTGCAAACCCTGCTCGGCGACGCACCTTCTGCCACGGACTCCCGTTTGTTGAAGGAGCTTTTCCTGCGACGGCTCCCCTCTTCCGTGCAGATGATCCTCGCGACTGCTTCTGACCTTCCCTTATCCGCGTTGGCCGCGCATGCTGACAAGATAATGGAAGTCGCCACGTTGCATCCGCCCTTGTCCACGGTGGCATCCGCTCAATCTTCCGACCATACCACCGTGGCGGCGCCTGCTACTCCTTTGCCCTCACCGCTATCCGACGACCTCGCCGCTCTCCGAGAGCGCATGCAAAACTTGGAGGAGCTTGTCGCCTCGGCTGGTTACAGCTCGCCGCCGCCTCGCAACCCTCGAGCTCGCCGGTTTGGCCCTTCTCGCCGTACCCCGTCTCCGCAAGTATTTCGCCAGGAAGGCACAACGCGCCAGCCACCTCAACACCCTGATTCATTGTGCTGGTACCATCGCCGCTTCGGTGCAGCGGCGCAACGTTGCACCCGTCCTTGCGGCTGGCCGGGAAACGAGGCGAGGGATCGTTAGCGGCGGCGACCGATTCCCAAGCCAGCGACAGTCGCCTCTTCTACATCACAGATGCAACCAGTGGTCAACGTTTCCTAGTTGACACTGGTGCTGAAGTGAGTGTGCTCCCCGCTAATTCCTGTGACCGCACTCAAGCACCACTGTGCCATCTCCAAGCTATTAACAAGTCCAGCATTCCCGTGTACCGAAAAAAATCCCTGATGGTAAACATCGGCCTACGCCGTGCGTTCCGCTGGATTTTCCTCGTGGCCAACGTGAGTCACGCCATTCTAGGAGCCGATTTCCTTTCGCACTTCGGCCTCCTGGTTGACATGGCCCGAAAAAGAATCCTGGACGCCACAACCGGCCTTTCTGTCATCGGCAAATCGTCTCCAGTCCATCCGTTCGCATTCACGCTTCTTTGCGACCTACCTTCTCCGTACCGGGAATTGCTGAACGAGTTTCCTTCCCTGACTGCCCCTCCAGACTGGACAAAGCCAGTGAAGCATGACGTCGTTCATCAGATCATCACCACCGGTCCACCTACGCACGCCGTGGCGCGTCGACTGGCTCCAGAGAAACATAAAATCGCGGAACAGGAATTTCACCACATGGTTGAAATCGGCATTGCTCGCCCGTCATCGAGCAACTGGTCCTCGTCGTTACACATGGTCCCGAAGAAATCAGGAGACTGGCGACCCTGTGGTGATTACCGCTCCTTGAACGTGGCCACTGTACCCGACAGGTACCCCCTACCTAACATACAGGACTTCACCAATAACCTCAGTGGATGTACCATCTTTTCAAAGCTTGACCTCCAAAAGCCTACCACCAAATCCCCGTAGCCCCGGATGACGTCAAGAAAACTGCCATCATTACACCGTTTGGCCTCTTCGAATTCACTCGAATGCCTTTCGGGTTACGCAACGCAGCTCAGACTTTTCAGCGCTTCATAGACGTCGTCCTCCGTGGTCTACCTTTTGTTTTCGCCTACATAGATGACGTTCTTGTCGCCAGTTCATCGCTATCTGAGCACCTGCACCATCTGCGGATAGTTTTCGAACGCCTAGCAGAGCATGGCCTCATCCTTAATAGCGACAAGTGTGCGTTCGGGTTGCCGTCGTTGGAGTTTCTCGGTCATTTCGTTGACTGCAATGGAATTCGCCCTCTGCCAGACAAAGTGAAGGCCATAATCGACTTTCCCCGACCTGAGTCCTTGCGCCAACTGCGCCGTTTCCTAGGGCTGGTGAATTATTACCGACGGTTCATCCCGGAATGTGCGGCCATTGTTCAACCTCTCGAAACTTTCCTTCAAACTTCCAAGTCTCCTGAGTGCAGTCTTGAATGGTCTGAAGCCGCTGATCGCGCATTCACTACCATCAAGGAGCGCCTGGCCTCTTCTACCCTCCTCGTGCACCCGCGCCACAACGCTCCACAAGCCTGATGGTAGATGCTTCCCACTGTGCGATTGGAGGTGTACTTCAGCAGCACATCCGCGGCAGCTGGCACCCGCTCGGTTTCTTTTCGAAGAAGCTTTCTCCCACTGAGCAACGGTACAGCACTTTCGGACGGGAACTCCTGGCGGCATACCTCGCTGTGAAGCATTTCCGCTTTTTCCTCGAAGGCCGCAGCTTCGTGATCTTCACCGATCACAAGCCTCTTACGAACGCCTTCAAGTCATCGAAGACTACATATTCTCCCCGAGAGACGCGACATTTGGCTTATCTTGCAGAGTTTACGACGGACATTCGGCATGTCAAGGGAGTTAACAACATTCCAGCCGACGCCCTTAGCCGTATTTCCGCCATACAGAACCCCGGTTTCAGTTCTCAGGAGTTGGCCCAAGCCCAAAGCGATGACGAGGAGCTCCGAACTCTACGTTCTTCAAACAGCTCCTCTCTGCAACTCGAGGACATTCTATGCCCTGATTCGGGAATCAGCATCGTTTGCGACATTGACCCGGTCTCAGGCCGCAGACGGCCGTACCTTCCTGCGTCTCTCAGGCGCATTGCCTTCAACTCTATTCACCGTCTCTCTCATCCTGGAGTTCGTGCCTCACGGCGTTTGATTGCCGAGAGATACGTCTGGCCGGGCATGAATACTGACGTACGCGCCTGGGCCCGTTCCTGCCTCGCCTGCCAACAATGCAAGGTCTCTCGGCATACCACATCGCCTCTGGCTACTTTCCCACTACCGGACTCAAGGTTCTCCACAATTCACGTGGACCTTGTTGGCCCACTACCACCATCTAAGGGCTGCCGCTACATCTTGACAGTGATCGACCGTTTTACCCGCTGGCCGGAGGCTTCTCCAATCGACGATATTACGGCTGAGACTGTTGCTTCCACGCTTATGTCGACGTGGATCGCCCGTTTTGGCGTGCCGTCGGAGATTATCACAGACCGTGGCCGCCAATTTGAGTCCACACTCTTTCGCCACTTGACATGCCTACTCGGTGTTACTCACCTAAAAACAACGGCCTATCATCCTCAAGCCAACGGCATGGTCGAGAGGTTTCATCGTCAGCTCAAGGCCTCGCTGATGGCTCACGAATCACCTGAGCAGTGGGCAGTTCACCTTCCTCTTGTGCTGCTAGGATTGCGCACTGTCATCAAAGATGATCTTGGTTGTGCCGCATCCCAAATGGTCTACGGCACGTCTTTGCGATTACCGGCAGACTTCCTGGTCCCTCCACAGCCTCAAGATAACCCTTCCTCTCCTGGCCCATCCTACGTAAAGGATTTAACCCGGTTTTTCAGCTATATCCGTCCCCAACCGCCACGGCCGTGTTCCACAAAACCCACTTTTATTCACCCAAGTCTTTCTGTCAGCCAATACGTTTTCATCCGTGTCGACAGTGCCCGCCGGCCACTTCAACCGCCCTACACCGGCCCTCATCTCGTCATTTCACGCGGCGAAAAGACGTTTACAGTTCGCGTTAACGGCCGCGACACTGTCGTTTCCATCGATCGCCTCAAGCCCGCTTTCACCGAGGCTGAACCGCCTGCCTTCGACACCACCATCCACCACTCCACCCTGAACACCACCACTCTCCCCTCCGTTCGCAGCCCCACCCGCGAACATCCCAGCGCAAAGACTGTCCGTTTTGACGACACTCCGTATGAAGAGGGGGGGGCTATGTGGCGGCGCCCCAGCAGCTTGCGTCGTCTGCTGCCGCAAACGGGCACGCTCCAGGAACGATGACGCTGGGGCTGAGCCACGAGTGGCGAGTGCCGACCACGCGCTTGCGGTGCGCGCTGGGCACGAGGTGGAATAAAGCGGGGCCTCCAGTTTGGGCCCACGGCGCTGTAGCGTGCAGACGTGTGTCTTCTCATCTCTCTGTCGCCGTCGCGACAATCCAAATTCTTGTCTCTTGGTCATAGTTCACATCGCACCGTTCCACGAACTTGCACCCGATCTTTCTCACTATTACCTTGAGCACACTGGCTTAGGGCCAGCATATGCCCCATGCTGTCAGCTGTTGTGCCACAGCGCCCGGCACAAATTCACTTCGCCTGGCGACGCGCCGACGGCTGGGCCAAATCACGCCTCGGACATACGGACCGCAGCAGACGTGCACCAGCACGCCGGGAAACGGCGCCGAAGAGTCGCCTCCCCTTTCCTCTTCGCGGCGGATGGGTGACGCAATCACTTCGCCCCAATTCGTCGAATTCAAACTGTGGCCAGCAAAGAGTCCCGATTGGAGGGATTTGAACTGCTCGCGGTGCCAACTGACCCCCGGAAGTATAAAACAGCCCGGAAGCAGCAGCGAGCGCTGCATTCAACGAAGGCGCCGGCATGAGACGTGTTCTCGCCTTTGTGGGAGCCATAACGCCCTTGATATACATTAATACATACTGCATATAAATGCTGCATTACCTCACCGTCGGCTCAACAACTTCGTCGCTGAGCTACGCGTCGCGTTGGTCGCGGGCTGAGCAAAGCAACTTCGCAACCCCACTGAACACAAAACGTCTTATAGATGTCTACCATGGTCTTGCAAGGTCTGAGATATCTTGCGCTATGCGAGTTAGCTATAAGACGTGTATTTTTTACGTCTCAAAGATGTCTTAAGAGAGATATCTACAGGACACCTGAGCAAGATGTCCGACGTCTTGATCTCCGTGAGATGTTGATAAGTCATCTTTACTAAGATGACTAGAAGACACGAACCTCAATGTGTACAAGACGTTCCCAAACAGCAGAAATTGCCAAGCCCAAGCACGGCAAATCATCAGTGACCAATGTGTCCGAGCTTGGCAATACCTCGGCCGCCATTATTGGCTGGCGCTTGGGAAAGGTGACAAGCCACAATTGGCCAAGCTCTGGAAGGCCAATATTGGACAAGGCTTGTCAAAGTATGTTGCCATGATAATGCCTATGGGTGCACCCCGTGAATTCTCATGCACATTTTTGGCGTTGTGGCCAGTCTTTATGACTAATGCCTATGTTATGGGATGCCTCGCTGCTCGGTTTCTGCTTTATACATGCCTTTATACAGGAATTTATTTAACGTTACTTATTTAATTAATGCGCACTCGTTAAACAATTTCCTGTGCAATGGCATATATAAAACAGAAATCGGACCGCGAGGCACAATAAACAAATGCATCAACTTTGCGAAGCAATTATGGCACTTGCAAAAACAATTGAGAAAAAACTTACCGGGTCCCTCTGTGTATTTTTATTATGCACATCAAATTTACAACTGGAAACTGGCTTAACAGTGGCAAGAATACGAACACAAACACGAAAGCAACAGAAACACAATAGTCGAGAAAAAATTTTAAAAAGCGCTGCTCATGAAGCGCGAACCGATTGTGCTTCGTTTAACGGCTTGAGATGCCTACATGCATGATGCCTACATACATGCATGAGAAGGCAGCATGCCCTCTTTCAACCACCCCACAGTAAGAGGGCTGCGCCGCAGTGCCGGCCGCAGGATGGCACGAAGGCAGCATGCCCTCTTTCAACCACCCCACAGTAAGAGGGCTGCGCCGCAGTGCCGGCCGCAGGATGGCACGAAGGCAGCATGCCCTCTTTCAACCACCCCACAGTAAGAGGGCTGCGCCGCAGTGCCGGCCGCAGGATGGCACGAAGGCAGCATGCCCTCTTTCAACCACCCCACAGTAAGAGGGCTGCGCCGCAGTGCCAGCCGCAGGATGGCACGAAGGCAGCATGCCCTCTTTCAACCACCCCACAGTAAGAGGGCTGCGCCGCAGTGCCAGCCGCAGGATGGCACGAAGGCAGCATGCCCTCTTTCAACCACCCCACAGTAAGAGGGCTGCGCCGCAGTGCCAGCCGCAGGATGGCACGAAGGCAGCATGCCCTCTTTCAACCACCCCACAGTAAGAGGGCTGCGCCGCCGTGCCAGCCGCAGGATGGCACGAAGGCAGCATGCCCTCTTTCAACCACCCCACAGTAAGAGGGCTGCGCCGCAGTGCCAGCCGCAGGATGGCACGAAGGCAGCATGCCCTCTTTCAACCACCCCACAGTAAGAGGGCTGCGCCGCAGTGCCAGCCGCAGGATGGCACGAAGGCAGCATGCCCTCTTTCAACCACCCCACAGTGAGAGGGCTGCGCCGCAGTGCCAGCCGCAGGATGGCACGAAGGCAGCATGCCCTCTTTCAACCACCCCACAGTAAGAGGGCTGCGCCGCAGTGCCAGCCGCAGGATGGCACGAAGGCAGCATGCCCTCTTTCAACCACCCCACAGTAAGAGGGCTGCGCCGCAGTGCCAGCCGCAGGATGGCACGAAGGCAGCATGCCCTCTTTCAACCACCCCACAGTAAGAGGGCTGCGCCGCAGTGCCAGCCGCAGGATGGCACGAAGGCAGCATGCCCTCTTTCAACCACCCCACAGTAAGAGGGCTGCGCCGCAGTGCCAGCCGCAGGATGGCACGAAGGCAGCATGCCCTCTTTCAACCACCCCACAGTAAGAGGGCTGCGCCGCAGTGCCAGCCGCAGGATGGCACGAAGGCAGCATGCCCTCTTTCAACCACCCCACAGTAAGAGGGCTGCGCCGCAGTGCCAGCCGCAGGATGGCACGAAGGCAGCATGCCTCTTTACAACCACCCCACAGTAAGAGGGCTGCGCGCCGCAGTGCCAGCCGCAGGATGGCACGAAGGCAGCATGCCCTCTTTCAACCACCCCACAGTAAGAGGGCTGCGCCGCAGTGCCAGCCGCAGGATGGCACGAAGGCAGCATGCCCTCTTTCAACCACCCAACAGTAAGAGGGCTGCGCCGCAGTGCCAGCCGCAGGATGGCACGAAGGCAGCATGCCCTCTTTCAACCACCCCACAGTAAGAGGGCTGCGCCGCAGTGCCAGCCGCAGGATGGCACGAAGGCAGCATGCCCTCTTTCAACCACCCCACAGTAAGAGGGCTGCGCCGCAGTGCCAGCCGCAGGATGGCACGAAGGCAGCATGCCCTCTTTCAACCACTTGTTGTTGTTGTTGTTGTTGTTGTTGTTGTTGTTGTTGTTGTTGTTTCGACGGTGTAAAAATTTTCGACGGTGTAAAAATAAGGCCATCCAACAGTGCCAATAAAAAGAGTGCGACATGCAAATATACTGCGTTTCAAGCGTGAATGCGCGCGACGCAAACAGCTCGTGAAGATTGCCGTTTTGGGAACCTAAACTGAAAAACGCGGCCATTACCGGCGGCCGGGCGTCACAACGGTGATAGAACGGAAGCATGCGCATCAGAATCAGAGGCCGCTCACAGCAGCCTCCAAATGCGCGTGATAACGTCGCGTGTCCCATTGTTATTTCCACAGAAGATGTTCCACTAACGTCTGCCCAAGCTAATGGAGTTAGGCGCAATTCCAACATCACGTTGCTATCTATCAGGATGAAGTAGACCGTCCGACAGTTATTTTTGCATCAGAAAAAGTTGCAGTGACATGTTGGACGCGATAGCGTTACTTTGACGCCGAATGAGCGTTTTAGAAGGGAGTTGCTGCGTTTACAATTTCTGCTTTCCAGTTACCGAAGGTTAGCCAAGATAGTTTTAAATTGCCCTGACACACAAATAACAGACGCGATCTACGCTTGTGTGGCTGAACATGTGGACGTGAAGGTTGCGGCTGCTTGATCTTGGTCAGTTTCAGGGACAAGGCGACACTATCTGTCGTACAAAGAGCTTATTCCCTCATGCCGTGGCTGGTCTAAGCGTTTTGGTTTTTCTGAGAGAGAGAGAGATAGAAAGCAAATATCTTTGTTCAGTAAGAAAGAGTGGGAGTTTGGGCAGAGGGGAGCCCGAAATCCAAAGCCCCTAATGCAGCAGCTTGTTCCCTGCCCTCTCAATCAGCCCACGTTGATCTAGAGGTGACAAGCTAGTCAAAGCTGCCTCCCATATTTCACCAAAGAAGTGGTATACGCAATTTTTGAGTTCTAACTCTTAGAATACCCTTGGACAGGGTGACGTTGCATGGAAGAGCGTGCATATTTTCCGCATTTCGTAGAGTTTTCAGTTAACGTTGCATGTTTTTTTATCAAACATCTCCACCCATCTACATTGATGATGATGGTTTAAGTTTAATGGCGCAAGGCCGACATGGGCAAAGAGCGCCAAATACAAAGTTATTTGAGGAGGAGGGAAAGCATAAAATCAGTTAATGACTATGAGCACGGCTGGTGTATAGGGCCAGGGTGAATAACATGAGTGGTTAAAAGATAAATAAGGTGGCTGGTGTATAGGACCAGGGGTAAAATTATGGGTGGTATGAGATGAGTTGTAAGAAATGAACTTCGGATAGGAACTTAAAGGTACGCTGAACAGAGAACAAGGCATCATCTCCTAAGAAGTATGACGGGTGTGGTGGAATATGTCGTGTGTGTAGTTGTGGGAAGTGTTTGCGTCGTGTGATGTCGAGTTCCTTACATTGTATGAGGATGTGGATCATGGATAGGGCCTCTCCGCACCTGCTGCACAGAGGTCTTGAGATCCAGGAGCAGGTGCGAGTGCGTTTGCATGTGTGTGCCCTATCCGTAATCTAGCCAAGGCAACTTCAGTGTATCTATTACGTGTGTCGGTGGTGTATGGTCCTAAGAGTGGTTTTATTACGTGTAACTTGTCTGTTTGTTCGCTCCAGTGTGTTTGCCATGTTTTTCGAAGTTGTTTGTCTGATGTGTGGTTTCACGTCGGTGTAGGGTAATGTGGTTATGTCTACTGTATTCAAGAGTGTAGCAGCAGCAGCCATTCGATCCGCTGCTTTTTTGAACTCATCCTTTTTGAACTCATCCTTGCTGGGCCAGGGCCCAGCAAAGGATGAGTTCAAATTTGTGGACATACACAGACATAATACTTTTGATGATAAGATTTACAACGTGATTTTTTGAAGACTTTGTTGACGACAATGCCCCGCACAACACTGAGGGAATCTGTATAGATAATGGATTGTGGGATGTGGCTTTGAAGTATATGGTTAACAACAAGAAGTACACCATAAGCCTGTGCCGTAAAGATACTTGTATTACTGTTAAGAGTTCTCGTGACACTCAGGCCGGGCCCATGCGCCCCGCAGGACACAGAGGTGGCAGTTCTAGAAGCGTCCGTATAAAATTCAGAACATTGGTACTTCTGCTGCAAATACAAGAAATGCTGCAGAATTGCACATGTGGGAGCTCGGTTTTTATCTACATGTGTGAAAGATGTGTCGCATGATACAGGGCGGAGATGCCATGGTGCTATAAAATCTGTTAGTGAACTTTAGATTGTATCTAAAAAGGAGACAGCAAGCTCTGACACTTCCTCTCTAACTATATAAGAGAAGGGCGCAGAGAACGATGGTCGATTTTAAAAGGAGTTCAGTCAAGGATGTATCATGAAAAACTGATTTAAAATGATGGTGTGGCATGGATGAAATTTTAAAGGCATAAAGGAGATCTGTGTATGCTCGCTGACGTTGTAGGTTCCATTTGTTGCACTCCACATAGAAGCTTTCGACCGGGCTAGTGCGGAAGGCGCCACACGCCAGGCGGAGCCCGAGATGGAGCAGTGGGTCCAGCGTTTTTGAGGGATGTTTTACTTGCTGACCCATAAACAACGCTACCATAGTCCAATCATAACCTATCAAGCTGGTAAAAACACGTAAAAGAAGTTGTTTGTCAGCGCCAAAAGAAATGTGCGAGAGAACCTTCAGGATAGTCATTGTCTTTAAGCATTTATGTTTTAGATGTTTTATGTGTGAACGTGAGCTTTTCGTCGAAGATTATACCTAAAAACTTGTGTTCCTTTTTGACAGGAATCGAGACACCATTGAGTTGAATGTCTGGATCCGGCCGGATGCCACGCCTCTTGGAAAACAAAACACAAGTGCACTTTCCGGGATTAAATTTAAAACTACTGCTATCTGCCCAGCCAGCTAGCTTGTTAACACCAAGCTGGACCTGGCGCTCACAGACAGTCAAGTTACAGGATTTAAAGGAGAGTTGAACGTCCGTCTACATAGATTGAACAAGAAATCGACGGTGGCAGCGCCTTCCTAAGGGAATTCATTTTCACAATAAAAAGGGTGCAACTTAAAACGCGGCACTCCATTTTCCTGCACATGAACCCTAGAGAGTGCAGTTCCAACTCGCACACGAAAGGTTCTTTGAGACAAGTAGCTGACAAGTGTGTTCATCATGTTACCTGTTATGCCGAAGGACTTGAGGTCGCTTAGGATGCCATACCGCCACGCGGTATCGTACGCTTTTTCCAGATCAAAGAATACCGTCATACAATATTGTTTGTGGAGGAAAGCATCCTTTTACATAGAACTCGAGCGCGACGAGTTGGTCGTTGGTGGACCGCCCCGCCCTGAAGCCTGCCTGGCAGCTCTCGAGAAGACCATTGTACTCAAGAAAGTACACGAGTCTCCTGTTCATCATCTTCTCGAGGAGCTTGCACAGGTACCTTGTGAGGGCGATGGGCCGATAGCTAGCGGGAGAGGAAGGGTCCTTTCCTTCCTTCAGGAAAGCCACTACTATGGCCTCCCTCCAAGAGCGAGGAATGTGCCCCGAAAGCATAGTTGTTGTATAGATGTAGGAGTGTTTCAAGAGTGTCTGGGTGTAGGTGTTGTATCATGGTGTATGTGATTTTGTCTGCACCTGGAGCTGAAGGCTTACATGTGCTCAGAGCAACCTTCAGCTCATGAATTGAACTGAGCTGAAGAACTGAGCACGCGCTCCTTGTAACACAGTGTGCAGTTGTAATCACATACGTTCAAACTTTTTTGTATCTTTTGGTATATTTTTTGCATCTCCTTTCCACACAAGCACGTGTGTATATATATGTTCATCCACGTAAATAAATCAGTTGTTAGTTTGCGCTTCGTCCTGTGTTGTAGCTTTTCTCATCCTTGTTTAATAGTCAAGTTTGAACGCTTTACATTCAAGCTATGAAAAAGGAGAATTGTAAGAAGTGTGCGACTTGTTGTTATCACGCAGGGACTTCTTCTCCGCAGATGTTTTGTGTGTCATGAAAGTGTTTGTGTAGTGTGCTGAACTGGACACGTGTTGGAAGTGTTGTGCGAGTGTGTTAGCCTGGTCTTCCAGTATGTCCCCTGTTGTACTAACCAGGGCAGGCTGTGTGTCTGTTGTCCTTTTAGTTTCGTATTCGTGTCCAGACTTTGTGTGTATCAGTGTATGAGTTGATGGAAGTGAGGAAGGTGTGCCAACTCTCCCTTTTCGCCTCACGACGCACTCGCTTCCCAAAAGCCTTTGCCCGTTTAAAGAAATGAGGTTATCTGACGTGGGGTACCGGCGAAGGACACCCCACGCTTGTTCTGGGCCTCTCGCGCCCGCCTGCAGTCCTCGTTCCACCAGGGCCTCCTTGGGGTGCGGGACCCACTGGAGGCCTGGGGAATTTTTTCGGCGGCGTCGAGGATGTGCGCCGTGACGAGTTGGCGGCTTCCTCCACGTGTAGGTGTTTTATGGATGTGTGGTGTAGTTGAGATGTTTGTGTGAATGTGCTCCAGTTTGCTTTTGATTCATTAAACTTTTTATGGAAGATGGACTGCTCGGGCCTATACCTATATACGTTAATGAACTGGGGAAATGTTCACTACCATATGGGTCTGTGCCCACACCCCACTCAAGACATGGAAAGAGAACTGCGGAACCAATAGCCAAGTCAAGATGCGAGTATGTATTGTGTCCTAAGTTATGGTATGTAGGCTGTTTTTTGTTGAAAAGGCATGCTCCGGAGGATGTAAGAAACTTCTCTATCAGGCGACCTCGGGCATCCATTCTGGAGGAGCCCCAAAGAGAGTTGTGCGCATTAAGGTCGCCTGTTAGTATGTATGGTTCGGCCAGCTGGTCAACTAGTGCCTCAAAATCAAAGCTCAGAAGTGCAAAATCAGGAGAGATGTAAATGGATCAACCTATTAAATATTATTGTACAGCCTCGAGGTCAGTGTTTAAAGAGAGAGGGTGGCATGCTAATGATTTCCGGGCGATAATGGCCACACCTCCTAAAGAGTGGGTGCAGCCAACCCTGTCCTTTCTGAATACCATGTACCTATTTAAGAAATTTGTTTGTTTATAATTGAGGTGGGTTTCCTGGAGACACATGATACTTGGCTGACTGGCATGCAGAATCTCATACACATCGTCAAGATTTTTAAGGAGGCCTCTGCAGTTCCATTGGATGATGTTTTCTGTTCCCATTATTTAAATTTAAGAATGACTGGAGTGTGTGTGTTCGTGTGTGTTCATGTGTCGTCTTTCGGGGCTGTTACTCTTGGATTAGGCTTTTTAGGCCTTTCTACTGGCTTGGCCGTCGGAGGCCGCTCCTTGCGCTGCGTTGCAGGCAGGAACGGCGCGACGTCCATCTCGTCGTCGGATGTCCGAGGGGTGCCCGACGGACCGGGCCCCCCGGACTTGGCCCCCCTTCGGGAACCCTTCGTTTGAGCCGCCACCGCCGCGGGCGTCGGGGACGCCAAAAGTGGCACGGGCGGTGCGGTGGCGGTGGGAGCCGATGCGGGCCCGTGGTGTCCATCACCTCGGTACCCTCCAACGCACTGGAGGACGGGGGAGGTGGAGGCGGGAGCGGCACCGGTCCCAACAAAAGTGCTTTGCACCACAACCGCTGCTGCCTCAGCAAGCGGCGTGGTGCCGGGTTGGGCTGCGTGAGGCAACCCAAGGGGGGGGGGGGGGGCGGGGGCGGGACCAGGTCAGACTCGCTGAACTGGGTCCCTGTGGACACCAGACGCCGCTCCGCCCCCCGGCGAGCCGCGTCGGCGTACCTCCCCAGGGGGAAAGAGGCGAACCTCTTTCGCGCCTCCGGGAAGGTGATGTTCTCAGTTACCTTGATGTTGATTATCTTTTTTTCCAGTTGGAACTTTTCACACTTGCGGGAGTACGCTGCATGCGGCCCGCCGCAGTTCACACAAGACAGGGTATCGGATGGACAATTGTCGCTTGGATTATCATGCGCCCCGCATTTCGCACACGTCGTTCGCCCACGGCAAGAGTTTATACCGTGCCCGAACCGCTGGCACTTAAAACAGCGCCGCGGGTTCGGGATGTACGGACGGATGGAGCAACGGATAAAACCTGCATTTATGTGTTGTGGGAGAACTGCGCGGTAAAAAGTCAAGATAATATACTTGGTGGGAATCTCCTTGTCGTCTCTGCGGATAGTTGATGCGTCTCACGGCAGTGACGCCCTGCTCCTTCAAGCCGGCAAGGAGTACGCATCCGTTTCGTTCAGGAGATCTGTCTCGGATATCACACCCTGCGAGCAGTTGAGGCTCCGATGGGGTGTGACCCTGATGTCGAGATCAGCCAGTATAGTCTGAGCTAGAAGCCTTGTGGACTGCTGCCTAATTGTCATTTATTTCGATGAAGAGTTCACCAGACCTTTGTTTTTTGCACTTATACGATTTCCTATTATGG
This sequence comes from Haemaphysalis longicornis, assembly GCA_013339765.2. NCBI lineage: Eukaryota > Metazoa > Arthropoda > Arachnida > Ixodida > Ixodidae > Haemaphysalis > Haemaphysalis longicornis. The sequence continues at coordinate 177,531,062 of CM023448.1, forward strand.
CTTCAAGATACTTGGCGATCAAGAAGACTGACTGAGATGCAAGAGGGTGGGTTGGATTGATGGACTCCATGACAAGAAATCGAGAGTAATGATCAGGTTCAGAAAATGTCAAAGATGGCAATGGGGGAAACGATACTTCGGTGCGGCCCCTTTTAGGGGGGCCGATCACGGTTGGGGGGGGGGGGGGAGGGTTGAAAATACCATACGGCATAGTATAAAAAGCAGCGAGACGGGGGTACTTTCTCCTTTGACCTTACCCTGGTAGTCAAAGAGGTCCCGGAGCTCCCTGCGTGGTAGACAGGCAGGGAGCCCATCGGCCGGAGCTTGACCAAGGCTCCGACGGCCACCGTTTACGGCTTCTACCCTTCACCTTTCAACACCTCGCCACGGTTGGACACGGCTTATGTATGGGAGCTCGGGGTCCGCGGTGTCGCTGCTCACCGTCACCATGAATACTCAAGGTGCCCCGTGCGGGGACCCATCTACATTTCTGAATACTATATTCTAAATGCACCTAGCACTGAAGGTATCAACCAAAAGATTGCGTGGACATGCCTCCTACGGGCAAATCACCGAGATTCTAACTGCGACAGCGCTGCGCTCCTCTCACACCAAAAGCAAACGTGCAGCGAACTCTCGCAAAGGCGTAGCGACGACTTGAGCAATACGTAGCGGTGCGTGTAGTTTGCCAAAGCACGCATCCTGGGATCCAAAGCAAGCGCAATACCTGAGAAGCCTGAGAGTCCACAGCAGGAATGCTTTCGAATGGGCGCCGCCATTTGGCTACAGCTTCAGTGGAAGTGACGTCGGTGACATCACGATGCTGGGGCGCAATTTAGGAAGGGGGGGGGGTGTCGGCCTGGTCCCCTACGGGATATGGTTTGGGAATAGGCTTCCGGGCGCTTACGGAAGGGGGTGTGGTTTGACCTCTAGCGCGCAAGGGCAAAACTGGTCACCCCGCGAAGACTGCTCGAGGTAGCGCAGAGTACCTTGCGCTATAATAAGTGGCTAAGAAACATCCAGATTTAAAGGGACAGACAACCGATTTTTGTCGCGTATATGTTCTCTAGCTCATATGAAAGTCAGCGTTTTATATAGCCCGGTAACCACAAGCAATTTCTAAACAAATAGGCGGAAATCATTTTAATTTGGCAGCAAACTTCCTGAAATCGTAAGGGTGGCGGTTCGTAGTGTCGAAACTTGGCACTACAATATGTGTCCCTGTCACGTGACCTACAAACCTAACAGCTACTGTAACTGCTGAAACACACTATCCTATCCTTCGCATGCCACAAGGAGGGCTCAATGCTGAAGAATCGCAAACTCTGCACGGCAAACAAACCTACCCATCTACATTTCTGATGCAAACAAAGCAAGATGACTATAATTACGCTGGCGTAAACTGCTGTGAGAGGTTTTCCTTTATGTCTCCATAACTACTAGAAAACATCTTCAGAAGACATTATGTCTCTATCTGGCATGCTTAGAAGTCGTCTCGTAGATTGCTATTCAAAATTTTTGAGAATGTCGTCAAAACGGAAAATAAACGTTTTGTTGCTTTCCATCCAGATAGCTATGAGGTGTTTAGTATTCGTCCTGTAAACGTCTTGTTGGAATTTTTAGCAGTCTCTGAGATATCATCAAGAATATCTTGCAAGACGTCTTGTAGCTCAGGCTACAAGACATTCGGGCTCAGGCTCGTCGCGTTAGCCGAGCTACAGGATGGCTATCTCCCGTCTTGGCAATGTCTATAAAAATCTTGATCAGGTGTTGCGTAGACATCTTGGAGGTCTCGCCAAGATGTCATATAGAAGTGTGGTAGCTGTCCTAATGTGCAGATCAAGATGTCTTGGATAGCTACACAAGATAAGTTTGAGACTTCTACAAGACGTGCTTGCGTTCACTTGGAACAGTGGTGACAGCGCTGGGATGGCAACTTGACAACACAGCATTGTACCAATTGTCCACCCTCTGGATATTTATTGTTCAGGACTATCTGATTCTTGTTGTTACAGTCAATCCTTTTGGAAAGTTCGTGAAGTCTCAGTTCTTCAGATAGATGGACAGACATTTGTTATTTGGCAGGAGGGGTTAACATACTTGTATTTTCTTATTATTTCGGCTGGGCGGGCCTACTTAGCTGCCCAGGCGTGATTCAGGCTCGCGCTGCGCCAGGAGCAGTACCGCAGAATGCGGCCAGTGACAGAGAGAGAAGCACAGTGGCACATGTAGCGGAAACATCAACGTGCCTTGCTGTTTGCATGGGGCTGGCGCCCAGCTGTTTCTCAGAAGGTGTGCTGTAGCCGTAGCATACGCATGCTAGTTAGTAGTCACTGCGGCCAGCAAGCAATGGCCACCTGGATCAAGGCCATATAGCGCTGGGAGAAGGACCCGAACTCCGCCTCTCTTCTCAGACAATGGCGCACACCCACCTACTCCCCTTCCTCACGGTGTGACAAACAAGAGAAGGAAAGAAAACGTATAAGGGAAGTATATGTTAGAATTTTGTGCCTAATTGTTTCTATTCATAGATAAACACAATCGTAGTCCTGAAAGTTTCAACAGAGGTTACCCTAGAAAGGCTCTCGCCTTTGAAGGTTGGTGCAGCTGCCATACAAAGGCCCGACCACTCTGGCCGCAGAAATGACTGCCGTAATAGAATTTGAAGCCCTCTGTGGTCAGCGCGTAGGCGGACAGTGCACCGAAATATTTGGATGGCGCCCGCTGCACATATTCCTTAGAACGCTGTGTTATGGAACGGGACGCGGACGCGAGGCCATGGCTGAGCCGGACCGAGGTTTATTCCCTTCTTTCTCGTCTCCCCGATCGTAATGATAGTTGGCGGTTAGCCGCCTTTGTCCTCTTCCTCTTCGTTACTAAATCTGCAACATACTCCCACCCCCGACGGTGAGACTAGTGGGAAAGTGCAGAACACGTTAGCGTAGTTTTCCTAAATGGGTAGTCCGATGTCAATTCCTTCGTAGACGAGAGGTGGAAGATACATCCTTCTTTATCCTCCATCTATGCTTCGCGCACGATGCCTTCTTCTTGCTATCTTCTTGGCTACGACGGGGCACGCTGTTTTGCTCGAACCGGAGTGCCTGACGAACATGGATAAATCGTATTCTGGATGCAGCCTCAATCTTCTGGTCAGCGGTCCGCTTTCCCTTTTCTGTTCGCTTTCGATGTTCCTTTTGCGCACTGTCTGAGTATTTCCCACTTTCGTCTGCGTCATTGCCATTAACCTGGTTTTACTTTCTTCTAGTGGTAGAACGGAGGCTTCAATTTCACGTGCTTGAATTCGCTTGTTCCGGGGTCTGCTAGTAAGCCACTCGTTCCATGACGGCAGTGCACGAGTGAATCTCTTCCTGTCGTGACACGAAGAACCACTTCCATCCGTTGATTTAATCTTCCTGTTGTCTATGTGCGATGGCTTCCTGTGCTTGGCCACGGGCGGATCCGAGTCCGAGATGGTATTTTCATCGCTTCGGCGAAATGCCACGGCGCCGGCTGCTTGGTCGAACTTGGTGTTGCTGCCACATCCCGCGGCCTGGTTCACCGACGACGTTGCGAATGTAGGGGCGCTGTGCTGCTCCGTGTTCTCTTCCGCTGAACACGACGAACTCGCGGTTTCGCAAGCAGCCCTTGTTGCGAATGGGAGTGATACAATGGCCGCGTCCCTTTTCAGGGAGGTGCCCCCTCTGAAAGGATCCTGCGTCGGTTGAGGTGGCGACAAAGTCTTCGTCGCGGTGAACGACGTCCTCAACGTTGCCTGAGAGATTCGTTCCCTTAACGAAACCTTCGTGCGACTTATCGCGTATGAAAACTCTTCGCCTTCTTCTAAGTCTGCCACAAAACTGTCAAAGTCGAGAAGGCTCTGGATATGACCGTCCAGCTTTCGAAGTTCGTCTTGTTTTTGTTCTGCCATACGGTGCAAATCGATGAGCATACTCATATTCGATAGTGACTGGTGTTGGCTAGTTCCGTTATGTCCGCCCGGAGGATGACCCGCGAACTGATAAGTTGGTCCACGACCTGCCTGTCATCTAAACCAGAGAGCGCACCGAAGCAAGGGTCGGGACTGTCCGATGGGTAGGGTTCATCTCCGGGTTCTAGGTGGGGGGTCTGTGTCCAGCACGCAGCCATGGCAGGCACCGTTCAAGGGTGAGGCCTCCGAGACGATCCGACGTACCTGAGGCCACGCACACCTTGAAGGCACTGCGCCGTGAAGTCCGCTGGTCCGTCGTTCCCGGGTTTCACGGCACCAGAAATGTTATGGAACGGGACGCGGACGCGAGGCCATGGCTGAGCCGGACCGAGAGGTTTATTCCCTTCTTTCTCGTCTCCCCGATCGTAATGATAGTTGGCGGTTAGCCGCCTTTGTCCTCTTCCTCTTCGTTACTAAATCTGCAACACGCTGATCAAGCGGAACGAAAAACTTCGCCCTAAATTGCGTGGTTAACATACTTTCACCATGTTAGTCTAATTCAAATGTTGGGTGTTTTGCGCGCCGAACTACACTTGGGTTATGAAGCGCGTCATGGTCAAGGCTACAAGTTAATTTAGACCACCTGCAGGGATCTTTAATGTGCGTTAAAATTTTGACATGGGTTGTTTTCGATTTTCGTCCCTATCAGGAAAACGATCACCGCGGACAAGATCGAGCCCACATCCTTGGGCTCAGCAGCACAGCACCTGAGCCACTGAGCCACCGCAACGGGTACCACGTAGTACTGGTTGTCACAGGTTAATTCTGGGACTTTTGGAGGTCTGTGGGAGGTGCCTGTCTCACGCATATGAAGTGCATTACTTCAAATAAAAACTCCAGATTGACTTAGGATCAGAGGAGGTAACATGAATAATCATATGGAAGTGAGGTCTATAAAATGCTCAAGCGATCTGGGAATTGCCAAAACTGACATTAACCGCAGTAGTATGAGGGAAACACAAAAGGGGCTGGCCTATCTGTGCAATGCTATACACATGTGTGCTTGCACCGGGAAACTGGCAATGCAATGGCTGCCGGGAGGTATCGGCAGAACACACATTCACTTCTGCATTGGGTGAGCAAATGGCTTTCGCGAATGGGCCGTAGAGGAAGCCGTGCCCTCCTACGTTTTTATCGGTACAGACTAAAATAGAGGTGCAGCAGCGTGCGACCGTCCGGGCTCAATTGTGTTGCGCATGGCTCATCCTGCATGCTGGGGCCACGCACCGCTGCTGGTGATGATGACGATGCAGATGCACACGGCACGTGACAATAATAGTAGGCCTAGCAGGGCGATGATGATGCAACCACTGCAGGACTCTCTCCCAAGAGTTCTTCAACATACTGAAGTTGCGAAACACCGCTTCAGAATGCAGAACCACTGTGCCCCCTTACCCTGCCCTTCTTGGTAAGTTATGAGCAAGCATATTGCTTAATCTTGCTGAACGTTTACTTTTAATTATTAACACTATAATTACTCAATAAAACTTTCTTTTCAAATTAGGAAACATCTAACTGGAAAACTTATTTTAAAGGTGCTGACAAGGTACAAGTTTGGTTCGTTCAAAAGTCTGCATCGGCCGAATAATGGTGATGCCAATTTTGATGCAATTAGCATCCAACAACTGTGGCGATTCACTAGCCACCTTCTCACCGGGCCCCTTATCCACTTCCAAAGGCAAGTTCTTTGAAATTACAGAGCTAAAGTTTGTCTTCACCACACCTTTAATTTCATCTGTGGCTAGCGGAGGCAGCCTTAAGCAGGCAATTTCTACTTGAACTGTCCGTAGCAGGCGAATCCAGAGCCAACAATCAAACCAGGGGCCGCTTTTTGATACATAGGACCTATGGGGACTTTTGCAACATTATATAATAAAAAAAGCTCTGTTTTGCTTAAACGCTGAGCCCGCTAAGAGCAATTGTGCGATGTAATGGTATACGCACAAACGGGAAAACGAAACTGGCTAGGGGTTGGTATGTGCTAGATAGGAAATGTATGAAGGAAATACCTACAAATAGGAGACCAAAGAGCCATATGTACAAAGCGGAGTAGTACAGAGGGGACCAATGAGCCATATGTACAAAGGCGAGTAGTACAGAGGACGGGCATTTTTTTAGTGTCGTCATTATGACGCTTCCTCCCCTCCACCCGCACTCTCAGCGGCGGCAGCTGTGTGGGGGCCGCATCACCTTGTCGGAAATATCTGCTTTGTCAGTCGAACGTCGTGAGCCCTCTCCGACGATCGCACTATGCCAAAATAGTCCTTAAGCGACCGCCTTCGCGACGAATTGCACACTGAATCGCATGCATGTTTTACGCACATAATTCTCACGCTGCCGTGATTGACCGTTTTCCCCCTACCACGTAACAGGAAAAGGCCAAGTGGAAAGAGGTAGCTCGGTGTCATTACTGTGGTATTGCTAGTCTGTTGCTCCCGAGTTTTTGGTGCGTACAGGGCGATTTCGCCTAGGTCTTTCACTAACCGCAGTACTTCATATCCCTTTGATCAAGAAGGAATACAAAGCAATTGGTAGGGCAGAAAGCCATAGAAAATGCGTGCCTTTATTTCCTATACATATGCAAAGGGGAAAACCTTCAAAAATGCTGAACACTGAAATACGGGAGTAAGACAGTCGAATAAACTGCTATAGTCAACGTACAATGCGTGCCAAGTTTATACTGCGCAACCTTATTGCCAGCATATGCGACATCACAGGGCATGTGTGCACATACTAAAGGGGCGCTACGGAAATTTGAACAATACGCACCCTGTGAAATGTGGTATAGATACAGGGGCTAGCCAGTAAATTTACTTGGACCTCTTCTATTTGTTTATTTGTATTCCTATTTCGGTGTCACCAGAAATAAAACATCCGCGGACAGGAACACGCCTTCACCCGAGGTAGTTAATGTATATATATGACGATTCGACATCTAGGGAAGAATGCAAAGTAGCACCAAGCATTTTCAAATCAGCAGTTCACATACGCTCGCTTTCGTGTCTACAAAAAGACAACATTCAAATTTGGGGTTCACTGTGCCGAAGTTGCACCTCGGCTGTACGACTTTAGGGCGCAGACAGGAGGCTGCGAATTAAATTTCGCGCACATGGATGTTTCTCACACACAAAAAAAGTACGGGGATGCTTAGAGCTTTCTAAAAATTTGAAGGCTAAAGCCTAGCTGGACCTCGATCTGTTGATCTGCTGTTGAACTTTCTGTTGAACACCGTTGCCGCACCCGTCACCACTTGACCAGACCTCTCTCCTTTGACGCTGCTGTCTCCCTCGCCCAGCGCGCGATTCCCAGCTCACGCTCGTTCCGACCTTAACTTTTCAACTTCTTTGTTCTACCGATTTTCTGTTCCTCCCAGCGCGTGTGCTGAAACAAAGTTTCGCTTTAAAAAATGAGGGATGGGGGGGTCCGTCGCTGCAGTGTATTGAGTCGGTAATCTCATGTAAAGCGAGTGAGCGCGGCGCAGAGCACCGCAGCAGCTGACGACAGAGTTGAGTTGTGTGGCCCAAACATTTACTGAACGCAAGTTGGGGGGTAGAGGTGGGTGTGTGCACCCGTGGCCCGACTTCCGGGAGCTCCTGGGAGCTCCCAGCGCGTGCTTATTTTGAGACCCTTCGGAGAAGTGCCCATTTCTAAACTTGGCCAAAAGGGCCCGGCGCGTCTTGCGTTCTTCTCTTCGCTGGCGCTTCCGGATTGACTGCGGCGACGCGACGCTGCGCGGCTCTGTCTGTCGGTGACGCTACCCACTGCCAGTGCAATGTACCCGGCGCGCGAGCCCCGTGCGCCGGGTTGATGCCGGACGCGCTCGGGCTCGCCTTACGTCCGGACACTTCCGTGTCCGCCGTGCGCCTCTTCGTTCGGAAAACGAACAATATTCAGCAGGTTCAGAAAACTAGGAAAACGGCCTTCGAGGCGTCAGCTGCTCCGAACGAAGGAGCCTGCCAAGCTCAGTACGGCAGTTGGAGGGTGAGGAAAAAGCATGGACAAAAGCAGGCCAGTTGTGACCAGAACGACGACGACTATGAGATACCGGACACCGACAGCGGGAAGTGACAATAGCGAGCTGTTTTGCGGCTGCTTGAACTTGGCGGTTTTCAACACGAGAGCAGGCCTCTACAAGGTTCTCGAAACGGTAAGGTGCGCATGGGTGAGTGACTTCGGGGGTCCTCCGTTCTGGGAAACATTGCATCTCGAGACTATTGTCTAGAACGTCCAGTACCATAGAGTGCAACAAGGGGAAAGCAAGCTACGAAATATGTTTCATAGTCTCGCATTACATTACGCATTCCCAGCGCGTTCTTTTTCGCAAGTAACGGTTAGAACAAAATTGTCGTGCATCTCGATTAGTCATAGTTCCGCATTTATCAGGTTACTTTTTTGCGATACCTTTTGCGCATGTTATATTCATTTGACAATACTTTTAGCATTTTGTTCGTTTGTTTATTGTTATGCTGGTATGAATAGAGTATTTTACCCGTATTGCACCTCGTAGCAAACTTTGAAACCAACTATATGGGACATCTTGAAGGTAGCGCACTTAAACACGGACACTAGGGAGAGAATATGTCCCATATGCATTACCAACTAGCCCAGTTGACACTTCTACTGTAGCCAATTTTTCGTCTCATTCATTGGCGATATCTTTTACGCATGCTATGACCGTTTTCCACATAGTGTTTCTTTTTTGGCGTATATCGAGTTGTTTATCGGTGTAGTATTTCATACCGAATCCTTTTGCGTGTATGACGCCGCTTTCATGTTCCTACGGTGCCGGTGTTAATTTTTTTTTTCGCTCGTATATTGTACGGCCGAATACTTTTTTGTCTCGTTGTGTTGCCGAAACGGAGGCCCGCATCTCCGTCAAGCTGTTATTTGAGAGGGCTTTTTCTGTCGGCCCTTGGCTCATCACTTCAGCTAAATCACTTTATAGGAAGCGATTGACTCACCCTTAACGAAGCACCACCAGAGAAAAAGCTATGCAAGCAATTAACTGGAGCTTTTTTTTTTTCTTTTTTGGCTCAGGACTACAGTGTGCTCAAATGCCGCTTTTCCCTGCAAGGATCCCACATGGTGTCATTATGTCTTGTTACAAATCATATATGTGCTTTAATTACACTTAGTTTTCGCGCGAAGCATTCGGCCAACGTGCAGCGGCGTGCGCCTGCAGCCTCGACACGTGCCTCGACATGATGATGATGAAGATGATTAGAGCTTCCCCTTCCTAACGAGGTGGTGATGCGAGCAACCTTAATGGTAACTTCACTGCTCATTCGCCTGGCCTTCTTAATTTAAAAAGAACTTCTTACACTTTCCCCCAGTTCTAGGCTAGGCTTGACAGGCGGATGAGCGTCGTGGCCGATACATGCGAGCGCAAAGTTCTGCTCAGAATGGTCTGCGCATGCTCGCGCCTCTTCTTATCGGCGCGTTAATCAGCTATGTAAGTTTTTACTTGCCGACTCGAATTCTCTTGTGCCGCCTGTAAAGGTGTTTGTCCATCAACGGCCATTGCTTTAGCGGCTATATAACGGAGGGAGTGACTGCACTGTAGTCAGTGTACATGCTGGAAAGAGCTCGTGAACTGAATGAGTGCTCATGGTGGAATCTTTTTCGAAACATTTGCTTGATGTAATTACGTTACACTCTTCTTCTCGTCATATATTAAACAGTTTCAAGTTTGTTGCCTATTAGTTTTAGAAGATGTATTGTAACGTCCAGCTTTTCAGAAGTTGTTGAAGCCAGGTGGCGCGGTGTTTCTTTTGTTGCTGATTAGAGCACCGTGGAGCTTGATACTGCATTCCTGCGGATCACAAAGGCCGTGAGCGCCTGTAAAAAGGTGAACGTCCTCGCGGAGGCGAAAAACAGAACAAGAAAAAACGCGTATCACTGCGAGAGTTCGGCACACGTCAAGGATCTTCACCTGGTCTAAACAATTAGGTGCCTCATTACCGAGGTGTACAATGTGCGTGCAAAACCTCTATTCGAACTTTGCGGTTAGGTTAATTTTTGTCTCTCGCTGGAATCCAAGTGTAAATGACCTGCCAGGGTTTTTTAACGACGATAGTTTTCCTTGGATTAGGCAAAGGCAAAAATTTTGGCCTGTCTGTGTGACTGACACCCGAATGAGTCATAAATGTCACTGGTGGGTCTGCTCGCTATGGCGGATGTAATATCCGGGGTTTCGGTTTCGATGTCGGTGGTTACTATTACCAGGGGGCTAACCACGGGGTATAAATGTGACGTCACTCTGAAAAAATTGCTCTTTGGCTTCACTCCTAAACGCGAGTGCACGTCTGTCTGCTCGCCCCTCGGGGCCGTCACCGACGCGACACTACAGTCAATTTATGTTCACTAGAGATGTGTGAACGAACACTAGTCATGAACTGCGCCTGCTCGCAATCTTGGACGCATTCTCGGGCAAGCACATCTCATGTAAACGGTTGAGCGGGCACTGGAAACCTCCGATCTGCACTACCACCCCGTCGGTCTCCCGTGGTTCACGTGACGACCCAGAGAAGGGGAGGGAGCTGGAGAGGGAATGGATAGGGTAAGTGACGATCGAGGAGTAGCGGCGGGGATGAGAGGAGGAAGCGAATAAGAAAGGGGGAAAATTGGAGTGTAAATGATATGAGGGGAGGAGGAAGAATAGGCGAGGAGAAGCTGTAAGCACATTGAGAAAGAGGCGAGGAATAGAGAAGGGAGACGGGGAAGGGAAGAGAGTAGAACGGAAAGAGGAGGGGAGCGAGGAGGCGGATCAGGAGAAATGGCATGAAGGGGGGGAATCAGAAGCTCGGGAACCTGAAAGAAGCAAGCAAGGTGAGCGAAAGAAGGAATGAAAGGGGAAGAACAGAGCGTACGTGAGGGGCAGGAAGTACGGGGAAAGGAAGAGGAGCGTTAGGTGCAGGGCGGTAGGCGCTTTCGTCTTTCCACGTCATTTGCAGCAAAGTTTTAAAGACGATAGTCTTTCTTGGGCTATTTAAACCCAGAAATTTTGGTCTGTCTGTCTGTCTGTCTGTCTGTGACTCGATTCAGCCACCCGGCCAAAGTAAAATGCATACTGCGCAATAGTCTTATATACTCACAGCCAAATGTGAGCGTCTAAGCCCGGTTTATATGTTCATACTTTTCAACTTTGCTGAACATTAACAAGACATTACGCAAATATAGGACCGAAAATTAATACACAAGGGATATTTACAGTGTCCCTTTATTTAAAAAAAATTCATGGATGCATGGTTTTTCGATAGCAAATGGTAATCTACATCTACTGCAGAAAACCATCGCCTGCTCTTACCCGCGCCACCTCCTGGCGGCATATGAGAAATCACGCGGCAACAGCAACGAAAGGTTCCACTAGCTCGGTTCCACGTTCTGCTTGGAACGCACGTGGAGCACGGCAACGCGGTTCTATAAACCTTGAAGTCGGCCGCCTCGATTCACGCGCGTCTCCGCCGTACTGCAGCGCTGGCATCGATGAACCCGGCCTGTGCAGTGGAACGCGGTAAATTCAAATCGCCTTGCGCAAACCTTTAGTGTGTTTACCTTGGGGTTAGCGCGACGGTACAGCAACAGCATGAGAGGTGAGCGGGAAAGCAAAGGGGGCATTTCCTTGGCAAATGTCTACAAAGACTATCGTCTTTTGACGACATTTGCAACGAAAGGAGCAGATACGCGGCCAATTTTTACTCTCGCATTCCTTCCTTAGAGATAGAGAAATAATGATTTATTCGAGAGTTTAGATCCAACCCATACAGGAGCTGGCTACTCCAGGCATTGGAGTATACAAAAGGTACAATACTTGCCCTAAGGAACCACAAGGGGTTAGATTAAGTACATTGAGTCAGCAGCGGATGAAAGATGCGCACTCAGTAACTACTTGCTCTGCGTAGTACATAAGCACACCCATATATATATATATATATATATATATATATATATATATATATATATATATATATACAGGGTGTCCCAGCTATCATGCACCAAGATTTAAAAAAAGAGAAATCGCGTAACTCGAAGAAAACCTAGTGCATAATGTTTGCAGTACTGTGAAGAAGCGGAGAGTATTTTTTTCGTTAATGAGACTTAATTAATTAATTGTAATTAATTATCTAACTCGAGAAATACTGTCCTAATCACTAAAGTGTCAATGAGGCACTTGTAGGTAACCACGAGGGGCATCTAACTGCGGCATTTTCAGCGATGAACTAATTGCGTACACATTTATTCTGACTGATAAAGGAAACCCGCGAAATATGAAAAATACCACGTGACGACGCTTACGCGCGCATTTTAAAGCAGCGTCCCCAAACAAAGCTGATTGAAAGCAACTGCTTCGCGTGCTACCCGCCCGAAGAGACAGCGCATCACCTTGATAATAGCATGCATGGAAGGAGCAGCAGCAGCAAGATTCGCGCGACGCGTGTGCAGATAAGGAACAAACTCGGTCGCGATTTCTTATTTCTTTCTTTTGTCTATTTCATTCTGGCTAACTCAGAGGCAGCCTGTTTGAGGGCGTTGCTTTACGGTGCGCGCGGAGGCGCCGTCACGTGGTATTTTTCATATTTCGCGGGTTTCCTTTATCAGTCAGAATAAATGAGTACGCAATTAGTTCGTCGCTGAAAATAGCGCAGTTAGATGCCCCTCGTGGTTACCTACAAGTGCCTCATTGACACTTTAGTGATTAGGACAGTATTTCTCGAGTTAGATAATTAATTACAATTAGTTAATTAAGTCTCATTAACGAAAAAATTACTCTCCGCTTCTTCACAGTACTGCAAACATTATGCACTAGGTTTTCTTCGAGTTACGCGATTTCTCTTTTTTTAAATCTTGGTGCATGATAGCTGGGACACCCTGTATATATATATATATATATATATATATACATGATTCCTTACAGCAGTGGAATATAGTTTAAAAAAAACCAAGAGAACTACACACATCTATATTCAGACGACAACCACGACGCGACACAGATAGTTTCGCCAATATACATAATACCCTTGTGTGTTTCCACACCCATTTCGGAGCGTTTCAGCGGAAAGTGAACGCATTTAATAGTGTTCACACATCTTCGTCATTTGAAAAAAATCCCTTAAGGCAAGGAAGGCTTTCGTTTGGTTGCGTACATTGTCCCACAGACCCAACAGTTTCGGCAAGGATAGGGGTGTCCGAGATAGCAGGTTAAGCTTATCACTTAATTTTTTCCGCTCGGTCGCATATAGAGGGCACTCAAGCAGGACATGATGCACATCTTCAGTTTGGTGTCCACAAGCACAGCAGGTGTCATCAGCGAATCGAATACGGTAAAGAAATTTCTTATTTTATTCCTTCCTTAAAATTCACTACTGAGCGTTACCTGCCCTCGACCATTCTGTCGCAAACTAAGGTAGAACTGTGGATAACGTATTTTATGTCCTTTATTTCTGTATGTATTTTGTACTGCATACTTTTCTGTTCTAACAGCAGAGCTGTTTGAGAGCTCTGTCCGTGCGGATCGTCAACAGAAAATTATCGTCATCGCCGAAGTGGAGAGAGGGAAAATTCTAGACCAAGAAGTGTGAGGGGAAAATGAGGTTAGGGAGGTCCCGGGAATCGAACCCGGGACCTTTATGCTGTTTAACCGGCACCCTAACCACTGGGCCACCCCATAGGCCCGAGGGGTACAGAGTCAACAGCGGCGGGGAACAACATGTGCAGCCAATTGGAAAGAAAAACGCTTCCCCGTGCACGGTCGTAATCGAATTTGGGTCCCTCGCGTTATGAAACCGGCGTTGTTACATTGGCAAAGGCGTCCCCGTACCGAGTTCCGTCGTCTCCGTCATGTAGTGGTAGCGTGGTGAACGAGCGGCGAACAGGACAGATGCCTCGGTGTCAATAGGTTAATTTATAATCGGACAGAAAGAAATAAATAAACCTAACAACGAATTTAGGGCGCCCATAGTGTGCAAAAGCCACTCCATCTCGCCTTCACAGGCCACCTCATAACGAGACGGGAAGGCCAATGCACACATGGGTTTGGAAGGTTGGAAAAAAATAATAAAAGAACAGAAAAACGGTAACTGAACCACCAAAATTTAGCACCACAAAAAATAACTAAAACATGAGTAAAACCCAGGGGGGGGGGGGGGGGTACGCTTCCCGTAATCGAAATCGAGCCTTGGTCCCTCGCGTTATAAAATCGGCGTCCATCCGACTGCGCTATTATCTTTTTGCTTTATTTCCATACAAGCACCGCTTTTACAGACATAATACACAGTGACGAAAAAGGAACATTGTACTAAGACAAAATCACTTCCACTTTGGGATACAGTGCTGGTTGAAATATTTTCTATTTCATTACCCTTTCCACTACAGACAATGAGTCTGGAACACATTGGTGTGCCTTTTGCACTTAAGGAAAGTGAATATGGCTTCTTGGAAATCGCATTCGGGGCGCACCGCATTTCCTTTGGGTTTGTAGCGCGGGCTTTCGACTTTGGCTGGGTTTCGGACTTCAGCAGTTTGGATTTCGGACTTTAGGAGGGCAGATTGTGGAATTTGATTTGATTCAGTTTGCAGCAAGAAAGCTTCGCTTTTTAACCATCTTTTTCTAAAGAAAGGGAAGACCTAAGAAAAGCGAAGTTAAAGCTCGTGAAGACCCCCAGCTCCGCTGTTTCCTCAGTCTTCGCATCTCACTTGCGAAGGTGGCCAACTTTTTTCGCTTGTATTATCTTTCCATTTCCGCTATAAAAGCTGAAGTATGTAGAAATAATCGAATGAATAAATAGTCTTAGCACACGCGCAAATTCTTCGCACACGCGCGAACCGATATATTCGCGAGTTTTTTCAGAAATATTTTACAGATGAGCGTTTTCCGAGCTTACTGGAGTAATCACCGCAACATTATTTGCGACCTATAGCAAACAGAGTTTTCTTGGAGTGATTGCGGCAAAGTCGGAAAGTTTTAATTTCAGTGTATCCAGCAAGGTTAGATGAAACAAGCCATTCTACTTCCAGCTGAATGCGCCCTTGGTGAGACGTCTCAGAAAACGATCGCACCAATGTCTGTTGTCGCCTTGATCGCCACGTGCCATAATTGGCTTTGAAATGCTTGGCATTATAGAGGCATTTCCGTGACACGCATGCCAGCTACGCTGCGTACCTGCGTCGGTAGCAAACGCGCGGCCGCTCCTCAACGCCGCTAGTTGAACACTCGGGAACGGCCTGCCCTGTGCGCAGGCCCTGTCCAGCATCTCGCTGTGCCTGATCCTGTGGTACGGCACGCCCGTCTGGCTGCTGCTGGGGCCTGCCTACCCCTTCTACTTGACGGCGGTCACCTGCTCGCTCATGGGCTCGGCCACCTTCCTGCTGGCGTACCTCGTCTCCAGGAACACATTCCTGGTTACTAGGACCACCGTCCTGGTGAGCGCATGCGCACGCTCCGCTTTTCGCACCTCCCTTCCCCGGGTCGCTGCTACTCGTGTTTCAATGCCTTCCCAACGATGACCTTTTGGGCCCTCGTTGTTATCTGTCCGTGATGGTCTCAACCAACCGTTCGCAACAGCCAGCCTTTACCGTGTCGGTGAGTGCCATCTCTTGCCATCCGCCACTGAATGCTCCAGTATGGCCCACCCTCTCACGTGCTTGCCGTCTGCCAGTACCGGTTCCCGATCTCCCACTTGGAGCTATTCGGGAGCACCCGTGGCCTTCTTCAACTACGCCCAGTTGATCCAGCAGCTCAACCACGTCTGTAATGCCAACGCAGATGGGAACTTCGCAGCTGTGTTTGTTCTGCTCCTGATGGCACATCTCGTCTTGCCCTATCAACTGTGCCTATCAGGACGGAGGTGACGTTGAGACGAAGCCGGTCCTCAACTTCAACTCTATGAGCTTGAGGATGAGTAAGGTGTTGAAGTTCGAAAAAAAGTTAAATCAGGCCCGTAATCAGTCCGCGTACTTTTTCACATGGACAGCTTTCTGTCTGTTTTGATCTTTACTGATTTTCCGATAAGATTAAACGTATCTTTCCAGTTAAACATCTCTAAATGTGTCACAAGGCTTTCAATATTTAGCCGTGACATTTTAAATAATTTGCTCACTTCAACCTGGATAAATGTTGCACCCATGAATGCGTATTGGTTTAATACTTCTGTTTATATATCTTAAATTTATATTTGGCGAATGCAGTATCGAATCAAGCAGTCTTGAACGCCTAGAATGCTTAGCAGGACGCGCAAAAAAAATTGGCCGAAAAATTTTTAATGCGATAGCTTTTTCTTGGGTTACCTAAAAGCACAATTTTTTTTAAATTTTGGTCTGTCTGTCTGTCTGTCTGTCTGTCTGTCTGTCACTCGATTTAGACGCCAGAAATGACTAAAGACGAAGTACATATAGGAAGGACCGTTCTACACTATTAAATGTGCTGGAATGGCTCATACATGTCCAGTTTATTCAGCGTGAAGGAAACTATCTAAGGCAAAACCTGAGTACGAACCGAGTACCAGCGTTCTTTTAATTAAGAACACACGTTGGATTGGTTTTAATGGTAGCAAATTAAAGAAAGCGGGCTAAAAAAGTGTCATAGAGAGGCAAGATAACGAGCAACACTATATGAAATAAAAATCTCAACACTTGCTGTCCCCCCCCACCCAAAAAAAAACAAAAGATAAAAAAAGGACGCGCGCTGCCCCAATCAGATGGTGCGCGAGCAGTGTGAAGGCGGGGAAATTGAATTGAATCGAGCAAACGCTCATTATATTCATCATGGGAGGAGCGAGAGGAGAGGAGAAGAGCTTGAGGGGTGGGAGGGGGAGAGAGGCACTTACGTGGTAGGGGCGGCGGACGACTATCATCGTTAGACTACATTTGTAGCGAAGCAAGCAGATACGTGGCCAATTTTTTTCTCCTAATACATACATTCAGTAGATTATGCCGCCAATCGTTGCTAATAATCGTTGATAAGGGAATTAATTGAAGTCACGCGCGACGCTGCACCTGCACGCAGCGGATAGGGAGTCACGTGAGAGTTGCGAGGCACTACGGGATTATTGCGTAACTACTTGCGGGCGAAGCGCGCTTCACAGGTAGCCTTGCGTAGGCTGCCCCACAAATCTTCCAACTTAGCCGTCGTTTTAAGATGCCCGGATTGGCGTTTCAAAGGGTCTTCCCTGATCTCAGCACAGTAGGCGCTAACGAAGGCGAACAGGCTGTCTGTCTCGACCACCGTTGCCCGCGTTGACGCTAAAAATGCGGACCTTCCGTGCAGGAGACGATCCAGAACGGCGTCTCCTTCCTGCTGCTGGCCGGGTCGTCGTCCTTCTTGCTGGTGCAGACGTCCTTCTTCCTGTGGCCCATGTATCTGCTGATCCCCTTCTTCCAGGCATACCCGGCCATGATGGCCGCCGGGGTACGACGCGCCAACGAGGCCTTTGTGACTGTCTCGTCCTTTCTGGGAGGAAACATACTATGGGTCTCCTCGACTATCAGTCCCGGACCGTCCGCGGACTGCCCGAGACGCGGTCCGGCGCTCGTTTTTCTCATGTATTCCTATGGGGCTTCCGGTCCGAGGACAGTCCTCGGACTGCCCGCGGACCGTCCAGGACTGGAAAATCGAAGAGGCCCTATATAGGGCTGCTGTCACGGGGCGTGACTCGCAAATCTTAATTGACCGCGACTGCTCACCGTAGTCCTGGATGTCACGTCTTATAGAGCAAGAGAAAAAGAGTACAGGCACACAGCTAGCAATGCGTTGTTCGGGAGACACAGAACCCACGTTATTTCGGGGCTTTAACGCGCCGAAGCTACACCTGGCTGTGAGACGAGCCGAGGTGGAGGGCTCCGGATTTATACCACCTGAGGATCTTTAACGTGCGCCGAAATCTCGACACACGGGCGTTTTCACTACGCGCCTCCATCAGAAAAGCAGCCACCGCGGCCGGGGTCGAACCTATGTCCTTAGGCTCAGCAGCACAACGCCATAGCCACTGAGCCTCCGCGACGGGTAACCTCCGATACTTAGTGGCCCAGACGCGGCAGCGTACACAGGTCTCAAGAACTAAATGTCTATTCGGTATGCAGCAGAACGTCCTACGAACAGTAAGCCAATAGTTAGACTGTTCACCATTCTATAGGGTTCTCAGTGACATTCATTGGTAACTGACATGGGATGGAAACCAACCATATATATTGGTGCCACGAGCACCTGGTCCAGCGACCATATATTGCGTGGAAAAATCGCCTTAGTCCACAATGTGCAGGCATGCACCGTGAATGCCAACGTACGGCCTGATACCTTAGCTGCTGCCTATTCTTAAGTTTGCGAGTTTCGGAAATTGCACTGGGAGCCTGTGAAGAGCGCCTTCACACTTCCACCCTTCCAAAAGTGAAATAAGTGGAGGAAACGGCGAGTCCCCGAAGGTCATCAATGGCTTGACGTCACTCGGAGCGGAACGTTTGTCGTGCTGGTACTACTGTAACCGATGCTTCACGGCGTCACTCAAAACCGAGATTTATGGATCATGGGCATGACCCCAATGAGTTGTGGTGTGGTGCAGCAATGCGCACAGTTACGCAACTGTGGCATATATTGTAAAAGCATACACGCCTGGGAGACAGAGCCGGATTCATGCCACCTTCTTTCTTTTTTACTCAGAGCTGGCACCGCTAGTACTAAACATCCATTCCCGGCAAGAATTATCGTATGCTGTCTTGAAAGCCCTGAAAAAAAAAGTGGCTCCAATCCACTGTGTGAAGGTGGTTGTACTACGAAGCTGTAAACGACACCCACAACGATTACCATGCGACGTCACTTAAATTCTCACACGTGGCACTACAAAGAGTGAGACCACAAGAGTGACGAGACAAGTGAAATGTACTTAACCACACTTTCTATTACTGTATAAACAACGACATTCACGACCGCTTTATGTTCTTCTGTCTGTTCTTCTGGCGTCTACTTTCCGTGGTCTACGCAAGGTAGCTTGAAATGAACTGAAGGAGGTGCTATACCGGTCTCCGTTTTTATATATGAAAGCGTGGTGACGTCACTACGTGATTTCTATGCTGTTGGGTACTTTTGCAGTCGGAGCAGCTTGCACAACCCTTATCTTTGCCGGTATGGCCAGTCCCCCTGGAGAGGTATGTGCCTGCCTTCTTAACGATGATAGTTTTCTACCCTCCGCGGTGGCTCAGTGGCTGAGGTGTTGCGCTGCTGAGCACGAGGTCGCAGGTTCGATTCCCGGCCGTGGTGGCCGCTTTTCTGATGAAGGCGAAAAGCAAAAACGCCCGTGTCTAAGAGATTTCTGTGCGCGTTTTTGATCCCAATGTGGTCAAAATTAATCTGTAGCCCTCCACTACGGCACGCCTCATCGCTTGCGTTGCGTCGGTGCGTTAAACTCTACAATAAATCAATGATAGTAGTCAAGTTCTTCCCTTATCTTCTTTATGTTCGCCTTGCTGGTTGAGCGGCAGATGGATGCCGCTGACATGGGGAATGAAGACGAACTCGTTATCTGCTGGCACCTTGAGGATCAGACAACCACGACATCTGAGAGAAGAGAGTGTTTAATGCGTCTCCTGCTCTATTTACAATGTATTCACAAGAGGTTATATAGGCTTTCTAACCACAAAGGATTCCCTGCAGCCCAATCAAAGAACAGCACTTTCCCTTTCGTGAACTTCCCATTGGCTGCAGACGAAATGTCCGGCCCGTGTTCCTTCCGGCCAATTATCCGATGCACAACCGCCTCTCTCAAGGCGATCATTCGTCGCTTGCGGTCTTGCACGGTCCTTGCCTCATTCTTCGTAATTCACAGGGTCACCTCGAGTTCAATGGATCCTCCGCAGTGTGGTGCGCCTTCCCATTGTTGTGCAAACATCGCGCCACCTGCGAAGGCGTCATAACACACACGTGCGTGCGCTGGCATTGTCGGCCACGTAGCTCCGCGCGATCCGTTGGGATATCGTATGTCCACGGCCGCTCGCACGAGTTCCTCGCATAGCGAAAACACTTCATGTGTTGCCAGGTTCAGCGTGGTTCGGCTCTGATCTCCGCCTCGTGGTCGCCGCCGCTTGGTCGAGTAGGGTGCAATGTAAAGGCAATGATGAAACCGCACATTCTTCAAGTGGTTGCGGATGTTTTCGAACCCAACAATAGTTTTCTGCTGACATCGCCACGAAAATTTGCTTGGATGGTCGAGGTTTACAGATTCGCAGTAAAAAAAAAAAAAAAACGCGAATGCTTTTCTCTTGCGATTCGGCCACCTGTTAAATGGACTGCGGCAGCTAAGAGTAAAGCGTTCTGCGTGTGCACTGTAGCTGTTTTGAGCGCAAGTTTTCAAATGAACACGGCGAAAGCTGTTAGCGCTAACCCAACCGGGATCTTTCGTGAACGTCGTCAGCAAAATATAATTGCTCCTCAACCAACGCCCACGGTGATATGTATTGGGCATTTGCACCAAGTTAGGACCACTGCGATTTTTCAGTGGCAGCGAGTAAGTGCATTGCCCGGTGTGATTGCCCCACAAATTTTCCCAAGGCCCTGTGTATCGGCCAATGGGACCTGTGTATACAACCGGTGTGATTGTCGCTGGCGGTTGGCAATCACGTTGGTTCT
Source organism: Haemaphysalis longicornis (assembly GCA_013339765.2). Lineage (NCBI taxonomy): Eukaryota > Metazoa > Arthropoda > Arachnida > Ixodida > Ixodidae > Haemaphysalis > Haemaphysalis longicornis. The sequence goes on from CM023448.1 coordinate 177,551,659, forward strand.
AATGTCCAGGGCTTCTTTGGGCATTCGTTTGATTAATGGTCAATGTACGCCCTTCTTTTTCTCTAAACACCGATACATTAAAAGGCCAAGCACAAATCGGGCTATCTAAAATATCCGGGCTCTGAGCCCGCACTGTGCACTTGTGGACACTACAATGTAACATTAGGCCTGTTAAGAATTGTTTATCACGTTCTCTGTCACAAACAAGAGCTGCGGCATGGAGATCATTGTTTATTCTTTTTCTTTCTTTCTTAGACCAGTGCATTTTTCGGTGTCATTCCATCCGCTCGATTTTTTTTTTTTTTTCAGGTCCTGGGAGCGACAGCAGCAGCGGTTCACTTCATGGACTCCATACTGGCATGCAGAAATATAAGGCAATAATTATACGGAAATAAATTTCTTTCCAATAATGAAGGTTCATCGTCGTCACTTCATTCAGGCTTCTTTCACAAAGAATGGCATACGCGAATCACGAATGCTTGTGAGTAAAATACGAACGATGCAGTTACATTAATTAGGCAAAAAATGTATCAAACTTCGACGCGTGCCTTTCGATTGAGCACCAATGTCCAAAGAGAAATGTTGAAAGCGAGCAAGAAATCTCATAAACACTCATTTCCGCAGGTTCCAGTTTTATACCGAGGATTATACCAACGTTGCGATTGAGCCACGATGACCTCTGAATGGTCCTTATAAAAAAAATGGCTGCATATGCCGATGAGATGATGCGTCTTTTAAAGTTTTAAGAACACAAACACGGCTCCAGTACTGTAGAAGAAAAAACGCGCGATCGAAACTACCTGTCAGGGAATTGTCATCGTAGCATTCTTTGTACGTTCCTGTCAAGCGCTTTATTTATGGCATAATTATCCCGCGTATACGCTCTGCTACGTACTAAGGTAACTTCTTCCGTAATGGCGCGACGTTGGCGCTCTTCTACCAACAACGAACGGTTCGTCCGCTCTAACTCGACTAGCTCACCTCTTTCTGGCGCCGCTCTTTGTAGCTGAGTCTCGTATATAGGAACCAACGCACAGCCGATTTTTAATTGAGAGAGCGCTGCCAGGCTCGATTATGTATTTGTGTTTTGCCTAAGGCTATGTTCAGACTACCGACGCGAAACCCATATCGTGATCTATGGTTGCAAAAAGATGGCGTGTCACACAGTTCGGTTGGCTGAGACGTGAAATGACGTCATTCTTTAAATTTATTACAACAGTTAACAGCCTGAACCCGGCCTAAGGCTATACTTGTGCACTAAGCAATGTTCAAGTTTATGAGCCGTGCCACCAGTGGTAGCAGTTATGTTAGTTTCGAAAGGTTTTGTTAATGCATTCTTTGTCTCCATGCTGACTGTTATGGGAGCAGTGTTCTTTCACACCAGTGAGATCTACGGAAATGTTAACTTTCGCGTATTGGCACATATAAGCGCTAGTGGGTTTTCGTGCCAGGACGGGAACAATGAATTTTTTTTAAAAAAAGAAAGAGAAATTAAACCCTAGGTATTTGTAGAACCTGTAAACAAGAGATCACAGAAGAAAATGTCTATATATAACAATACACTAAATGGAGTGCATTTCTTCTCGAAGCTAGAGCAGGTTGCTTGAGAACTAGGGCGGTTATCCATGAGCGGGAACAGGAAGAAGAATCGCGTGTATTTATTTACTGAAACCGTTGTCGCGAGTATAAGCTGAATCAAAGCGCTCGGCACAAAAGAAGAAAAAGAAATCTTCAGACATTTTGAGAAACGTTTGCTAATGACTCAAAATTCCTACGCGCGCCTTCTCCATTTCACAAACCTTGCGTTTTCTTGGGAGCATTAAACGTGTCAACCCATACAGCGTCTTTTCATTTTTTCTTTGTTGAGTTAATCACGGGAGGCCGTGGGGTTGAAATACACCTTTGTGATTGTGTTAGTTAATTTTCAGTCCATTTTTCTTTTTGTTTTAGGCAAACGCGATAAGGTAGAAATTTGCGATTGCATTACTTTAAATTTTCAATATATTCTAACTCCCTTTTCTTCTATTCTTTCGTCCCATAAACGTTTGTTCCAAGATTTGTTTGTCAACATCCAAATTGTGTGCCTTTGTTTCGTCTGGTAATATTTTTTGTTTATGCCATCTACCCAACAACATACACATTGACTTGTCAACACTGCCCCGCACCCAACACTCTCTGCAATATGGTGTGAGAGTGCCGACACTCACCATCACTAACCGCCCTACCAAACCCCACCCTGGAGCAGTGGGAGGACCAGCTGACCAGCTCGCGCCCTCAAGATCAGTGCTCGACGACTGGTGGATAGGGCCCGTGTAAGGGATCCAGGTGCCAGCGACGCGGAATATGTCGAACGCGGAGGGAGCGGCAGGCCCGGGAAGTGGGAATTAATGAATGGCTTTATGGCAGCCAGCTCGTTAAGAGCAAGCGGTCTCTGGGTCATGCCGTTCGCGGAAGGGCACATTGTCTGGGGTCGCAGCTGCGCTGTCGCGTTGTTTTGGCCGAAGTGCGTGGTGCCTTGGGAAAACATTGGTAGCCTGGCGACTCAAATGGAACCCCGGGGGCATGGCGGCCGCTGGCTCGGGACTCACCACGGTTTCCATTAGCAGGTTGTAAAACCATTTGGTCCGTCGAGCGGCTGGAGACGGGGAGCGTGGAGCTGTCAACTGTGGTTCGACAGTGGCCGATTTACGGCGATAGCTTTCCTTTTGTTGGCCAGTGCGCGCGTCGAGTGGAGGCTTGCGAGGGGGCGCGCGTTGCGGCCCGGGATGGGCGCGGCAGAGGCGACGCCTGAGCCGGCCGCCGTGTCCTTTTGTCCCTACGCGCTGTTTCTGGCCCACGGTCCAATTAACGGGGCATCGCCTGTCAACGGCGGAGAATCTTGGGGACGCGCCGGGCCGTTAAGACGGATGTTTATGGGTTTCAGCTGGCTTGAGTAGCTGTCCGGTCTCGGACGAGATGCGTGGGAACAGGCGATGCAGACCAGCGTTCGTGGAAGCTTGCCCCGGGCGCTTGCACGTGTTTCCTCGGATGTTTGAGTGTTTGTCGTCTTTGTTTGGTTTACTTTTGATCTCTTCCTTGTTTTTCTGGTGGGAGAGAGTGACCAGCGTTTGAGGGTTACGGAGGGGCGTTGCCCACCGTGGTTTAGGCCCGGATTTACTAATCCATCCTATCAGGTGCCCAGGAGATACCGATTGGCCGGTGTATCGGGGGTGGGGCCTAAGTAACCCATCAAAACCACGAGACACGAGGTCTCGGGGTGGAATCCTCAGGGTTTTAATGTGCTATGCACGGCCGGCGTATTGCCGGGCTAGCCAGGTCAGGCTAGGGAGGATCTCACCACTTGGGTAGTTTTAAGGTCAGGGTCCGTCGCTGACGGGGGTGCCGCGTGCACAAAGTTTTAGCTGACCTAGAACCCCATTTTATTTCTTACTTTGTTAACTCCATCTTCAGTCTGTCAATATTCTGTATATATCTTCTGTGTGAATATACAGTTTTGAAAAACCCTCCATCAACCATCGTCGTCGTGTCGTCAAGTGCCGCCACCATCAGGCACCAACGCAGATCATCACCATCATCAACAACATCAAGAACAACGAAAGAACCTACTGACATTTACTGGCGCAGTCGGCAAGGATCTGCGAGGCGCGACGACAAGGAGGGCGACGACTGAAGAACAACAAGTAAGGGCGCATCTGCCACGGGGGAAGACATCGTCTACCGGAAGCCCGTGCAGACAGCGGGACGGCGAGTTGACGGCTTGCCGGGGACCAGCAGGAGCAACGGAGGCGTCGACATAGCGTCGGAGTCGGAGCGACTACTGGGGAAGCAGCGCATCAGGTGTGTGACTGCGGACACTGACTGAACGCCGTGATCGTGCGGTGAGGAGCAGCAGGGAAGAGAGACCACCTGGAAGACGACGGCGTCTGTCACAGCGCGTCGGGGGGTGAGTCCCTTTTGCCTTCACCCGTGCGCGATCACTGCCGTTAAGTCAGGGCATGCATTAGCGTAAACTACGATTTAGTTCGTATAGCTAATCATGGCGAGCAAGAATCGCTCAGTCGAAGTGATGGAAGCAGAGCTCAGGGCTGTTCGGGAGAACATTAGGCATTTAGAGCGGGAGCTCGAGCTAATGGAACAGCGCGAAAGAGCCCGGCAGTTGCCGCGGCGGGGAGCGGCGGAACAAAAGCTGTGTGAGGCGACGCCGCATTGTCAGCCGAGCACCGATGAGACGGCCGTGTCAGAGGCGGGGGGACGCGCGTGCGTCGCACCCGTTGCGGCCGCCGCAGCGGTTCACGAGCCGCCGCCCGACCCCGCCGCGGGGTGGTCAGTTTATTCAGACTGCGAAAAGGATAGAGAGACCGCACGCGAGTGTCTGGTCTCACGCCGGTGCGGGATTGCGATCCCGGGAGCGGAGCCTTCAGGTCAGTTGGCGAATGCTCAGGAGCCGGGGCCGGCCGACGAGGCTGTAACAGTGAAGGGTGAGGCGACGCAGCATTGCCTGCCGAGTGCCAACGGAGCAGCGGCTGTTGCTGTCCCAGCGGCAGAGTTGGGATGCGAATGCGTCGCAGTTGGTGCAGTCGCACCACGGCTTCAGGAGTCGCCGCCCGATGCTGGCTCGGACCGGTCAGTAAATCCAGACCACGGGCAATCTCAGGAGTACGCAAGCGAGGGTGTAGACATACACAACCGTGAGGCTGTAATCCAGGTAATCGAGCTGAAGGGGCGCATGAACTACACGGCGGTACTATCGGAGGCCGCGGGGCGTAGTGATTGCAATCACCGCTCGCGGAGCGACGCGGTGGGCGGGAAGGGTGCTTCGGTAGCGCTCCTTCCGCGAGATGATCTCGACGACACGGAGTGTCGGGAGGAGCCAGCTGTCGCGGTTCCGCGAGAGAAACAGAGCGACAGGGTCGAGCAGGACGCGCGGGTATGTGCAAAATGTCCCTCGGGCATTGTTCTGCAGCAAGCAGACGAGAGGCGCGTACAGGGCTCGGCGGTGCAAGGGCACAAGCCGCTCGAAACTGAGCATCGTGTCGCGCCGGTAAGATCGCGTGAACGGGCAAGCGAGCTCAGCAGTTCTTGCAGTGAAGGAGAGACCAACACCTTCAGTGCGGGCAAGTGTCTGTTCGCTTGCAAAAGACTTCCATGCAAGGTTTCACACTGTCAAATCAGCGGTGGCTTCATGCACAGGCGCGGGGAGTTTTCTCCGGCGCAGGTTGATTACCCAGCTACAGTCAGGGGCTCATTTTGGGCGGCCTGCAGCTATTTCGGTGAGGTGTGGCTTTTCGGTGGCCAGGTTGAGCTCGAGGTAGAGTTGCGCGAAGGGGCAGCTCTAGGCGAGGACGGAAGGGTGTCCATTTTTCTGCGGTGTTCCTAAGGGAGCGGCAGTGTTCGCATGCGGGTGCATGGCGGGGGAACCCTCCTGTGTAATCGAGAACTTTGTGTCGCAACAATGACTGGTCGTGCTGCCGAGGAAGACAGCGACACGAGACGTTGCGGACTGGCACCGGGTGTGTTAGTGTTTCGCTAGCGGAGCACAGCGGACTATACGCCGTGTAGCGAGCGTGGTGCTACACCGGACACGTTTTGCCTTCGCTTGGAACTCTAATTATTTTGGGGGTTGTCCTTGTCGAAGGGTTGGTGTGTGCATGCAAGCTCGTGTTAGCGTGTTTTCCGGGTACAAGTATGTGCACTGTTTTCACTGTCACTTTGCACGCCTGGATCCTGGTTGGGTTATTCACGTAGTGACCAGTGGGCCCCTACGTGAATCTTGTGACGGGCGTGTAAGGGATCCAGGTGCCAGCGACGCGGAATATGTCGAACGCGGAGGGAGCGGCAGGCCCGGGAAGTGGGAATTAATGAATGGCTTTATGGCAGCCAGCTCGTTAAGAGCAAGCGGTCTCTGGGTCATGCCGTTCGCGGAAGGGCACATTGTCTGGGGTCGCAGCTGCGCTGTCGCGTTGTTTTGGCCGAAGTGCGTGGTGCCTTGGGAAAACATTGGTAGCCTGGCGACTCAAATGGAACCCCGGGGGCATGGCGGCCGCTGGCTCGGGACTCACCACGGTTTCCACTAGCAGGTTGTAAAACCATTTGGTCCGTCGAGCGGCTGGAGACGGGGAGCGTGGAGCTGTCAACTGTGGTTCGACAGTGGCCGATTTACGGCGATAGCTTTCCTTTTGTTGGCCAGTGCGCGCGTCGAGTGGAGGCTTGCGAGGGGGCGCGCGTTGCGGCCCGGGATGGGCGCGGCAGAGGCGACGCCTGAGCCGACCGCCGTGTCCTTTTGTCCCTACGCGCTGTTTCTGGCCCACGGTCCAATTAACGGGGCATCGCCTGTCAACGGCGGAGAATCTTGGGGACGGGCCGGGCCGTTAAGACGGATGTTTATGGGTTTCAGCTGGCTTGAGTAGCTGTCCGGTCTCGGACGAGATGCGTGGGAACAGGCGATGCAGACCAGCGTTCGTGGAAGCTTGCCCCGGGCGCTTGCACGTGTTTCCTCGGATGTTTGAGTGTTTGTCGTCTTTGTTTGGTTTACTTTTGATCTCTTCCTTGTTTTTCTGGTGGGAGAGAGTGACCAGCGTTTGAGGGTTACGGAGGGGCGTTGCCCACCGTGGTTTAGGCCCGGATTTACTAATCCATCCTATCAGGTGCCCAGGAGATACCGATTGGCCGGTGTATCGGGGGTGGGGCCTAAGTAACCCATCAAAACCACGAGACACGAGGTCTCGGGGTGGAATCCTCAGGGTTTTAATGTGCTATGCACGGCCGGCGTATTGCCGGGCTAGCCAGGTCAGGCTAGGGAGGATCTCACCACTTGGGTAGTTTTAAGGTCAGGGTCCGTCGCTGACGGGGGTGCCGCGTGCACAAAGTTTTAGCTGACCTAGAACCCCATTTTATTTCTTACTTTGTTAACTCTCTCTTCAGTCTGTCAATCTTCTGTATATGTCTTCGGCGTAAATATACAGTTTTGAAAAACCCTCCATCAACCATCGTCGTCGTGTCGTCAAGTGCCGCCACCATCAGGCACCAACGCAGATCATCATCATCAATCTTCAAGGAACAACATCGAACCTGACATTTACTGCCCGCCTGGCAGCTAAGGACCAAGGCTTCCTGTACTAAGGTGGCTTCCCACAAAGGGACATATACCATTCAATAAATTTTTATTCCTCCTCTCTTAATGCCTTACATTTACACCATTCACATCTAAATGTCTTGACGAGGCATGACACAGTTCGCGTTGAGGTACTCGGCAAAGAATGCTTGCGCATTGTAAAAAACTCGGTGACGCTAATTAACGCACTCTGTCACGTTTTTAACGCCCTTGGCAGTTTATTTGTGCCGCCTTTATTTCACACAGGCGTGAAAACGTGGGGTTTTAGCTTTGGCTGTTGGTCCGATATTCAATAAAATGACCACTACAAACGGGGAAGCGTGGCCTCAGCTCCCAGGCTCCCGTGTCGTCATTACTGGGAAGTAGAGCGTACAATGCTTATGGCTGCAGAAAAAAAAAATTGTAAACTGCCTCAACGTTCCACGGCCACACAGCAATCGAACTCGCACGTAAGCATGTCTCTCTTCAAACTATACGGTACCCTGGTATCCCACCGTTAAGGCTGGTGCGGAAACCGTTGTGATTGAATAGTAATACATACTAATAATTTTATTCGTACTCAGGGCAAGTGGAGACAGGCGTACGGGGCCACAAAAGGCAGAACTGCCCACACCAAAAGGCTTGTGCACCCAACGTTAGAAACGTCCGACGAGTTTCCGTCGCTGGTAGTGCAGCCGGCAACACAACACGTCTGCCTAGACTTCGTTTCACCGGACGTATCCACTCAAAACACCACCCAAACATTAAAAGCGCCGAAGCAAACACGACTAAAACAATGGGAGGCTGCGCACTCCAATGCACCGGCCCATTCCAGAGACGAAAGGAGCGCCGAGGGGTGGCGCTACCCGTCCAGCTGCCCGGTCCCCAATCATTTAAAAGTTACTGTGCACGTAGTTTTCTGCAGTACACACACCGTACAACCACACACAGTCCGCTGTCCTCCTTTCTGAGATCTGCCCATGCTTTACTCTTAAAACAGTGCGGTGTAATAAAGAGTGCTACAGAAGGGGCCCCGCCCCCTTTGTGCTTTTTCCGTGCCTCTTCCGCGGTGTCCCTTCCCCGAAGAGCTCCGGGAAACCCAAGCCTGTGGCAGCGTTCGATGCTTGCAGGTTCTCTTGGGTAAAAGAGACGATCATCCCCAACACACGTGCTCTCATATTTCAATGGGTCCGTCATTGCGCTACCGGGGCGACCCGGTGTCTCCCCCTCCCCATTATTAGCACATGGTGCCGAAACTTCTTTGGTATATTCACACTTTGCATTTTTTTGGGCGAAGAATATCATAAAATTACATGCCGAATGGCATTTCACCACGGCTATGAATTGCCGCAGCTGCTGTTGACTCTGCTGAAAGGTATATTGTCACGAAGCCATAGATGACGCAGTTGGCTTGAAAGAAAAACATGTTTATGGGAGCGAACTTGTGCTCCCCTAACAACTAAAAAAATACACAGGCGGCGGAGCAGCCGTCAACAAAGTGACGTGCGCAGGCGAGTGTCGGCGAATCGAATGCCGCAGCGTCAGCTCTGCAGGTATTTATCAGTCGGCGCGAGGGTTTCTCTAACCGTCTAATTACACCAAGAACACGGTAGATCAAAGAAAATTTTCGAGGCTAGTGACGTTAGGGCGAAAGACTCTTCCTATCAAATGAGATAACCCGTGCGGCATAAAAAATAAAGAATGGAACAAGCGCTCACTTGTCATGCAGATAACAAAGCCCGGTGCGGCCGGGCGGCAAAAACAAAACAAACAAACAATGCCGATACATGGTTTGTGCCAATATACCCAGCATCCTCCGCGACCTCTAATATAAAGTGACCTGAACCAAGACCATTCACACCTCACGCCAGCTTGCAAAATTGGACATGCCGACGACCATGAACTGAAACAGAGAATTTGGGGACAGTTGGCATGGGCACCATGCATGCCGGTTGAAAAGACAACGAGAGCGGGTGAGGAATGATAGGGTTTTTGTGTGCTGGGATTCCGCTCACAGGGTTTGAATGTATAGGTGGCTTATGGTATTCCTTGAGCACACTACGGCTATTTAGCGTGCTCGGGGAATCTTTGGCCCTATGATCACTGTTCACCTTCAAGCTGCGCTATGCGTTCAACCTTCTTCCACAGTTAAGCGAAAATATTTTTCTTGAATACGATCAATCGGATACACATCCATTTATTAGTCCCTGGACCTAAGAAATTTAGCTATCGAGGGACTTTATTACACTCCACACGTGCGCTACTACGATGCATACGCTGGGCGTGTTAAATACAGATGCTAAGGTACATGTCGTTCTGTATCGGGATATTTAGGAAGTACTTTTGAAGATTCAATTTTTATATTCCGGAATACAGATAAAAGATACAAATACTGAAATATTCTTTTTTATTTTATGCAGCTTAATCTTCTGAAACTGCATTTTTCTGCAGCGTTGTCTATTTGAAACAAAATGCATGACGAAAAGTTTAATCACTGATACAAATGAATCGTCAAGAGAAACAAACAATGTTATTTCGCACACGAGTAATCGACAATAATTGCACCTGTAAGAAAAAGCAGCTTCTCAAACACCTTTTCAGACTTGTGCGTCGTTCTTTTTGGCTGCTTTCTCAACGTTTTATCATTCGACGGTTTATTTCGGAGCGCGAGTTCACTTTGATAACCTTCTTCTAGTACGAGAACCTTGTGTCTTCGTTGACTTGATGGCTTTGGAACAGTTTCTTTGGAACAGTTAGCTGTTCCCCTTGGTAGGCTTTAACGAAGCAGAAGCGTTGCTTGTCCAGCATGCAATGCTGGTCTCAAGACTGAGATACCACCTTCCATACCTTGCCATTTCTAAAGGAAAGAAAATTCGATTTGAGAACTTTAATAAAAAACCGCTAAAGTTTCCCTTGGCATACCGATTAGCGCCAGCAATGAGGCGTTCGCGGAAACAGGCACCTTTAACACCATGGACGAAATGACAACAGTTCACCTTGCAAGCCAGCTTCAATATATCCGTGTATCCTCACAGGGCGGATAGATTTGAGATAGCATGAACTATAATTCCAAGCCTCTGCCTGACCCATCATACCCATTGCCTGGGACGCCTACACACCCGCTCGAAGGAGCGCTCGACATCAATGCCTTTTCGCATTCAGAACTCATAAGGAGTGGGTGTGCCATTTATAGAGCATTGTTGAACTTGCTTTTCTTTCGATATGCTCTGCTGGGCGGCTTGAGCTTTCTACTACTAGGCTTCTAAAAAAACGCCTTGCGGCGCGCAAAGCCAACTTTATCACGAATTCTCAGCGGAAAACGGCTGTAGGGTAAAGCGGGGAAAAATGCGACAAAAATTTGAAAATAGCGAATGTTTCTTTATCTCACTCGATACCATGAAACGTCAATACCGGAACTTTCTTTTGGGTACAAGGTACACACTATATTTTCTTACACCATTTTCGGTCACAAAGGGTGTAAGAATCTTATCCCATGGCGAACACCTTTAAAAGGTGTTTTGGCGAAAATAAGGTGTACGGATGAAAAAAGGTGTTCGTGTGAACACCCTAAAGAAAGGGTGTAAGGTTGCTCAACACCCTAAAATAAGGGTGTGGCTAGGGCATCAGCTACGCATAGCAATGTGAATCGGCGGAGCACGCAGCATTCAACACAACCAGTCAATACTCACAAATTACACTTCGAACACAAATGAATTGAGCAGGAAAACCAATGGGATGCAAGCGGTACAGGGAGTGCATACTTACTTAGTATTACATGTGCTCTTCTTGCTTTTATATCCAGCAGACGAAAGCCCCCCGATCGGGTCGGTGGACTTGTCGCAAAAAAACAAATATTTTAGCTAATTTTTGAATTATGAACTTTACTATGAGAATATACAAATCAACACGCGGATTTGCAAAAACTTTTTAATCACGTGGCAGTTTTATGTTCCATAACTTATATAATTTTATTAAATACCAAACAAACCTTCCCGCCACCTCAACACCCTTCAAAAAGGGTGTTCCTTAATTGAACACTCTTTTTCCCAGGAAGGGTGTAAAGCTAAAAATTAGGGTGTTCGAAACTAAGAAAACGGGCGTGAAGAAAAAGGGTGTAAGAAAAGACTGCCAACTAAGAAAAATCATGAAGGGACCTCCAACTTTGGAGGCATTTTGTACCTGTTTACATGGGTGGACTGAACATTTTCTAGAAGCGGGGTTTTTTTTGTACCTCACGATGTTTAAAGCAGTATGAATTAGCATAATTTATTACCATGAAGCTGTTCAAGCTTGAGCTAGTTTCGGTGGCGCTAGAAAAAAATACAAAGAAAAAGAACTGCAGCACCTGTAAAGGGTACACCACCGCAGATAGGGTATTATAACAGTGAAGTCGGCTTTCGAGCTTGTTAGTGTGTGAGCACAAGGGGCGCATGCGCATGCGCACCTCTTACTATACAATTTCGAAGGTACTAGTCTTTTTTGGATTCTAAAAGGCAAAAAAAATGGCGCAGCTTGCAATAGTGGTGCAAGGCTGGAGAAACAGCATAGCTGGGTGTCGACCTAGCTTGCTTCCCCCTTGGATCCCCTGGCAGTGGGGGGGAAGGGGGGGAGGACACTAGAACAGCCTTGTAAAATCCGCTTAAACTTGGCCTCAGCCATCAGCAGTCATCCTAGCTTAGCAAGAACATTGCAAAGCTTAGCAAACATAACAAAACTTAGCAACACCGGAACAAACTAGATCGACCCCCCAGCTCCGCTGTTCTTTTTTTGCAATTGAACACCTATTTCACACCGTTTCAACAGCCTACAGAAATCCAAGCGTGTTACCCTTTTCGCCACGCGACTACAGTCTTTTTGATTTTGAAGGTTCAAATTGGTGTTTCACGTGCCAAAGCTAAACTTGGGCATGAGGTGCACCGCATATGGAAACGAACGATCATTGCATACGAGCAATTATTTTTTGCGTTTGAAAATTTCTTGCGGGTAGAAAAGTATATGAGGGGATGTCTTGTTCTTTACAGTGCTATTATGCATCCAAGCATGACCTTATTCAATAAACAGCTGAACACCCTTTCCCCACCCTAATAAAAACCAAAGATGCTGAAGTTGATCAACACTCTTTTTTTCACACAAAAAAGGGTGTAGAGCTAGGAAAAGGGTGTTGAGATTCAACAAAAAGGGGTATAAAGACCTCCCAACACCCTTTTTTCACTTATGCTACACCCTTTTTGGCTAAAATGGTGTAAAAATGTTTAGTGTGTATGTGCAACATAAATATGGCCATGTTACCACTGCTCAAAAGTTCATTTAAAAAGAAATAAAAATGCACCTAATGTCTCATTTTGCTCCAACCTGCGGGGCAAAGCGAGACGCTGCGTGTGGCAAAACGAGACAGTGTGAAAAAATTTCATTCCTTCAGTTCTTGCAATATAAGCACTTCAAATTCACTCCGTGGGCACCCCGCAGTATTCATGAGCCCAGTCTTTGCACTCCACGCACTGTATCCAGACAGAACCCAGCGCTGGGCTGCGCCCAAAATCCTTGAAGATCAAACACCGCCAATCTTTATTTGTGTTATTGTTGTCCTTTGTTGAAGGCTTGCACTTCATTGGCTTATTCAGCGAATGGAGGCTGGTTACGTTCTCCCGCATCTTCTTCTCCTCTTTTTGCCGTTTCGATGCAGAACTGCACGGGCATTTCATAACTTTCGACTTCGTCAGCCTGTTTTTGGTGAGGCGATTACGTTAAAACTGGGCTAGATTCGGATTTTCTAGCGCTTGTTTTTTTTTTTTTAATTTTGGTATTGGAGAAATGCCATCAAAACTAACTCCTGTCGCAGTAGTTTTCTCATTCTTTTTGGTGCTTGGTGTTGCTCGATGAGTATGATGTCGGTGTTCTTGTCTGAAACTTTCTGCACATCCTCTTGTTCTTTACGGGCACACGACGGCTCGTCGAACTCGGGGTCATCTAAAATAGCGCGTTAAAATGGCCAAACACCACACTTTTGAAATCCAGCAGTAAAGTTGCGGATGTTGCCGGATATTTCGAAAGCCTTTGCCACTAATCCGCCAACGTGGCCCATTGTGATTCGGTCACGTGGGTGGCTAACCCTCCATTCATGGCAGGCGTGGTTGTACGATGTCTTGAAAGCCTTGAAAAAACTGACGTCAAGGTTTTGCAGCTTGTGCGTCGCATGTGGAGGCAGGGAGAGCATAATGATCCCGTTGTTCCTGGCATACTGAATAGCATCCAAATTACTGGTATGGCTGGAGTGACCATCCATAATAATCAGTATATCTTGTGGTGTCGGGAACATCTGACAACTTCCGCAAAGTGCTCCAGAAAGCTGTCAGTAATGGTCTAAGGTGTTTGCGAGGGAATACCATTGCTGGAGGAAGAACAAACCCCAATGCACTGGCGCAGCAAACGACTGTAACCGTGCGCCCTCTCTCCCCACCTGTCACTGCCGGCCCAGTCCTTTTACTACTATGGTTTGCGCACGTTTTGGACACCAGTCTCGTCTAAATTGAAAACTCAAGAAGGTGTCATCTTGTCTTCAGTTATGATGTGTTCCACAGCGTTGAAGTGTAAGTTGCTCGTGCTCTGAAAATTGACAGAGCTCTCAGAATTGAAAGTCCTTCTGGTTTTCGAAGCGACAGAATTGCTTTGTGGTGCTTCGATTATGAAGAGATCCAGTGCTTACCCGCTACCTTCTTTTCCTTGTTATACGGGTGTTCAATGTTGTTTCCTTCGCAAAAATGATAATCTAACCTTTGGAGATCTTTGCACGTCAGCCTGGACAAAGCTATCTCCATGCGTAGGATGTGTTCGACGAGCTGCTTCTCTTGTTCTTTAGACAAAACTCTTCTTTTGGATCCCAACACGCGTTTGTGAACGGCTTGGCTTTCAAATTCTTCCCATTTCTTCACGCGTCTCGGGAAAGCATCCATGGGAACACGGAACAACCTCGATGCAGCGCGAATGGAGTGAGTCTTGTCCTGAACTGCATTCAGTGCTTTTTTCATGTCATTTTCCTCCCATGATATTCTCTTGTACTTGCGCAGCATCCTAAACCAATACTATAATATATAATGAGCGCAAATAAATGATTCACTTAATGCGACACTCTCTAAGCCAATTCAATGCCTTTTTGTCGCGTTTTACCCGTCTCACATGCCCGAATTCAAAAAATTCCCCCTTTGGCCCACGGCATCAACTGTGTAGCATGTAGCTAGTAGTATAGAACAAGAACATAAGTACTTACGTTGTTGTGCTGACACCGGTGTACCTTTATGCACGGATCCGAAAATTTTGCGAGCAGAATTTCGCCCCTTTTTGGCGGGTCACGAACACACTGACATCAGCCGCGTAATTTTTCCCGCGCGAACGCTGCGACTCAATCCCTATAGGTTTTACACCAAAAAACATGGACAACTACCGGAACTTACCGCTGAAAAAAAAAAAACTCCCACCTCCCCTCGCGGGAATTCCTGTGTAGATGCAACGCATAGGGGTTCACGTTGCAGCGTTGGACAGCGGAGGAACGGCGCTGGAACGATGGAGCGGAGCGGCGCAAGCACCGCGTTTTATAGCGCGCATAACGGTGAGGGGACGCGCCGGCGCCAGTGCGCCTGCCGCGGCTATGACGCAACACAATCCAACACAATCCACTTTAATCCAATCCAATCCAAGCCAAATCCAAGCCAAGCCACGCCAATCCAAGCCAATCCAATCGAATCCAATCCAATGCCCCTCGCGAGAGGATGTTCGCTATCGGAGAGGAGAGGGGGTGAGCGGCGGAGAGCGCAGCTCGCGCGGCGAGGAGAATGGGGGAGGGGCGGACGCCAACGACGACGACGCCGACGCCGGATGCAGGGACAAGGCGGGTGAATGAGATGCCTTCGCATCTAAAAGAGAAACAAAGAAAAAGTACTTTGTATTAGCTATTGAGGGCAGCAAAGTCAAAATGTCGCGTTTTGCCCCGCGTCTCATTTTGCCCCGTCTTACCTAAGTTTTATCGAATCATCAAGGACAAAAATTATACGACAATTACCCGCTAAGGCGTCTCTGTATACGCCGAGTTTCATTCCCTTGTCATAATTAGTTCACAGCAAAGTCGGTTCACTGTGAAGACTAAAGTGCAGCGAGGATTTTTTTTCTTCTTTTTAACAATCCGTCCTTGCATTATAGGTTTACTTCAAACACGTGTGGAAATGGTTACAAGTGTGTCGCCATTTAGATTAGCGCAGTTAATAGGGAACCCGTTTCTGCACAAGGCTATACGCTTTGATCGATGCCGGCACAGCTGGAAGGGCAATTTTAAAATTTGTTCACCGTTTCTTTTTCTTTTTTGAAGACCTGAATTCACCTGACGGACGGAGAGACAGACAAAGGTGGCTAGGAGGATATAAAAAGCACTTTCGTTTAATTACGGATAAATCTTAAAGGCACTCCTAATATCCTGCGTAGCAACCACAAGTGTCAGTGATTTCCCACAGAAACGAGATGGTGCCGCGATTGTCTGCGTCTAGAAGTAGCACATAAACGCACATCTAGCGCACGCCTACGGAACGAGAAAATAATTGCCTCTTGATTCTATAAAGCAAACTGCGCAACTGCGTAGAGCGAGGAAAAATACCTTAATATAAATATTCGTTGTTTACGTGCACCGGTGCATTTTCCCAGCTGCGGTGAACAGGTGGACAACTTCTGCTTTCTTGTCGGCGAAAATCGATGACAGCCCTAATCACCCTACAATTAAGTGCACTTTGTTTACAGTTCCCTTCCCTTGTTTCTTTCTCCTCGATCCGCTCTGCGGAGCGCCAGTTGCGGCGCTGGGGCAGCCGCTTTCCGCATCCCTCAGTGTTGTGTGGTCTTGAGACTTTATCCACGTCTAGCCAACATGTAACATTTTGCGGAGGTTGGAGTGCCGAAGTTCACTGTATACCGCACCTGCAGAACGGCAGACATGTAAACGTCCTTCTAAATAGTCGGTTTTTTTTTTTTTTTTTTGCCGCAGCCGCCTCCATTTAGACGAGGATTACCGCAGAGTTGTGTAGTCTCCACCGTGTTGCACGGATCACGTGAAATCCCGACTTCGCTACAATAACGAGCACCCCAGGTTGGAGCAGTGAAACACCTACGAAGTGGCGAGCCAGCGACCTACAGGTACCCAGCCAGCCCCGGCAGGGAACGCACAGGCTGCGAACGAGCCCGCAGCTTAACTTTCTCCTTCCCGCAAGCCCGGAGGCGGGGAGCGAAGAGGGAAGAAGGAGAGAGAGAGCCGGTGGCGCTGCCCTCTGTCGGCAGCCTACAGCGCGTGTAGCCCATCGGGCCCAGGGCCCACGCTACGACGCTGCCAGCCACGCGGTGGCGAGAGGTACATCGCACCCAGGCCGTGTGTTTTGTTTTCATTTTCCTTTGTTCTCGGGAGAAGCCTGGCGAGCGCGTTCTGGACACCGCATGAGGGTCGAGCGCCGAGCCCGGCATAAACTCCAGTCTGCGACCGGCTTTATTCGGTTGACGCCTTGCTGCAGAACTTGAGTGATACGCCCACAGCAGCGACGAACGACCGCTACTTCTGTCTGGACTGGGTTTCAAATCGCCTGCCTTGAAATGTGAGTCTCTTTCTAACCTCACTTCGTTGGCTTGAGCACTGCTGGATGTAGTCGACGCAGAAGCGTCACAGCACCAGTCCGAGCCAGGCGTGGCACGGGGATAAACGGGTCATAATGGGAGAAAAAGGCTTGAAACCCCGGGAGACGATCCCTTTAGCTGCACGCACTACGATAGGGTACGGACAACTGCGTCGTCTGCTAACAGGCTGCGTCTATCTAATTAACGTTTTCTATCTGCACTGTGCACGGCCATGCACGAAAGCACTGAAGCTGTAAGCGTGGATCTGATGAGATTTATTTATTAATTTGTGAAGGGGTGCAGAAATTTGGTTATTCCAAGAAAGCTTTATTTATAGTGAGGAGCTCCAAACGTGACTGAAACCGGACGCCAGTTGGTATAATCCGGCTTCCCAAATCAATTTAAAGTGAATTTCTAGACTGTATTAATGTCCTAGCGAAGAAAAGTAGGAGGAGTATACTTTTTCAGTTAGATTTTTTCCTCTCTTTTGTTTCGCGCACTAAGTTTTTTGTCTGCTGTTTTTTCAATATTAATACACGGTAAGTGGCTGGTGATCTATTTTTTTTTTATATAGACGTACGTATCGTACTGCAAGAAACTTACCATTTTGTTTCTTTGAATGCATGACAAAGCAAGCACTTTTTGTGTTAAATTTGTGCATGCGATAACCTTTCTATTATAAGACCAATTGAAACGCCGACATAGTGACCCTGAATGACGCCACGATTGTGCAAGCGTCCACGCCAATGGCAGAAGTGTCGCCACCTGTCCCCTATGCCTGTGACTACAGACATTTTGCGCGCGCTCCTCCGAAAGCAAGCTGCTCTTTCTCGTGCCATTGCACACATTGTGGGTGATGTGCGGTGCCTGGTGGGGTTTTGATTGACCAGACCGTTTTTTATAGGCATGCGTGCGTGTATTTAGTATTTTATGCCGCTACTGCGGATACTGATGCGAAAGCTCACAACCATCAGTAAAATTCTGTATGTCTGTCTGTCTGCGCGTGCGTGCGCGCTCCCTTTCTCCCCCTCTATAAATACGCACATTTCACTAAATACGGGCAATAACGATGCATAAATAATCTGGTCGGTAACATGACATAAAAAGTTGTAGGTCTACATTGATATAAATAGCTTAGCGTGTGATTAACGCGGTTAATTAAATTTCTGTATGAAAGACCACGCTATAGTGTCAGTAATACAAACATTCAAGTACCTGTATGATATAACAGACTCAAGCGGAGTGTACGTCATGAACAAGCCGGAGAAAAATGCCTGACCGTGGAACATGCATGCAGAGTTTTGCATTTAGTAGTGCTAAATTGCATTTGTCACTTCTTGCACAAATCAGACATGGCACCGATATCATTTTTCGAACGCCATTTATTTCACGAAAAATAACCTGATAGTCGGTAAATAAGTGCACTTATTACATAAAGCACATTCTCGCAAATTTGTACTAAATGACGAAGAGAAGAGGGCCCACAAAGAAAACGTTTTGCAACTCACTTTTAAGCTGCTTTTTTTTTAATGCGACCCACCTGATAAAAAGGTACTGAATGAAATTGCATGTTGCAAATTGTGAACGGTTACGCAGAAACTGCTACAACCATATAAATATATTTCGGTAAATTTTTAGTTTATTTAGCTTATAAATAAGTAAAACGAAAACGGCTTTGTGTCGAGATTTCGACACACTATAAAGATTCCCAGGTGGTCCAAATTAGTCCGGAGGCCTTTACTACGGCCCGCCTCGTAGCCCAGGTCTGGCTTCAGCGCGTTCAACTCCCACAATTTGAATTCTTGAATATATCAGATGCGGAGGCCGACATCGACACAGAGGACGGCGCTGCTTTGGCGAAGGCCGAGCGGAAGGCCGTTCTTCAAAACAAAGTTCCGGAAGGCCCCAACCCATTGCCCCCCGGATTCAGCCGTTGGGCAACAGAGGCGGTTGAGGCGTATAAGAACGGGCACTTACGCATAGTACGGCTCACTACTTATTCGGGCGTGGAAACCCGTACAGCACTCCTAACTGCCAGAAATGTAATACCGGGGCCATGTGCAGTGCGCGACACCGGCACTCAGTGTTCCCAGAGAACGCTGCCTAAGGACACTGGGCCCGCTACGACCGGCAGACAACGAACTTTGGGTCAATCGGGCTAGGCCCTCTGCTGATTTTAATCAGAGAAGCCGGCATTGAGGACTGCTTCTAGCTGCCTTTCTTTCCCTGTTCTCGCCACTCCTTACTTCCTATCCCATTTCCGACTTTTGACCGAGGCCTCGGGTCATGTCAAGGGGACTTCTCCCTCTTTTTTTTTCAATAAACGTGTGTTCATTCATTTATTCATTCTTGAATATCAGTAGTTTTCGACATACCTTATGAAAAGCTTTTCGACGTCAAGGGTACAATCGACACGTGAGCGATGGTCTAAAATGACGTGAAGTTGGTGGGTGGAAGATAACTGCGTTTCACCCGAACATGCACTGTGTACGATTAAAAAAAAAGGCTTTCATTCAAGAAATTTAACAAGATTAGAAAACAAAACATGCTCTAGAACTTCACACGGAACGCTTTTTGTGTCAATGAAATCCGGGCTATAATTTTGTGGTGAGTCTTTACTCCCAGATTTATGAAGGAAGACCACTGCCGCGAACTTTCAGTCAGCCAGGATGTCACATACCAGTTATTAAGTTTAGACAAGCCAATTTAGGAGTGCAACAAAGTGCTTCTGAAAAACTCTGTACATAGTAATTGGCCGCTTCCGGGACTAGCCGATAGCGTCAAATATCCAGTTATTTTCGCAATGCCGCGTATGAATCAATTATGTAAAACCCCATACAATGTAAATAGTTATAGGATTGTTCGTTTGGTAGCGACAGATCAGGAGGGACAATAAATTTCCAGTTAAAAGCAGCTTTTGGCGCAACAGGTCACTCCGCGTCAGGTATGGCGCAGCCATTACAATCAACTAGATAGTTGACCAGTAGTAGTATATAAGCCAAATTTTGGTGGGTCATATTGTAATTATGGAACGTAAAGTGTGTTGAAGGAAGTCTTTTTTGTATACGCGTTTTAGTTGAGTTACGTAGGGCACGCTAGCATGCTTATATGAAGGCACTTGGTTTGCGGACGGAAACCGCTTGAGCGCCCAGTAAAGGCGCTTTTTGTTACCGGACGGCCGTTGCGTGGCGCCACCTTCGCTTGAGAGGAACAGCGCCGCCCTTGGCGAAACACTCGTCAGTGGAATACCCTGTGGTGGTCAGCGCAGCGTGCTTGTGCATGGCTCTGCCCGTCGTTCTGCGGTTCGAGTCGGAAAGCCCAAATATCCGCAGCAACTTTTTCAGATCGGGGAATCTTGCGAGTAGAGACAACCTTTACGAGGCACGCCACGTGTATAGGATTTACGCACATACTCAGTAAATGCAAACCTCAGACGACGCTCAATGCGCCAAGCTACAAAGTCGAGCTGGAAGGGCGAGTTCATTCCTATGTGTAAAAGCTTCAATACACAAAGCAAAATTTTATATCGTATTGCCTGCGTGTTCCCTTCGTCCGGTTTGGCGCATCGAGGAGCATATCTTGCCGCAAATGCTCGGCCAAAGTGGACGGCCAATTCGAGCATGCTGCGGCCCTGACATTTGCAGTTGATGAAGAAACGGCGTCGCGCACGAGCGAAAGTCAGCGATGGGGACCGCCTTTTAAGATTTCCCCTAAAATAAAAAGGCTGGGCTCAAGGGAATATGCTACGTAACGCCATTACATACCGTAGAAACGTGGTGATAAATTGGGTGCGTTTCCAGAGTAAATACCGCGTGACAGTAAAATGGTATTGAATTCACGTGGAAAAACAATGCGTTTTGCGTGTGATAAGGTTTGGTTGTTCGCTAGTTGGTTCATGGCCTCCGAAAAAACAATTAATGCGCGGCTAAATCAGGACAGAGACAGGAAGGTGCCAATGAGCTGCCTTTAGTTTACATCCAAATGCTGTGGTCGTATTTCAACACGTGTGTCTACCACCCACATTTGATAAGCAAACTGTGTCACTTGAGCTGCACTGAAACCGCTGTCACAAGTCGCATGTTCAAAGGAAGCGCTCGGCATTAAAAAAAGAGCTGCAGAAATCTCGAAAAATGTCTATTTACGCTTAAAAATTGTTACGCCACTTCCACGTGTCACTAACCGCATGTGTTTTTTTTTTTTTTTTTTGGCATTAAACGCGTCAACCCGGACATCGTCTTTTTTATTTTTAAAGCAAAGCTTTATTAAAACCTGTCCGAACCGAGTTTCGCCATCGCCAGCAATTTGACCTGCATTTGACCGAAGCTGCGCCATAGCCTTGGCAACGCATCACGTGACTCACCGTGCCGAGCTACGCCGCCGCCGGCTTGGCGCATGCGCTCTCCGCAGCTGGGTGGCTGTTTGACCACGTGACTCGCCGCGCGCCTGGCTTAGAGCAGCGCCGCGCTATGGTCCCTAGAAATATAGCCGCGCTCAGTGCGAGCTTGGCCAGGAATGAGAGCGAAGCCGAGCCGTCTTCTCTGAGGGTTGCGCGGGGGCGGGATGCTCTGAGCCGTCGTCGGCAAGCGGCACCTGACCTCTGCGCGGATATCGCCCGGCGAGCTGCTTCACTAAAGAGGGCGCGGAATGCCAAGCGCGCGAAGCTAGCGTCGGAGACCGAGCAAGAGTAAGCCGTTCGGCTCGCAAAGCGCCGGAAGTGGGACCACAACCGTAGACAACGGCAAACCAAGTGAAACCAAGACTTCACCAGGCTAAACCAAGCTTTCGCTTTGCATGTCCAGGGTCAGCTGAGATAAGCCGCAGCCATCTTTTTCTTTGTTGAGTTACCCATGTGAGGGCGCGGGATGGGAATACACCTTTGTAATTTCGTCAGTTAATTGTCAGTTTCTTTATTTTTGTTTTTAGACAAACGCATGAAGGCACACTACTAAGTAGAACCTTGCGAGTTTGTTGCTTCATTTTCAAAGTTTTTATTTTAATGTGTTTTTTTAGTTTCTTGCGACGGACTGTGGTTGCCAGAATCGGCTATCAACATCCAAATTGGGTGACTTTTGTTTCATTTGGAGAGTTTTGTTCCTCCTCAGCGATTTACATATAAGGACTAAATGTCTTGACAAGGAATTACCCGGTTCGCGCTCAGGTACTCGGCGAATACTTGCACATTAAAACACAGATTGACGTTAATTAACACACTATGCCGCATTTTTAAAACCATTGGCAGTCTGTCGGTACCGATCTTTATTTCACACAAATGGGAAAACCTGGGGTTGTGCGTGGGCTGCTGTATGGTTAGACTGTACTCCGATTTTCGATACCATAACCGCTAAAAACCCGATATAGAGGCTTCAGCTCTCAGGCTGCCGTGCTGCACTCCTAGGAAACGTAATGCTCAAAGCTTACGGTTACAGAAAAAAAAATGTAAGCGGCCGTGCCAGAACGTTGCCACGACCACACATTAATCGAACTCGTACGTAAGTAGTACCTCTCTCTTCAAACCAACCGTACCCTGGTACCCCGCCGTGCGCGCTGGTGCGGAAACTGTTGGGGTTGAATCCGGTAGAAATGAACACTATTACTTCTATTCGTACTCAGGGTGGGTGAAGCCAGGCGTACAGGGCCGCAAAAACTAGACCTGCACATACTGCCTACCCAACCATATATAGAAGCGCGCGATGAGTTTCCGTAGCTGTTAGTTGAGCCAACAACACAACACGTCTGCCTCAACTTCGTTTCACCGGACGTATTCACTCACAACACCACCTAAACACTAAAATGGCCGAAGCAAACACGATAAACACAACGAAAGGCTGCGCACTCCAATGCGCCGGCCCATTCCAGAGCGCTGAGGGGTGGCGCCACACCTCCAGCTACCCGGCCCCATGCATAGGGTTTGAAGATACCTTGTGTAAAAGCACGAGCACTCGATCGCCCTCCAAAAGGTGGGCGATGGAGTGGCCGTGGAGATTTTAGAATATCTCACCAAAAGGGGGCAGATCGAGTGGCCGTGGTGAAAGAACATATTAATTCGTTAGATCATGAATTAGTCAGTTGAATAAATTCCCATTTACTTTAATTGCGCGGCACTCGATAAGGAATAGGCTAAGAAAACTGTGCAATTAGTTATTGACGGCTTTGAGGGTAGCTTCACTGAAATCACGAATAAGCTTATGTGTACTTATCAATTTAGATACTGCAATGTTAATTTTGAAAGAAAGGGTTTGAAATGGCCGCTTATCCAGGGTAGGTAAGAAATCTTTGGTACAAGTAATGGGTGCTTAGTTAGAAAGAGATCTAGCGTATTAGCACAATCGCTATTAGTTCTCGTTGGTTAAGTAACCATTTGCGGCAAGGAAAAAATTGAACAGAAATCTAGAAGTTTTTTGCAATGAAAGGTAAAAGGATAGGTGAAGGCGGATAACAAGACTTTAGCATATACACGGAAGAATAAAGTCACCCAGTGGCAAGAATAGATGCGCCAGGGTGTCGCGTAGACACAAGGTGAAGTGCAGACAATACTTGTAAACGATAATTCTGTGATGCCATGGTTTTAAAGGAAACAACTGGTGAAAATAACTGGCATCTCCATTTAGCTTGAACCACTACTAGCTACTATATTGTACTGTATATAACCCCCAGGATGTATTTTAAACGTCCCAGCCGAAAAAAACCATTGGCCGACCTATTGGCGTTCCAATTGGTCGGCCATTTGGTCGACCAATTGGCTGGCCAATTGGTCGGCCAATAATGTTTTAGGCACCCATTGGCGTACCCATTGGCCGGCCAATTGGGCGACCCATTGGCCGTCCGAATGGGCGACCTATTGGCCGACCCATTGGAACGCCAATAGGTCTTCCCATTGGCCGCCAACTTGTTGCACTTTTAGTTGGTTGATCCCACTGCCGCAGCCACTCCATCTGAGCTGCCGCTGCAGTGCGTTGGTTACCTGTATCACAAATACAAGAACTCTCGGAATGAATGAATACCTTTATTGCTCTGTTTGTATACACAGCATGCAGACAGTTCGTCGTTTAAGCAATTTTTCACAGGCCATTGTTCCATGCCGTGCTCCGGTCGCCGCAGGCTGGCTGGACCTTCACAAAGTGAGTGGCAAAAGCGAACAATGGGTTAAGTTTATGATAAACCGCAGTTTCGCGCATTAAAACAACAAGGCACTGAAATGTTGAAAGACGTGAGCTCACCTCTTCAACAACGTCCCATGCATGGCGAACTGCGTTGCGCGGCGATGTCGTGAACCCGTCAATCGTAACATGAACAGCCCTGAAATATATTTAGGCAGACAAATTAATTCTTAATAACACCGCTCACGCTATGATTGGTGAAAATGGCAAGGAAAACTTACATATAAACAGTATACTCACATAAACAGAGACACTCTTCCTTCGGTGCGAGGCTTAGCGGCGTTCAGCGTAAAGATGCATCTTGAAACACACTGCTATGGGTGTGCGATATCATCGTCGCCACTTCTCACACTCTTGCAGACCACCTTACATTTCCAATGCAATATAGTCAGAGAAGACTGCGTGTGCAACCGATCAACACGCCTACACTACCTACACCGCCAACACCACGTTGAATATCACTTATCCACTGTCCGTCTATGGATTGGATTCGATTGGATTGGATCGGGGTTTTATTTCAAAACAATTTTGCCAAGGTGTCGGAAAGTTTTCATTAGTGTGTTTGTTATGTTTTTTAAGAACTTTATCTTGAATTGCTGATTGTAATATCAAAATTAATTGCCTCATAAATATACATTTGTAAAGGTTGCAAGTTTTGAACATTTCTGAAGGTTTCAAATTAAGGGTGAGAGAGAGAATTAAATTTCAGCCATTTGTTGTCGTAATTGAATACTATCCAAATACTATCCAAAATGGCTCCCCGATTGGGTCATCATGTTGGAGCAGTCAGTAGTATTAACTTTATAGTTGGAGCCAATGGTCCAATTGGCCCAACTGGCCATCCTAATCGGGCCAATGGGCCCAATTCGGATCACTCCAATAGGTCCAATTGGACCCATTGGGTTTCCATTTGGACCCATTGGGTTTCCATTTGGACCCATTGGGTGGCAAATTGGACCAATTGGTCGGCCAATGGTTTTTTTCGGCTGGGGTACACACAGCGATAATGACGCGAGAGGAATGCAGTTGCACCCAGGTGTATACCGATGATTTCTGCTCGACCATGGGAATAAATCAATTGCGATGCACCAATTCAGTGGCGGGCGCCCTTGTGCAGTACTATCTCGGTAAAGCGAGGGACTACAGGCAGGCACGGCAGGGGCGATTATCAATGGTTCAAAGGGCTCAAATGAACCATGGCCCCCCGAGGGCTGAAAAAAAAAAAGACAGACTTCGCGGTTTGGTTCAAAAAGTTGAATCCTCCTGCTGATTTCCCCTGATTGAAGCAGAGATTATATATTTCAATAATGAATGCTTCGAAAAGGCTGTTTGTTGCACAATGCAATGTGCATAATCCTGAAGTCAGCTTACAGTTCTTCAGTCTGATGCATGCTGTAGATTCTTATGACCAAGCCGTTAGTTTTTTCGTACTTGTGACAGCGTGTATACGTTTCCTCTGCTGCGCCTACTCATATTTGGGCTGAAAGGCTCACTTGAAACAAAACGCGACAGCGGTGATCCCAAAGCAAGTCTCAGACACGCGGTGATCACCGGAAGAGGGTGCCACTAGGGCTCTCGTGGCAGGTCCTAAAGAAATCAAAGCCGCCTTGATGGAACTATCCGAACATCATGATGAGCGAGCAGAAACGAAGCACGAGGCAATGTAGTTGCTGCAGGAAATTACAACATTGAAAACTGCGCTGATGGCGGGGTAGAGCTTGCAGCGCTTCAACGCCACCGACAAGGCACTTCGGAGCCTATAGGCTCCGAAGTGCCTTGTCGGCAGCAGAATGCTGCCGTAAGCCTGATGATATTGTTGTGTGCTGTATGTATCCGGATTAAGAGTGAGGCTCGATGAAATTGAAAAGCTTGCGAAGGAAGCGTAGGACGATGCTTCGTGCAAAGCAAACACCCAGAGAAAACGAAAACAATCGCCAGGATACGACAGCCGGCACCGCGCAGTTTTCAGCACCAGTGCAAGGGAACACCATGCGCCGGCCATAGCACTGAAGGCACGACGAGTACGACAGGGTCACAAGATCCTTCAGCTAAGTTCAGCTGTGAAACCCTCTTCATCGTGATTGACAATCATCTCGTAAACGCTCTCACAGGTGTATCTTGTACGCTTACACCGAAATCTGCCCGCAGTTTGCTGTTGTAACAGATGGCAACTGCTGTTCTCCAGCCCAGAGGCACCTGCAGGCAATAGACCTTCCTTCTCACCTGTCCTTCTCACCTGTCTGTATCCTTCTCACCTGTCCTTCTCACCTATCCTTCTCACCTGTCTGGCACAATATACGCAACCTCGCTGCTTGTATGGAAACGCTGCCTTAAGAGAGCTTAAATTTGTGTTGCTGGATGAAATAACAAAATAGCCAGACCATTGGTGGCGTAACGATGTGGGAACAGTTCAGCAGTACTCGCACGCAGGCAACCGAAGCGTGCTCTACCGAATTAGGGAAGCAGATAAAAAGTCATTTTTCACAAGTGCGCTTCCTGATTTTCGAGGGAAGACGTTGTCTATTGAAACAAAGCTAGGTAAACTGCGCTTAAGCTTAAAACGAAAGGAAGAAACACATACGACACTCAGATGTCGTATGTATTTCTGCCTTACGTTTTAACTTCTCGCGCAGTGTACACTTGTTTCAGCGTGAACCAACTAGCCCAACAAATATTAATGCTGTCTATGTATCTTCGTCTCCTGGTATAGTACAAATGCGATGACAATATCTCCACGTGCTCTGCGAGAAAGTAGACTCCCAGGAGGTGCTCATAAGCGCTCCGGAGATTCTTTGAGTAAATACGGCATGCGTTCTTTGTAGACAATTCTAAAAGGGCGTCAAGTCTCAATAATGACGAGAGGGTAAGGAAGGGGGGGGGGGGGGGCGGGGCAGGCCCCTCCTTGTTTTTTTTGAACCGGGCCTCGGCACTGCTAATCCGGCCCTAAGGCACGGGCACCATGACTGCAGCGTGGGGATGCTGCAAGAGAACGAAATCGAGCAAGAATATCGGGGAAATGTTGAAGCAGCAGTGAAGAAAGTTAATGAAACAGCAAGAGCGGTCTTCCGGTGCTCTCCCGGTGGGAAGTGTCTGACCCCGGGATACCCTGGTGCTTGCTGGCGAGATGGACCCCCTCCGCCAGCATACGATGGGCGGCTAGGGCCTAGGGCTGAGTTAGTCAGCAGAGAAAAAAGGCCCCGGCTGATGAAAAACAGCGCAAATGTCAGTGCATGACCAAAGCGCGCCCTTGCATTGTCTTGCGCTACCTCTGTTGTTTCCTAGTATGGCATTCCTAGACAGTAATGCCTGGTAATTGAAAGAGCTGTGTGAAGCGAGGAGGTGCATCGTGCTAATGCACGATGTTGCATCGCCTTCGAAAAAACTACATCCACACAAAAAAAGTATTGCCGACGATGTAGACGAGGCCATATGTGCGTGAGAAATTTGCGTGAAAACGGGTGAGCAGTTTAGGCGGGATGTTTTTTTTATTATTTTCTGTTTTCTGCGGAAGCAATGCAAAAAAACGTAATTAGAACATGCACAATGCAAGACGGTAAGGGAACGGCATAGTTTCGAACTCCGTGAACGCTGCAAAATTGGAGCATAAACAGGTCAGTGCAAGCCAGTAGTAAGGTGTTACGAGTTACGTGAACTTCATAATTATAATTCTCGCTAGTAGAACAAAAACATGTCACGCACACCTTTAGTGTAGTAAGCCTGCCAAAATCCACGTCCACGGATGATTGCTAGACCACACAACCACGCTGCAACCGAAAGCTGGCACCTACGCTGGCGCTCTTGGACGACCCCGCGCTTCCCCGTTCAAGTCTGGCGCGTAAGGCCGGCGCGAGCAGAGGCGCGCCATCTGTTGTACGCTCTCTGCGCCCTGCGACGCTCCTGGTTCTTTCCGTCCCCTCCTGATGCCGCTAGTAAACTTGTCTCGCGTGATGCTGGTTGTGTGGAACTTCATAAAATAACCTAATGCTGGTAACGTTGCTAGCGTCTCCCGCTAGGGTGCTGGGGGCCCAAGAAAGTTTTTCTCGGGACAGTTGTTTCATGCTGTTGCGCTGTTTTGAGGAGCTGTTGCTCGTTGCTCGTGTGTGTCTAGGCCCGTGGTCAAGGGTATGAAGGTCTTCCCTGGCATTTCGACGCCACGAAAAGTGCGCCGAGGTACCCACACAGTGTACGTGACGAGCGGCCCGTGCCGGAATTTGATGAACGCGGCGGGCCGTAGGCTTCTCTCGCGGGCCAACGGGTAAGTCGGCTCCTTTCGGCCAGGTTAACGGACTGCCAGATTGTGCGTGCACGCATCAAGCGACCCGGAACGTTTAAACATTCCCTGGGCGCCTGTGCGCGTGTGCTGTGAACGATCTGGCGTGATTTTTTTATCGCTGCTTCTTTTTAATGCGGAAAACTTAAAACTTGGGGTGTTTGAATGTACCCTGAAACATATGCAGCGTTTCGTAAGTAGACGCTGCTATGTTGGAGAATGAGCTCTAAAATCGTTAAACATCAAAGTTAGCACCTTTATAATCGGTGGTATTGTTTTTACGGCAACAAAGTTGGTGACAAAGAGCATTAGTTGAGAAAACGAGCATTGTTCGTACGAAGCACGAACCTGTTTCGTGCGCCGTACCTGGGCCGCGTCTTTTGCTTTTGCCTCTTCTGTAAATGCACGTTTGTACTCATTCGCGTGTGTGGAACCGTTGTGTGAGGGAGGTCGTCAGGATCGTGTGAGCCAATTGACACAGTTAAAGCAAACGCCTGGGGGCTTCCCCGTATACTGTAAACAACTTTCGAAGGGCTGTGTCCGTCAAGAAGGTTATACGAAGTTCTAAGTGCATCCTCCTTTGTGCCCGTTATGAGTATTATGTTTGACGCGGGTTGCAGACAATTAATCGAACGCTGTTACATCGAACGCCACTTTATAGAAGCCGTTTCATCGAACACTGTTTCACCGAGCGCCGTTATTAGAAGGACATTTCATCGAGGACATTTCATCGAATTTGGTAGTACACAGTAGAGCAGAGCATTCATGGCGCATGGACAGAAATAAATGTGGTTGTTATTTTTTCGCGCTGTTATTTCGTCACCAAGCACTTTGGCACGTGGATAAGCATTGATGAGTTCGCTAGATACTGGCATCTTACAAGTGCCTCAGCTAACGGTATTTCAAAATGGCGTAAAAAATGTAATTGGCAACTAACTACCGCTCGTGGGAAGGCGAAACTCTGTCTTGATGGTTACACATAGAACGTGACAAAAAGGTCGAATGTAGAGTGTATTGGAAGTACAGAACCGTGCGGCCACCATTCAAGAAGGGCAAGCCAGGGCCGTACCCAGAGGGGGGGGGGGGGGGGGGGTTCGAACCCCTCCCGAAATCTTTTCCAAGCAGCACGTAAGCAATACTTACAGTTGCCTTCAGCAAAACTACCCTCTTCCCAAAATCCATAACCCCCCCCCCCCCCCCCCCCCCCCCCGAAAAAAATTTATGGCTACGGCCCTGGGGCAAGCCGACCAACAAGTGTAATCATGCTCCGGATAGCACAAGGGTTGGAGGTCTTGCGTGCGAATGAAGCTTTAAAACGGATTGATCCTCGCAGCACCAGCGCTCCTATGGAGGTCGTCCAGGTAAGTGCCGACATTCTGGAGGCATTTTCATGTGCTAGGCTCCTCGGCGTGCCCTTTTTTGCTACGCAGCATGTGTCCGGTTCCCTGAGAGCTAAGGACGCCAAGCCATTCATTGGCATGACACGCTGAGGAAGGTTATTATTATAACTTTGTAGACTAGGGTAGAAAAAGACTTCTATTAGTAACAAAGCAGGAGCGTGACTTTTTTTCTCTGGAGTCAACTGACCTATTAATTCGTTACAGACGTTTCCGGATTGTCGGCGAGAAGAACATTCTGCACTTTGCCAGTGAATAACTTTTTAAGGGTAACTTCTGATCAGTTAAAACAGTGACTGCGTTTCAGTACACTGTTATGTCATTGAACACTGTAGTGACATGTACAGCTCGTATCGTTGCGAAATAATTTTCTTTCAGGTTTCTGCCAGTCGGCTGATAGATTTTTAGTGCGTCCCTGAAAATGTGTGCCTCCTGCCCAGAAAGTCCAGAAAACCGAAAGAAGGGAAAAAAACAAACTTCAGTAATAACAACACAAAAGGCAGCATCACCCGGAGCGACTTCAACGCATTGCACGTTGCCGATAATCACCATGGGAAGTAACAGGGACAAATACTTCTGCTGGGAAAATGCGCATTAAAATTATGCGACCCTGAAATTATAAAGCCTTTCATGCATCATGCATCACTTGATGACCAGAAAACTTGCACTTTTCTAGCAGCAAGAGAAACACAACCGCAGCCTCCGAACAGCATTCGATGTAACGGGCGACGTCACTACGATGTAACGGCGTTCGATGAAACGGTTTCGATGAAACGCTCATGCCTTCCATGAAACGGCGTTCGACGAAACAGTGTTCGATGAATGGTCACGTACACGTTGACGCCTGTCGGCTCCACCGCTTGCCTGGTGCTGCGTCCCAGCAACAGTGTCGTCTGCTGCCGCCGCCGCGCCTGCGGTGCTAGTCTGCGTGAGGCCGCAGCTGGTACCAAATTCTCGAAGCGGTTCTGATGCACTTGACGCTATCCTGGTCGAGAAGGTAGCACACTGCCTAAGGTGTTTCAGGAACGCTGTGTCACCGCGTGCGGCATCAACTGCGTGTAAAGTGGTGGTGCACAATGCGGCACGATTACCATCCAATCAGCCTTGGCCGATGGACGATCGGCCAAGGCTGATTGGACGGTTGGTCTAGGGCTCCGCATGGTGGACAGTGCAAACGAAGACACCGGACAGGAAGAGTGGGGACGACAGCGCCCGTGCCGTCCTTCTCTTGTCCCGTGTTTTCGTTTCAGCTGGCCATCATGAGTGCATCTTCCATGGAACTCGCCCAGTTCGCTGCCCTATTGCATACATTGCATGCTAAATATGTACTACAAGGCACCCATTCGCATGCACCTATGCACAGTCGGCCAAGCATGTATGTACATATATGGTTGGAAGATGTACACTGCGGGACGAATCCTTGATTTCGCAAGACTGTGACGAATGGTGAGGTTTGGTCGTCGCGAATAACTCGTGGGCAAAGGTGGGCGCATGCCCTAATTTTTAAACTTACCGCCGCCTCACCTTCAATCTCTTAAAATGAGGACATGTACCCGTGACCACCTCTGCCTTACCTTCAATTTAGATTTGATCTCTTCAACTGACGCCCCTGTCACTATTTTTATCATCTATTCTTCACCCCACCTTCGGCCGAAGTTGTAAAAATATCCCGCCCTCGCCCCCCACTCTTGCCCCGTAGGAAAAAATTACCAGGACGCCTAAGCACTCCTTGTGATGTTAGGCGAAATGCTGACGTATAGTGCCCAATTCGGAACAGATGTGCTGGTATTGTGGGTGTCGCCATAGCGCCCTGGATTGCTGGTGACTGTTGCATCGCTGGGTAAAGAAAATGCGTGAGAGTAAAGCTCGAAGCGGCGCGTGCTGAAATCATGTTTCTGCTGATAATCATCGTAAACCTTGCGCCTTTGCGTCCTTTAGTTTTGTCTTCATTATAATTCTTGACTGAGTAAGAACCTTGGCCAGTCGTCCTTCCTGGTCAGCTCGGCGTAACATTGATCGTTACGACTTGCCAAGCAACATCAAACTCATGTGCACTGTGCGTAAAGCTGCGCATACCGGTTGATGGCGTTAGAGCGCAAAGCTTAACGTTAGGCTTAACGTGCGTATCTCCGATAGGACATTTAGCGGAAACATTCTTTAGTACTCGTCTGATTACTGATCGCCTAATTGCTACTGGGATAGTTCAAATCACCCAAATCCATTCTCAAACCACCCATGTAAAGCTCAATACGTGTAACTCGAAGGCCACGACGCCATCACCGGGTCCACCTTATGTGATCAGCTAAAATAAAGCCTTGGAGCTGCGGTGGCGTTGGGGACTCGGGCTCGTCTCGCATTCCGCAGGTCCCGGGTTCGACTCCCATCATCCATGGCACAAACGTACCCAATTTTTTTTTTTCAAATCAATTATTTTACTTTTATTCTCGTTGCGCCGGCGGCCGTGTTGTCTGCCATTTTGTCGGCTACGAAGCCGACAACGCCGGATGTTCTACCTACGAAGTTGTTGGTCCTCCGGCACCCTTCCCTTAGATGCGGGAACTCGTTCGTTCTGGCGCCCCGAACGTCACGACTCGTTTGTCTTCTTATTTTTGTCAAGCACGAGTTAAGGTCTATTTATCTTTCACTTTCATCCTGCGCGCTTCCTGCCCACCGCCATGTCGATGTTTTCTTTTTGTTTTATCTTTCTAGCGTAAACCGCTTGTCAGCAGTACTGTCTCTAGCTTTGTGTATCGCTCGGCGGTGATGAAAAGATCTATAGAACATTCTTCATGATGCTGTCGGATGACGAGTTTCATTGACGCCAATTAAGTCATTTGTTGGGCTCTGAAGTACTACTGCCCAAGCAGCAGAGCTCCACGCCGCCTGGCTCCCGGACATCCCTATTAGAAAAACAAAAAGAATAATGCGCCCATGCTCTCCGTTACAGATGGTTAACCGTCGAAACTGACGACAACTGTAACGTGCGGTCGGTGTTTACCCGTGCGTTTCGCGCCCACCGACGCTCCTATGCGCCCTTCCCACTTACCAGCATCTGTAGGTGCGAGAGTGTAGCACTCACAAATAATGGAAAGTGAGCTACCTCTATCACCGAAAGAAGAATATACAAACAATGCGTTCTGCGGTTCTTGGCGCCTTACTAAAACTTGAACGCAAACTTAGGGGAGCTCAACGGGCAATGGAAAGAATGATAGGAGTTACGGTATAACGGAGAGGAAACGAGCTTCCTGAAACAGAGAACGAACTAGAGTAGAGGGTATCATAGTTCACATAAAGAAAAAGAAATGGACTTGGGCTGGCCACGCAGGTAGGCGAAATGACAACCGGTGGACAATGATGGGAACAGAGTGGATACCGATATACGGGTGTAGAAGGCGGGAAGGCCAATAACTCGGTGGAGAGACGAAATACGGAAATTCGGAGGCAAAGAATAGGCTCGAACAGCGCAGGACAGGAGCGGTTGGAGGTCGATGGGAGAGGCATTCGTCCTGCAGTGGACCTTAGCAAGCTGTTGTTGTTGATGATGATGACGACAGTAAGCCTCCACGTTTTTGCTGGTCGCGGTGGACGTTTTGCAATGCTGCGTTGCAGCGATGGCCTGTGTTCAAACCGTACCGTGACAAGGCACTGGTGAGGCCTTCAAAATTCTGGCTATGACAGGCTGTAGCTTCAATGGAACCAGCTACGCGGACATGTGGTCTTGACATGCAGTCTCCGATGGGATTGAGGAAAATGAATTCGAGTAAATACAATGGAGTGCGGATAAGGGCTGAGCGGAGCACCCTCCTTCACCTCACCACCGTTGTCCTCGCTCCCCGTTTCCCTCTGCTGTCCCAGCCTTGCAGGCTTTCAGAACCTCATCCCCACCTCGCCACGTGAAGGTGAGGACGCTGTCATGGGGGCTCGCCACTTTCCACCGCCGCCCGTGGCGATCAGCATGGGCGCAACTTTGGCCTTTCCAATTTATTGCATTTCTGCAGTGTAGGATTTCTCTGTAGATTTTTTTTTTAGTTTAGTACATCCGGGTTTAATTAGGGAACATGCAATTACGTTAAACTGAAAAAAAAAATGGCTCAGGTTTTTCGCTTCTAAATCTAAAGTTATCACGAGCTGAAACAAAGACATGTGCGCAGTGTTTCGTGTCTTTGTTTAAGATTTGGTGGTTAGATACACCTTTTCGCTTGCGCTGAAGGGCACGCACAAACAGCCCATCCGGCCCAGCCATCGATGGAGAGAGTGAGGGGTCAAGCGGAGGCAAAGCAGCCGTTGAACCCCCAGCCAGCCACGTGGTTCGCTTACCCTGAAGCGCCAACACGGACGGCTCAGCCGGGGCTGAACAGTCACACACGTGAGAAGTATCCGTTTTACCCTCGTCTCGTGGCACCGCAGCGGCGATGCTCCGGGCAAGCGAAGCAAAAGAAAGGTGCACAGCTTGCTCGCTGGCAGCTGAAGGTCAAATTCGACGCGATGAATGACCCTGAAAGATTCAGGGTAGTAGATAGAGGTTTCGAAGCCTCTAAAACACAAACGGTCTGTGTTTCAAAGTGCGGGCAATGAAAGTATGGCCGTTGAAACTATTAATGTGGCTGTACAATCAAAAGAGCGATGAACCGATAGCCATCGGGAAAAGGCAGCAGATTAGATGCTGCGCCGACGGGCGCTTATCAACAGGAAGGTGTGGAACCACCTGTGAGCCTACAGCTGGCTCGCCCTTCTTGTCGATGACTACCGGTCAATCATAAGCCTCGCTTACATGGCTGCGACGGAAGCACATCGCAGCGAGATAGCTCTGCGGCTACTGCGATGCGGTGCCGCGCCCAAGCTTCTGCAGCGGTGGCACCCCGTGTTTCGCAGTAGGAATTTACTATTCGAGAGTCGCTAGGATACAATGAAGCGCACGCGCGGGCATTCACCTCCTTGTTCCTCTCACACGTCGTTACCGTCCGAGTATACATCGGCACAAGTCGCGAAGGCCGCTTTAATCCTGCCCCGGACATATTTCAGAAGTGTTAAGCGTCCCGTTGTAACTACTCAATACCGCGTTGTTGCAGGTCACTTCCCGACGTCGGCCGTGCGGGTGGGGGGGTCCTGTTGAAACACGATGTCTTCGAAGAGGACGATCCCTGCGTATGGGCCTCTTTCCCGCTTGCCAGTGGTCCCAGTAGGCACAGGGCGAGGAACGTGCCTGGGAATGGCGCCCCATGTTTTTCGACGTTCAACCCCTGGCGGCGGCGCGCTGTAGCCATTCATGGTCATACCTGCGCGGAAACATTTATACGTAGTCAAATACACCGATGCATTTTGCCCCATAGAGTATCACTTCGACGTTAGCGCTTAACCAGCGCAATTTAAAGGTCCCCAGAAGTACTCTATGAGCAGCGCAAATAAACGCGGGCAAATAAACCTGCCAAGAACATCTCAGTCGAATAGTATACATACCTGCGCGCAGCTGGGAACCCGCAAATTGCAGGGGAAGCTGCGTGAAAACCAAAGGCGGTCTGCTTCGCTTGTTTAGAATTTGCTGCGCTATTTATACTCGAGCGTTGTCACTTAGGGCCGTCGCCGTTTGCTGGTTAACGGCACAGTCCCTAACCTAATGAACTTGAATGTATCCTCAATAAAATACTATATGTATTGACTTTGATTTCCTGCAATCCAAGTAATTTGTTAGAAAAAAAGTATGAAGTAGGCAAAAGAACGAAATCTTTTTTTATTTCGCACTTCTAATATTGCGGACCTTCGTCGAAGCTCTGAAATTGAGCTGACCTAAACTTATTTCGCCACCGAGGCACCGAAAACCCATCGCTGTCCGAAAGAATCGGCAAACTTAACCGGGTCGCAAACTTAACTGGGTCTATGTGCGCGTGGAACGAAGCGACCAGACACATCTGAGACTGAAACTGAAGTGGTTCACTTTTTTTTTTTTTTTTCTTTTGCTCCTTCTACCTGACAGGGCGCGTGCCATAATAGTCCCCGGCTCATGCGTACGGCCGACGGCGCGCGAAGGCGTCACCGACACTTCCTCTGTGCTGCCGCGGCCGGCTAACCGTATCGTTAGAGTGAACTATAGAATAGTAGAGAGTTTTAGCTGACCGTTTTTGACGCTCCGCTATGCTCCAGACGGCCCGCTAAGCACAACCGGAGCGTCAGCGGCAGAAATGCTTTTAGCTAAGCGATAACCGCATCTCCCTCGACGGGGAATAGGGAGTTTTAGCTGACCGTTTTTCACGGTCCGCTAGCAAGCGGGAGCGCCATTGCGCATGCGTGGCGCGCTTGGCCACGAATGAGCGGGCCACCGATACCGGAGCGGAGTGTCGAAAACGGCCAGCTAAAACTCTCCAGTGTTACAGCATAGCGGAGAACCGGTCCCGGTACTGTACCTGGTAGGCGACCGGCGCTAGTTCGCGTGCTCAAAGGCGGGAAACTGCTCCTGTGCATGCGGAGGTGCACCGGGTACCGTACCGGGACCGGTACGGTACCCGTACTATGTAACTCTATTGTCCAGTTGACTCTAGTATCGTGGAGGCAAAATGCGGATACATGTAAAGAAGCATTAAAAGAAAATCGGGATGTATTCGAGTACAGGGAAATGCAGCGAAAAAAACTAGGAGCCATTCCACTGGATGACCATCACACGACAGGAGGTGGCACCGAATTGATGCGAAAGACATAAGCAAATTTTATGTCTCTCGAGCGTTCACGGCGCTCTTCCCTGAGAAAGAGTTTGCGTCTCGGACACGACACATACCTGCAACCGTAGCCACAAATTTTGCCGTGCTTGAACGCGGCTGAACGAAGTTCCTCCAGAGAAGCTCGCCTTCGGGCTAGAGCGTGCAGTGAACGCGCATACAGCTGCACGCGAGCCAAAACACTGACGCTGCTCAGAGTATTCGGCGCTGTAGTGGCGAACGCGCGGTGAACTTTCATGCAGCCAGCACCTTGTACCATGTTCTGGTGGAACGCGCCATTACTCTTCCCCGCTACTCTCTCCGATACCGTCTCTACGCTACCGTCTCCTCGGAACGAACGATTAGACGCTTTCTCCACACAAAGTGCTATCTCGGTTACAACTCAAGAACGGCACCACCTCATGTAGTGTATCACTCCGCCAAAGCGCCGGAACCGTGACGTCCAGTGAGCGCGCGTTTTGAAAGGGGTTTGCTATGAATGCGTGATATCGTCTCCCTTGTCTCACGCAGTTTGTTTTGTCGTCACTCAGTTGTTTGTCGTCACTGGAGTCGCTTATAAGCATATTAAGTCCAAAAGAAATCGCGCCACCACACGAACGCGTGATGTTGACGTATCCTTTTTATGTTCGCGAGTTTCTTTTGTATTTCAGGGGAAAGACAGTCAGCCATAGCCTTCCGCTTGAAAAGGCCAATAAGGCAAAATTGTTACAAAATCGGATAATTAAGAAGAGTGCTTTTTCCCGATAACAATGATACTAATTTTACCAGAAACTTCAGCCAAATAAGGGGGACATTAAGAAAAACAGATGAAGCAGTTGCCATTCTCCAGTCACTTTCGGGCGACGTCTGTGTGACGTCACGGGATCTTGTTTGTACGATTGACGGCCGCCTACCAAAAGCCAGAGCCATGAAACGTGACTAGTCGATTGTACTGGGGCCTCTAGTTCCGCTTGATCTTGGAACTTCAAAGGTAACGGGACGTTAGCACACTGATAGAACCATGTTTTTAGTGCTGGCGTCTGCTGCGTCACTCCTGTAGCGCAAAATTTTGAACGTCCTTGTATACTTCTCACATTTTTTTCGGTTAAAAAACGTCTTTCGTCGCTAGAATGGAGTTGAGCGAGTTACCGAAAAAAAAACTCCCAAGCATTTCCCCGAGGGTGAACATGGTTAAGTGCGAATGCACGGGGTGATGCTATGAGGGGGAGTAAAGTTAACAATTCCGTTGGCATTCGCCCGTGAGCGCGCGCGAGCGACCCACGGAGGTCTGGCAGTTTTATCGCTGCTATATAGGGGGGTACCCGCTCCGAGCGCGCCGAGCCAGGTGGCTGAGAGAGGAGGCGAGCGCAAGGGGAGAGGGACAGCGGCGCACGGCAGCTGCAGCCGAGCGAGGGGGAGAGGAGAGAGTGTGACGTCACGGTGGAGAGAGAGGCGCGCGGCAGCTGCTGGGGAGAGGAGGCGCGCTGTGACGTCATACCATGACGTCACGGCGCGAGGAGCGGTGCGGGGAGCGGCGCGCACCCGCGCAGCCACGGCGAGGAGGCGGAGCGAGCGCGGTCACGTGGTGAAGTGACGTCACCGCGCCGTTGCTACCGACGCTCCTCTCCGCTCCACGCCGTTGCTAGGGAGAGGAGGACTGCGGACGCCGCCGCCGCCGCCGCCGGCGGTGGAAGGTTTGGGGTCGCTTATAAAGTGCATTCGCACTTAAAATATTTCTTTCAAATTAAACGAAGTTATTTTTTGTCTTTATAGCCCCTTTAATAGAGGTGAGCAGGAAGATGCAGCTTCCTCTCGAGAAAATCTGTACCGATAACCTGGCTTTGTGGTGTAGGCTGGGTTTGCAGTAATAGTGTGTGTTTTGGTGCCTTAGCTACAAGCGCAGAAACTTTTATAGAAAAATAAAATAGGGACTTCGTATATCCTGGCCCCATGATTGACTGACAGCGTCCCTTAAATGGAGTGCTGAAGAC
The DNA here is from genome assembly GCA_013339765.2 of Haemaphysalis longicornis. Classification (NCBI taxonomy): domain Eukaryota; kingdom Metazoa; phylum Arthropoda; class Arachnida; order Ixodida; family Ixodidae; genus Haemaphysalis; species Haemaphysalis longicornis. Next base: position 177,589,886 of record CM023448.1, read on the forward strand.
GAGGACGCGGGTTCCATTCCCGGCCGCTTTTCTGATGGAGGCGAAAAGCAAGAACGCCCGTGTGTGGGATATTTCGGCGCACGTTAAAGATCCCCAGGAGGTCAAAATTAATCCGGAGCCCTCCACTACGGCGCGCCTCATCTCCTGCGCTGCGTCGGCGCGTTGAACCCTACGGTCAATCAATCAATCAATCAATCAATCAATCAATCAATCAATCAATCAATCAATCAATCAATTGACAGCGTCCTTTCAATGGAGGCTAAAAGCGGATACGCCCGTGTGTTCGAGATATCGGCGCACGCTAAAGATCCCAAGGTGGTTAAAATAAATCCGGAGCCTCCACTGTATACCGCGCGCCCCATCGTGTGTAGCGTCGGCGTGTTAAACCTCATAATCAATCAATCAACAGCGTCCCTTCGTTCCTTCTGCTAAATTTCGAAATTTTATTCCAGATAATGGGACTACAAATTGAAAAGGTAGTTCGACGCGTGAAGCACAATCGATATTTGCTTATTTTATTTTTTCAATACATACTCCAGACCACAGTTGTGGTCCCGGCAGGACGAGCACTTGAATATCACAATTCGTCAAAAAGGGCAAAAGGGTCAAAAAATGAAACAGTGGACATTGCATTGAAATTGCCTCTTATCAAGAAACAAACAACAACAACAACAAAAACAAATAGTAAACTCTTCTTACAACAGAATCTTTAATTGTCGACAGCACTACTCCCCTCCGGAACGAGTTGCAGTGGGAGCCGAAAAGCGAGTTGGACTAGCCAGTAAAAGTGCATCTCCAAAAACAGCGCACCGCTGAAATTGACATTTCAACAAAACGAGCAAAGAGGATGGGCGCTGGGAAATGGGACAGAGCGGGACGGGCCTGCCTTTCTACCCTTGCGGTCGCGGCGGCCCTCTGGACCGCCCCCACCCCCCTCGCTTGAGCAACAATAAAGTTCTCTCTCTCTCTCTCTCCCTCTCTCTCTCTCTCTCTCTCTCTCTCTCTCTCTCTCTCTCTCTCTCTCTCCTCTCTCTCTCTCTCTCTCTCTCTCTCTCTCTCTCTCTCTCTCTCTCTCTACACGTAAATCTACTTTCTCGCTGTTTCTTTTAAGACGGATTAGGCAGTGCTGCATGGTCGGCGGATAGAGCTTGTTGTACGGTGAAATCAGTGAAAACAGTGGACCGCGAAAAAGTGCTCGTTATTCTCAAAGATCGTTGTAGCGAAAATCGCAAAATTTAAGACAACAAATAACATTTCAATGCCTAAAACGACCTACCTGTAGAGCTGTGCATCCTTGAAGAAGTCATTTTTCAGAAAAAAATGCACAAGTGATCATGAAACAATGTACGTTTATTTAAAGTAGTTTGGCCATTTTCTTCTGGTGCGTGCTGCACAAGCTTCCTAGCACGAAGGACTCCAACTCTTCCATATTCCTGTGGACAGACACCGTGGCCGTGCGGTTTTCCCCGGAAATGTGCGGCGTTTTCGTATGCTGTCCCGCACATCCGCAGTCGTCACGTGCTGGTCGCAGTCTACGAGTGCTGCCGCGGCACCCTCAGAGGCATCGTCGTTCATGGCGTCCTCGCTGCCTTCTTCATCCTGAACGCCCATGCTCCGAAGATTGTCCTCTGTGGTCAGCTCCGTTGATGTCCGTGAAGGTCCAGCAAGCAACCCGAGCAGCGGCGGAACGTGGAAAAGCTCGAGTTGGGGCGCGAATAGCGCGGCCGCGGCTTTCTGGACGGAGGAGGCCACCCATGCCTCATTTTTTCCCCCTTCTCATCACCTTATTTTTTATCTCCCTCGCATCGGCTCGCGCATTCCTGCGGAGCAAGTTTCAAGACGTCCTCTTCTGCGCATCGCGTTGCCGTGTCGTCTGCTAGCATACGCGTCTCCGGTTGCCGCGATTGTTTAACGGAAATCTAAGAATCTCCGGCAATGAAAATATCAGTTCGTAATACTGAGGCGTTGTTAACATGACACGGAACTAAATAAAACGATCGTTATTTTGAAATGTTCGCTATTGTGAAGTACGTAGTAGTGAAATAATTTTACATTAAAACTATAAGCAGTCGGCGTGGGATTTAAATGCTCGTTAATCTGAAAAGTTTGTTAATGTGGTGTTCGTTGTACCGAGACTTGACTGTAAAAGGATAAAGCGTGCACTAAACGCTAACAGTTTTCCCCGCTATGTCGCTTATCATTGTTTTCATTTGTTTAAAAAGCGCGAACTCGTCTGCTTTATGTGTCCTGAAAACTGACGATTATATCAGACACCACGGCGCTGGCTGCCTTTGCAGTGATGACACGTTTGGATATGTGAAACGTTGGACGAATGAAGGTATGTCTGGAGCAAAATAACCTTTTGGTTTTGTGCTTATTCGATATCTGAAGACACAAAATAAAGCGCAGAAGATACCCATGTATGAACTCTGCACGGAAGGACTCAAAACCACGTGATGTGCTTTTAATTTTTGTCTAAACACGCTTGTCAAAAAAATATTGCCGCGTTTGATACGCACCGCGTATATTGCAGGGTGGCAGGGTAATTTAGACCATTTGGGGACCCCAAGCGCACGTCCAGATCTCGACGCATGGACGTGATCGTTTGTCTTCTACATCAGAAAAACGGCCGCGGGGGTGGCGATCGAATCCGCATCCTTGTAGTCAGCAGCCGGCGGATCAGCCATTGAGTTACTCCTGAACGTCACACTTGTAAAGTATTTACACTTTCCAGGTGGTCATCTTTTAAGCCAAGTATGACATGCAATATGGAGGCACGCATGGGGTCTGGACGAGTACAGCGGTCTGATTGCCCCTACGCAGTTGCAGAGAGGGAAGAGCAAAGATGGTGTTTCATTATCGTCTGCAGGTTGCCGAAAGTGTGACTTTGAGTTTGCTCAGCCTTGCACTCCACTCGCGCGACCAGCCGCACAGTGCCATTGGAACATGGGTACATAACCATTTCTCATGTTGCGACCACGAAAAAGCGTGGATAGGGCTGCGATTGATCTGAAAGAGAAGAATGCGTAAGAGGCTACGAAGCTGATGGTGCATAAAAGGGAAAAGCCCCCAATTACATTCACTCGTATTATCAACTAGGGATGGCCCAGTCTAAAAACGTTGGGATGATCGGACCGTTATTTAATTATTCGGTTCAGTTCCTCCGGTTCGGGTGCGATGCCCTAATATTTATATATATATATATATATATATATATATATATATATATATATATATATATATATATATATAATAACAGACGCCGGATAAGGACGTCATCTATAAATTAATTTCTCGAAATTGTGAAAGGCACATACATTCGCCCTAAATGACCGGGCCAAAAGTGAACCATGTCATCACCTGTGTTTGTAGCGCATGTTACTGTTGCCTCCATGTTGCATTTCCCAACAGTATTTTCTTTTTGCATTTCCTGATATGTACTTTCTTTTTCTTCCTGTAACCAAAGTGTATTGTACCCTTCCACTCAGCCCAACGATGGGCTGACAGTCATTATCATCATATCGATAAATATATACATATATATATAATATATATATATATATATATATATATATATATATATATATATATATATATATATATATATATATGTTTTTTCCATCATTTTCGTGTGACACTTCTTCCGGCCTGAGGGGTGTTAGCGAGATAGGCGGAAGGAAGTTGGTGCCATAGCGATCTCCAGAGAAGAGAGCCCGAATATAAACCTGTCGTGCAGGACGCGTTTGGCTGAGCACAAGCCAACAAGAGGAGTTTTGCTGTCGCAGCAGCGGCGATCGGAACCGAGCCCCTCCGTCGGTCGTCTGCCTCCCTACGGTAGTCATAACAACCGCAGTCCTTTAATCTTATCGCTATCAAAGGGGGGGGGGGGGGGGGACAAAAATGCACTTGCGAATGCGACAGGTGACTCGAGGCGAGCGACCGTTTCGCTCAAAGTCTGTAATCGCCTCTGATTGGGCGAGGAGAGTGCCTTGGAAGCAGGACCTTACGGGCGTGAACTTCGCACGGCCGGGCTGAACGCCGCTTGGGCTTGGGCGGAGTGATGTAAGCAGCACGTTATCGCGCTGAGCACCCGAGTACACCTCCTGTTGCGTGCGGCGAAGCTTAGCACACCTCCTGATTCAGCGGAGATGCAAGGTAAGTTGGCCATGGGGCTTTGAAGCGTGCGAGAAGAGCCAGTTTTAAGCACTGCTGATCGGTATAAATGCGTGAACGTAAAAAAAAAAAAAAAAATGTGTCGTTCTGGATAGGCGCTAGAGCTCCCGGGAAGACTTGATAATTGATTCGTTCGTTGTAATCGTTTCAGTCTCATCCCTTCTGCTGCTCAGGCTATCATCTCCCAGATAAATCGTAAAAAGCGTCCTGCAAGCAGACTCTGTTGCGTATTATATGGCGTACTCTTATCCGTCTCGAACAAGTCAGAACGGATAGTGCCTTCCTCGCCGACGGCACCATCTGTGGGTGGGAACGTACGCGGCTTTTACCCTGGGAGCTGCGCGTGAGCTTGCGTGGTGCGCCACTCGTGTTTGTTCCCGAATAGTCCCACCGTTTAGGTGGGGATCCGTGGCGTCTGTGCCAGCACACACGTGAGAGCGCAGAGGTTCACCGTTTCAGAGGGAGGCGGCGAACAAAAACTGGCCGTCTTTGATGAGTACGAGGGGCACGGTTCCAGGTGGTGCGGGTTGGAACCACGGCCCGCTCACGCGGCACACGAATACATGCATGCGCGCTTTCCACGCGGGCTTCTCGAACAGCGGTCTTCGGAATTGAAACGTTGATTGCGTTGGAGAGGCTGTAGGCGCGCCTCGTGTGCGACTCTTCGCACGTCCAGACCCACTGCAATTACAAGACGTTAATTTCATATTTGTCGGTCAATATTGTTGGCCGTTTATCGGTTGCGCATGTGCTCGTTTGTGTGCAACTTGTACTTCGAACCAACTCATCAGTGTGGAACCAATGAATGCTGGCTGATCAGCTTTTTTTTTTTTTTTTTAAGGGGGGAAGCCCCTTTGGGGCTGGGGCTGTTGGCGTCTCCTGTCGTCGTCTCGTAATCGTCGTCACACGTAGTGACGGTACTAAAACACCGGGACACTTGTTTACGCCTCTCGCTAGAGAGCTTCGTGCTTTAAAGACAAGAGACTTTTAAAGCAAAGCTGTATACCCCTACCCTCCAACGGTTTCATATCCGTTGGCAAAAACGCCAAGGCGCCAAGAATACACTTATGCACTGCATGATTCTCCCGTCCCCAGGTTTCACGTTAGTGGAGATGGCCCTGGATTTTTTTTTTTTTTTTGTTATTCATTTCTTTCGTCTCTTAGTGTAAACTTGAACCCGCTTTGGGCGTCATCGGCACTGGCTCCGCCTAATCTTTTTGTTTGTTTTTATTGAGCCAGTCTTTCGTCCCTTAGCGTAAACTTCACCCTGCTGTGGGCGTAATCTCGCCACCGCTAGCGTGATTTACATATGCAGGAACGAGTCGACAATAGGGTGTGCACATGTATACCTGTGCGTTTTCGGATGCATCGCTTGCACAAGCTCGTGCCGAAGAATGGTTTTCCCAAAAGACTCAAACGTCGAGGTTTTTTTTGCAGTATTGCATGGAAATAATTTTCGTACGCTTGACTTGAGCAGATGCTTTTTTCGATTTAAGTAATCAAATAAGTCAATTATGGCGTGCTACGAATGTAGTGTACGGCGCTGCGAGGCGTCATTGGCCGTAGCCAATGTTTTGAGAGTAATTGAATTCGACAATTCGGCAGGCGAGCCAAGGGGGCTATTGAAACGGAAGCGGGGGCGCTTGTAAGGGAAAACCACTGTAACACCTGAAGCAGCCGAAGCGTAAAGAAGACGTTGTTTTTCTCTAGAACACGTTCTGGGACGAGCGCTTGTCCAATAAGTAGTAACGATAGTAACCAGAGACTTTGTTGCCGGAAACGGGAGGCGAGCTGACGGGGCGGATTCCCGGCCTGGAAGGAGCACCCACTGCAGTTGACCCGGTGACTGCGGCGTCAAGTCAGTCAGGTCCGGTGGTCTGCGACACCCGCGCACACAGTTCTCTAGCACTTCTCATCACTGGCTTGCGCGGGCAGCGAAGGACGACTGTGCGTAGGCGGTGAAACCTTTGGCCGGGTCCATCTCATCCTTCTTGGCAGTAAGCTTCATAAAATACGTGTGGCGTGGCTGCTTGCTTCTGAGTCGTATAGGCTGTGTATGGATTCGGCATAAGAGGCCAGCCCCGTGACTGCAGCAGGCTTTTTTGCAGTCGCAATGAGCGCCTCACGCGCTCCTGTGTTTTTCACACATGATCGCGTGAAGCGGCTATGGTACAAATACTCCATATTTTCTCTCGTAGCTAAATTTAGCTAGTTATTTGTTGTGTAGTTTATTTATTTAGGCAACAGGGTCTCGGGTGGGTAGGGTGAGTGGAATCTGCCTGACTGAGGCCCATGAACCCGTACATGAGCATTGCCAACAGCAGTAGCAATAAACATAAAAAAACACACACACACAAGGCGAACGAAAACGAGATCAATACCAAGGAACTTTGCACAAAAAACTTGACCCTTTGTAGGGTTTAACGCGCTGACGCAACGCAGGCGATGAGGCGCGCCGTAGTGGAGGGCTGCGGATTAATTTTGACCACCTGGGGATCTTTAACGTGCGCCGAGATCTCGTACACCCGGACGTTTTCGCCTCCATCAGAAAAGCGGCCGCCGCGTCCGGGAATCGAACCCGCGTCTTCGCGCTCAGCAGCACAGCGCGCCTTAGCCACTGAGCCACCGCGGTGGGTGCACAAAAAACTTTACAGCAAAAGAAATATACAGAAGCGCAGCACACACGAACATTCCGTGTATTCAGAAATTCCTATTTAGCGAAGAATTCCGAAATTCAGAATTCCTACTGATTTAGAATTTCAATTTGTCAGTGCATATTGAACGAATAAGAAGGTCCTGCTTAACGTTGTGTTTAAAGGCATGTAACCAGCAGGACTCGCGAACCTTTTTCCGAAATATCAGGGTGATTGCTCAGGAAACTGGATATTTAATAGCCAGATCAGTTAGCAGGAAGGGCTTTCCTTTGTGCTCAAGGACGCAGGTTCGATTCCCGGCCGCGGCAGCCGCTTTTCTGATGGAGGCGAAAACGTCCGTGTGCTCGAGATTTCGGCGCACGCTAAAGACCCCCAGGCGGTCAAAATTAATCCGGAGCCCTCCACTATATACGGCGCTCCTCATCGCCTATGTAGCGTTGGCGCGTTAAACGTCATAATCAATCAATCAATCAATCAATCAATCAAGCTTTCCTTTGTGCTGTTGCGACTGAAATAAATTTCCTCGGCGGGTGAGGCAGTGCGGTAACAATTTCCGAACCCACGACCTCCAGAATAGCGGTCTGGTGCGATAACGCACCAGACCGGTATTCTGGAGGTCAGTGGGTTCGGATCCCACCTGGCGGGGCATTTTTTCTTCGCTTCTTTCTTTCTTTCCAAATTCTTCATCTGTTCATGACCTACCACAAACTCCCCCTTTGCTTTCCGAGGTTTTCTTGACTGCCAACCCTTATTTCTGATATATATAGATATATATATATATTATATATATTAATATAATATTATATATATATATTGTCGTGCATTGCTGTAATGAAAGAAAACAATGAAATTATTCTGAAAGTGGAATTAACTTCTTGCGCTTACAACACGGCCGCGCCTAGACGTACTCGGCTGGGATGGTTGGCACCTATACATAGGGCTGCTGCTACCATGGAGGAAAGAACCATGTCTGCTACTAGCGGTCTGCTGCAGGCGCCATGGCAGGTCACAGCAACAAGGCTACGTCTTTTGTTTATCTGAGCACGTTTCTGCTGATAGTTTCCCACTAGCCTCGAAAATCTCTGTGGATGTACGTGTTCAGAAAGCGCAAGTCTCTGCGCAAAAGGAAGGCTCGGCCGAAGAGTGTGTGGATTTTCCCGTGTGTGGATTTTCCGCTTCGGCATAAAGCCACAAATAAATCTATTAGACTTCTATCAATTTTGCAATCTTACCGAGGCTCGAGCACGTGTATCAGGTCATGAGCTTCAGTAAAAAATGAATGAAACGAGAACCAAAATTAACGAAGTACTGACACCTTTGTTAATTTTTGTTCTAGTTTTTGCGATATTTTGACTGCATTCCATGTCGGTAGTGAGGAATTCGCCTTGCGCGTTGGACACATAATGGAGATGATGCCAGCGTGAATTATGTGGATTGCTTTTTGCGTACCACGCCTAATGCCTGCTTATCGTACTATACTGTTAGTACTGTTTTGTCTGAAATTTTTATTGCAAGTTATATTTCTTGCGCTAAAGTCGTGTCTGATTGAGCTACCGAACCAGGATTTTGCTTAAAGTATTGTGCTTGCTTCAGATGTTAGTTTACTCTGAATGGGTACCGGGGAAAGAGGGGGGAGACTGCATGTGGCTCGACGACAGAACGCCTGCGTTTGTTTTGACAAGAGTGGCAGTGGAATGCATCAATGTTCTCATGTCATTGCGCTCGTTTCAGAATCAAGAAAGGAAATTGAAATTTGGGGGAACGGGTGCGATTGTGGGCGTGCTTATCGTTGGTGAGTCCGAGAAGTATTGATTGATTTGATTATGAGATTTTAACGCGCCGACGCTACACAGGCGATGAGGTGCGCCGTAGTGGAGGATTCCTTATTAATTTTGACCACCTGGGGATCTTTGACGTGCGCCGAAATCTCGAGCACACAGGCGTTTCCGCTTTTTGCCTCCGTCAGAAAAGCGGCCACCGCGACCTGGAATCTAACCCGCTTCTTTGGAGTCTTGGAAGTAGGGGCGTTTAAGAATGTCAGCGATTGTACTTATAGAGTTTCGTTTGTCTCGCCATTTCGACAGTGGCAGTATCTAAAATTCGTATTCGTAGTGTTGGCTAAACAAAACATCACAAGAAAAAAAATCAAGGAATCAAAACGTGATGAGGAACTTCATGGAGATCTTTTGTTCATCAAGAATAGTGCGTTTCTGTTTTTAACGGTTACTGAGATAATACCAGAATTTTGCCGGGTCGGCCATTTTATAACGATCGAAGCGCCACCTCGCGGGCAATCCTTGGGGACTGCGGGGCGAGCAGAGGACGCCGCAGTCCCACGCTGTTTCTCCTTGCCGTGCGTGCTCATCAAACGTCCAGGCGGCACCGAACATCGGTAAGTGTCAAAAGCAGCGTGCGACCATTTTGGCTAATTTGCTAGGTTCGAAGTCTTTCCGATTCAGTACAGCGACCCATTCGCGGCGGCACTCAAGGAACGCAGGACATACTCCGCACATGCAGACACTTCTTTTGTCTCGGGGCACTTCACACGTTTCTTGCATGAGCACTTTGCGCTTACGCTGATTGTTGGTGCAGCCAACAACGGCATAATCACGCGCGGACGAGTAGCTGCTGTACATCGCCAAGTAAAGGCAATGACGGCAGCCTGCCCACAATTACGAAAATAAACATCATTTGGGGATGAAAAGTCGGGCGTCCTGCCGGCATGGCGAAACGTAGCCTCACACGCAACCCCCGTCAGGACAAAGCGCGTAGAGGGTGGCACGCCGCCTTAGCGGGTTGGGAACGGAATTTTCGAGCAAAGCTGACAGCTCTTGGACGCTTTGAACGTTCTCCTTAAAACACTGTTGAACACGTCGCTGCTGACATACCGAATAAATGGCACTTACCGATCTTCGATGCCGCCTGGGCGTCTGGTATCCACGCACTGCACGGAGCAACAGCGTCGGAATGCGGCGTCGTCTGCTCGCCCCGCAGTCCCCAAGAATTGCACTCCATGGTAGCGCCTCGATCGCTTGAAAATGGCGGCGCCTAGTGCACGATTTAAATTCTTGTCTATACCGATCTCGAAGAAATAGCGATATACTGATTTAACTCTGTGGGGATATGTGCGCTTCTTGGACAGTTTTTTTACTCCAAATGGGCCTTTATATCTCCGTTGGCTGCGGCACATGCGGCCGCCTGGCGTGCAGGTTTTGTTGTCCAGTCCATCTTTGAGGAGGAAAAAAATTCAAAGGATGACCAGTAAAGCTGGGCGCAGTACAATAAGTGCACGAAAACATGTTTAAAGACATGTTTGTTTGTAAAATGCGAGTGGACATACTTCCTGGCCAATTAGCTGAATGAAACTTGGAAGGACTACAGTTTTATTCAATGGAACCAACATGGGTCTTTTCGTTTCCCTCCGGCGTCGTAGGCCTCTTATTATCTAACACATCAACCCAAGCCACTCGACCACGGAGAACAGCAGCCAGGTCACATTAGGCCGTGAGAAGTTCAGCGTTTAAATCTACCACCTGCACGACGGACGTATCATCGGGGAGGGCACGAAACCTAAAGCTGCGTGGGCACGCCTCCCCCCCCCCCTCCCCGCCCTCCTTACATCCGTACACGCATAAACCGGCAACAGGTGATGTACGCGTGCTCAAGTGGGAAAGGCACTGGCGAAAATGTCGCGGCAGAAGCCATTCTAGCTGAGCAAGAATTATTGGCTCACGTCGGCATTCCAGGCACCGGGAGGGATTCGGAGCTGCTCGACGAGGTAGAACTTGAGGCGGAAGCGACGGCAGCTCCACTTTGCGCGTTAGCGGCTTTCCGTTGTTTTCGCGCCCTACTTCAATTCGCGGTCTTGTTCCTTCGAGCGAACGACACGCGTCCGCTTCAGAGCGAGTTCAGAGTGCAACTGCTGATAACGGCCGTAGCGCCGTTGTTAGTCGATTGCCCAAATTGTGAAAGAGGCATTGGGGGTGGCGAGGGGTATAAAACTTGTGAAAGAGGGGTCGGCGATGGCGAAGAGGAGCACAGAAGCGGTGCCGAGTAAGGCGGCTTCACCGGAATGAAAACCCGGATGGTTAGCTATATGCAGCTTTGCTGTAGAATGTGTCAGTGATGTGACCACTACTCGTGAGTGAGAGTAGCTTACTCAGGCGTGTGCAGGATAGCTTCTACGTTATGGTGAAAAACTTTTTTTTTCCGGTGAGAGCACGAATTGTAGCTATAGGTAGTGCTTTCTCCTCGTTGAGGAAGTAGAAGAGGGGCGCGAAATGCTCTCTCGATCGTACTGGCCCTCTTGGCCCATATGCTTTATGCTCAACGCAGATTTTTCCATTAAAAGCGGCCTAGCACTAGCATTAGTGTACGTCTCATGCACCAGGTCTGGCCGTCAACATCGCCTTCTTCGACTTCTCGGGCCCCTTTTTTTTTCAAGTCTCTACGATGTCATCCTCCGCTCTCTAAGGCGACCACTGGTACCTGCCATGGGCTGGTGCGGAGCAATTTTTTTCTTTCTCATCCCGGTCCCCGGAGTAAAAACCCCTCCCACCGGGCGGGTGCAGTAATACAGCATCTCGATTCAGACCAATAAAGTTTATTCGTCATCATCATCTCTAGAGGTATGACCTCGAGCATTTTTGTTGGGCTACCTAATGACTCTCAAGTTTCAAGTTTATTTGACACCACACACTTACAGAGAAGGCAGTGATGCGAGGATGCAGGCAAAAAGTATTTTTTCAGAGTAGACTACGGCCTTCATCCCTGGTACAATGGCAGAGTGAAAGCAGCAAGCGGTATCTTATTACAGCCTATGCTAAACCAAGAAAAAGATACAACCTGTAGCCTGTATTTTAGCGCTATTGTAGCCTGTATTTTAGCCTGATGCCAGTTGAGGCTAATTATACGAGGCTTTTCCTCCTCCTGTACTTCGTAGCGACATAAAATAGGCGCATAAAACCTCCAAATTTATTCTCACAAGCGGGGGGACTGGGCTTACCTGCGTCAAGAAATGAAGCCACGGCGTATCGGCGTATGCTGAAAATTCGTGGGCGGCAGCTGTCGGTCTTCTCTCGGGCACACATTGCGTATCTAGTTTCCTGTCTCCTGTACATCTGACAGGTGTTGTATTGTTCGCTTCTCGGCTTGCGGGCTTTCGCTCTTGTTTTTTCCACATTTGTTCGGTGTCCTCGTAGCGAGGCTTCGCGACAACTTTTTTCTTCGTCCGGTAAAGCGAGGGGGCTTCGGAGCCTCTTTATTTTTCGGGTCGACAGCTTTTTTCCTCTTTTATTCTTCTGCCGCGGGATGCCGATTTTCACTGCAGCTGTGCTTCACGTCGTCTCACCCCTTCTTCCCTCGGCGGTATCACTGTTTTACCGATGTTTGCTGAAGTGCCCCGAAACTATTGGGTTCTTCGCATGGAGGGGCTCGTTATTGATAGTTCTCCGTAGAGAACGTAGGGCAGTTACAGTGTATACAGTGTAACACAGTATTTACAGTAACTGTCCGAAGTCAGCAGCATGCAACTATAGCGCACACTTGTCAGACCGTCGGGGCCGGCCCTCTTTCTTGTCGTCTCTCGAGGCACCCGCCAACAACCAACTTGTGGCAACGCATCTTTTTCACTGCAGCGAAATACACGTCTTCCTGTGAAAATATCTTCTTACAGGTCAGTTTCAAGATTGGGTATGTGTTTAGCACTTCGCGCAAATCCATTTCTTGGCTTGTTCCCTCCTATTCTCAAATATCGCATCCCGCACCTCGGTTGTCGATACCAGAACGTCCTCAATAGATGTGTGCTTCGGAAGCAGCTAAAACGTTCTACTTCAGATTACACTCTGGTTACTGTGAAAGCGTGAATGCTGGATCACGTTTTTTTGTTGTTGTCTAGTCGGTAAGCGGACGCCTCTGTTCACGCCCAGAGGCCAGTATCACTATTTTGTATGGGAACTGCAGGAATCCTGTGTTTTTTGTGAATGTTTTACAAAGAACCAATGCGCATTTTGGCGTTAAGATATCTTGGTTAACCTTAATTTGCTTTAGCTAGCCTTTGTAGTCTCTGGCGCTGTCGATTCTGCGTCAGGCACGCCGAGCCACCTCGATCGATGATGTCTTTTTATTTCCATGAAACAATGGCTTTTTTACGTAGTGTGTATAGTTTCTTGGAACAATCTCCTGACGCTCTTTTTTGAATGGTTTGCCCTAATTTTGATGTAATGAGTTTTGTCAGCTTGACCGAACTTACATTTAATGCCCTCGTAAAGTTGTTTATTATATCCTGGTGAGTGCTGTTCTATTCGTTATTGGGCAACAAAACAGATTTTTGGCCTGGTGGAACCCGCAGAGCCTGGTCGGTCCGTTCTCGGGTTCTGAAAAGTGTGCTTTATTTTTCAAATAAATTCAGGCAGGGTCCACGCACGCAGCATGCACAAAAAAGGCGGTTTGGTGCTGCTACGTGGGGTTCAAAGATGTCGGGGGACATTTACTGCGCAATTTCAATTTTCCCCGCCTTTGTCATTTATGCTCAGACTTCATGTGTTTTGTTTTTCCACGAATTAATTTTCAACTTTGGTCCGTTCCGCGAATCAAGCGATTTCTGCGAGCAACGCGAAGCTGGTTACATAGGTGTCGGTTGTTCGAGCTCGGCAAACCAGCTGACAGGGCTCAGCAAACTTTGCCGCGAGGAAGTTCAAAGCGACAGTTTCTGTCCGAAAACAGAGTTTTAATACAAATCAAACTATTTTCGGCGTTTTGCAGTGGGCGAGGGCGTTTGAGTAGGCATGCACTAGCACACAAAACGCCGGTCCTCTGTTTTCATGAATTATCTATACTTCCTAAATCCTCTGTAAGAAGTGGACGCCCAACACCCGCCGACCGGCGCTTCGGACGGAATTTAAAGGGGCCCTGAAAGGCGTTTTGAGCACACTAAATGAACTAGCGCAATCGTTAGATTGGGTCGTCAACGTCATCTGGGCCAAGTATTACTCTTTTACGCACAGCGGAAAGCTCACACTTTTGTCGCAAAGTTTGTCGCCCTTTTCTCACCCTTTCCTTCGTGTTTTTGGACGCCGCCATCTCCACACGTCTACATCATCGATTCCCAGATGTTCGTCATGAGCTAGACATCCTGCTATTGGGCGGCTTTTCACGCACTTCCGGCAAAGAGATGAGTCGTCTGCTCAGCGTCGGCTCGCCGGCTGATCTGCCAGCGTAGTACCCGAGTGCTTGGGACATTTTACGACAAACGAAACAAGTGTAAACAACGCTTAACCGTTGTATTGAATGCAACACGACCATAACACGACATGGATATTCTCTTACCTGAGTACGTTCCATAAAGAAAGCGTTGAAACCCGCCCCGTGGCACTTCTTTCGTGCAATCGCAGAGAACGCCCTGAACCGAATGCCCGGGTTTGACGCATACATTTTATTCAACTTCAAAACAATCCAGAGATGCGTTTCGAACGAACACAACGTCACAACATGCGTTGCAAGTCTGAACCGCGATTGACAGACGATGGGTTGCCTCCTCCTGCCCGTCGTAAATTCGGCACTCACCTCGCGCGCGGTTTGCGGGGACGAACAGCAAGTCACTTAACTCTGGACGCACAAGCCGAGATGGCTTTTAGCCACGCACACTGCACATACCCCATGCGAGGTTGAGTCGTACGTCGCTCGAGAAAGGTAATCCAGACCATGGGAAGCACTATCCACCCGCAGAAGCACAACGTCGCATTTCATCGCGAAACAAAGGCGTCCACAACACACACACCATCGCCTCCTGTAATGCCAAACGCATCTCGCACTTCCCAATGGGAGTGAGTGGTACGCCTGCAGTGCCCACATGTCGCGAGGTGGGGCCCCGAGCTGAACAGGGATCATGCAACCGTAACTGACTTCTGGAGCGGTTTGTGCCTTGTTGCCCAAGGCAACCGATGTTTTGAGATGTCAAAGAAATGGCACTCGCTCCAGCGCTAGAAAGCTCAGAGCCGCGGCGGAGCATGTTTTGCCAACGTCGCCGCTCTCCACCACGCGTCGCCCCAAGCTGAACTGGTCTAAGGTCCCTTGGCCTTAGAACTGGTCACCATGATTGAAGTGTTTTGTGCATGGGTTCTGTATCGGTTTTAAAATGTCTTTTTCACATGCCGCCGGTAGGAATTACCCCCGCCGCAAAATAAGACCGGCACGAGCGGGGCCACATCCGATACGGCGCTTTTTGGATAAAGAGTGAGCGGTGCATCAAAGGGAACGAGCGCACGATCCTCCCCGTGCGGCTGTGAGTTCGCCGCCGATAAAAGTCACGTGCCGCCGATAGCAACTGCAGCAGCGTACACCGCGAAAGGGCACGGGGCCACATCTGATACGGCGCTTTTTGGGATTAAAGAGTGAGCGGTGCATCAAAGGGAACGAGCGCACGATCCTCCCCGTGCGGCTGCGAGTTCGCCGCCGATAAGTCACGTGCCGCGGATAGCAACTGCAACAACGTACACCGCGAAAGGGCAAGGCCAGGCCGCCGCACACATGCGGCCAGATTTTTCGTTCGCTTTTCCAGCCTTGAGCGGAGTGCGGGATTCATGGTGTCAACAAAGCTTGCCCGTAGCAGACGGCCGTCTAAGGAGCGGAATAGCGGAAGTACGTCACCGTTGAGGAGCGCATCATCATGGGAGGCAAGGCTCGCGCACCGTCAACAGCGAAGAATAAGTTGAAAGGAGGAGGAACGCGGCGCGACGATAATGCGCGGTTTTGATTTACGATTTCTCAGCTAATACTCATCGCTTTAACAAAATTCTTGCGGGAGGAGATTGCTAATACATTGCTTTATTTGGTTACATGTACATCCATGCATCGGCGGAAGGTATTTCAGGACTCCTTAAGTCCTGAAAAGTTCAGCGCGCTCTCTTAGTGCACCGTGAGGAGTGGAAGGGTGGGACCGCTTCTCACGCGGCACGGAGGCGTCTCATGATCGGCGTTTAGTCGTCCCGGGTCTCACTACCACCAGGGAAGTGAGACCCCAGGGGCCGGGAGTCGGAGATTGGGAAAAGGTGGAGGGAGAGGTAATCGAGAGGTGATGTTCACTTGAAGATCTTGAGGATGAATCAGTTCTTGAATGCACAGATATGGGTGGCAGACCCCGGCCAGATATCTTTGCGAAGCCAATCTCCAGAGCACGGGAGGAGGGCGGTAATCTTGTCCTGCTCCGCATGGCGACACGGGCCAGAGGTTTTTTTGCTAGGTATTGCTTCCATCATCGAGAAGTTGGCAATGGTTTGCTTACTCTGGGGGCTGAAGGCTGCGGCGGTGCGTCGAGCAGCCGATGCGGCGGCAGTTGCTGGCGGAGCTGGACGGTAACGGGGTCTGTTTCATATTCTTGAGGCTGGCAGTCACGTACCCGCCGTATGCCAAGGAAAAATCGCGATCTGAGTTGCCGCAGGCATCCGCTCATATATATCCTCTTTGCTTCAGGCGCCCAGGATAGATTGCCATCAATCATGATGCTGAGGAATTTTCGTGTGCTCAGATATGTAGGGTTCAGCCAGCAAGGATTAGTGGGTTGTGTAATCGTCGAATCGTGCCTTTTCCGGCAAATACTATATAGCAACACTTATCTGGAAAGTGCTTGGGACCACTATATGCAAGGTAACTAAATGGAGTAGCACCTTCTGTGGTCTTGTGGCGCGGGCTTGCAGCTATCGCCGCGAGGCCCGCGCTCACGTGGGCGCGCTCGGCAATTTCTTGGTATTTTTAACTGCGTACGCGAAAAATTGTGATTTCCTAAACAGCTTCGCGGTTAAAAGAAAATAAGAACACTTCGGGCGGTGCGCAAGAATTGTTGGAGCATCTGCGTTTGGCTTTCAAAACTCTCTTCATGTCTAAAACAGAGCAAGAGCAGAATGTGTACCTCAGAGATTGATTCGACTGCAAGACACTTTAAGGATACACCTCACGCATCGCCTTCACGTAAAAATACACTTCCTAAAACGCACGCACAAAGCCACCCTTATTCAAGCTTTGGGCATGCCTGACAAGAATGCATGTTTCCCCCACTGCCTTCATGGATCTTTGACTCTCCGTTCACATCGAATGAAACATATTTCAGCAATAGATTCTAAGGAGCGCCTCCCACTATTGGGACCCCTTCAGGAAGGACTCGGCCGCATCTGCAGTGTGACCCGGCTACTGCACACATCTGTACTGACGACTTTTTTCCTCCCAAAGTAGTGCTGCTGCAATGTTTGGGGCATCCACGAGACAAACCCATCAGTTGCGGTAGAGTGAGCAGAGTCTTCAAAGACATGCGAGCTCTATGTAATCAAAGGATTCATTCACTAAATCCACCGCCAGCCACAAGGTCAATTGGACATTCTCACGGACTCCGAAGAAGCCCTCCGGGACATTAAAGAATACTTGCCGGTACCCTACTGGCGACCTGAATCACGGACACTGCTTACGTCCATCACCGGGCCCACGTCGCTGGACATCAGTTGACATTCCAGTGGCTTCCTGGGCACTGTGGCGTTTGAGGAAGTGAGTGAGCAAATGGAGATAAACGCAATCACGTGGTACCGGTATACCGGAAAAGTGATGCTTTGACTTTAGTTTTGAGGCATTTCGCAACAAGCGAACCTGAAGCGACTTTGGTGCTGGGGCATGCCGTATCATAACTGACCCCATGCTAAATTCAAGATGAAGAAGCGAGGTAGAAGACGAAGGTGCAGCATGAGCGCAGCGGTGGCGCATGGAGGCAGAGCGCTGAGTTGGCGAAGCCACGTCAGAAGAAAGGAGGAAGCGTAAGCTTCTTTACTGTTGGTACAATTTGAATTGAGTCTTCATCTGGTCGAGCCATCGGTATAGGACCCCATATGCCTTGCCAGCCGCTACCGCACGCTCCATCAGCTGAAGCTGGTCGGACAGGCATGAGGTGGACAGGGCGCACTTCCAGAGCTCGGGAGAGTTGAAAGGGTTTGGTGTGGGGAGAGGGTGGGAGGGGCATCCGCAAACCATGTGGAACAGGGAGCCGTCCGCTCCACCGAAGGGGCACCTAGGGGAGGTAATTACTGCGGAGTAGTGACAGAACGTTTTTAGGGTGGGGATAGGTTTTAGTTTACACGGCACGGTGGTCATGTGCCTGCTCGATGGATAGGTGTCGGTGGGGTGGGGGAAGGTTTTCGTCAGGCCAGTATAGATGGGCGATTTCATTGTATGTGCGGAGGGTAGTGAATCTGTCCAAGGCGGCCTTTCTGCGGTCCTCGAGCGGCGTGTTATTTCTCGGGCGAGGTCGTGTGCCGTATCGTTCCCTCTCACTCCAAGATGGGCTACAGTCCATACGATTTGAACCTGTCGCTGCGGGGGGTGGCCGAGTAGCATTGCGCGGGCCGCAGCGTGAATTGTTCCGGCCTGGGGAGGACGTATTGCGGTTGCTTGCCTGTGTTCTGCCCCAGGTGGACGCCAGGTAACAGAGGTTTGGCTTCAAGGGCTTCGGGAGTCGCCCGAGGGGCCGTCACCATCCCCAAGCGAGAAGACGCCAGTGAAGGAGATCAAGTTCCCAAAGGACTGCGTCGGCAGCGCCTACTGAAGGCCGTTTATGTGTGTGGAGCCTCGCGGCGAAAGTAAACAGGATGGCAGAGGGGTGAGGAGGAAGTGGAAGGGTGGTGGGAGGGAGTGGGGAGGAGGTGCAGGGAGGATAGAGGGGCGGGGAAGGTGGAGGGGTGACGAAGGCAGTCGGGGATAACGAGTTGAAGGCGATAGAAGGTATGGAAGCGAAAACGCGCTTCAGAAACGCCAGATAAGGGTCGTTTGTAACAAGAGCGGACTCCTTCCTTATCCCCATGACGTACATACCAATTACAAGTTACCAATACCCACCGTTACAGTGCTTGTCGGATTTACGCAGATAATTCCGCAGAGTATGGGTTCTGCCTATTTTTTTTTTTTTTCGATACTCCTCGGTGAATCTAAGAACCTAGATGAAAAACTTCAGTTGTACGTTTATTGCCCCCTCCATCGACGTGGCGGGCCGTATCCGCCCGTGATGTCGGTCATAGACGCAGGCGACGCGGAACCAGATTTCAAAGCGTTTGAGAACGAGGTTGATGCGCTGCCAAGGCGACGCCACGTCAGCACACACGCCAACGCACCGTCGCCCGTGTAAACGGGCCCCTACAGCTGATTTGGACCGCTGAAGATGACACCCCGTGCGCGTGCGTGCATGTGCGATTTACGGTGCTCGAGGAAATGAGCGTTACGAACAGCGACAGCGAGTGGGGAGGCATCGCAATTTTAATTCGGCCGACCGTATAGAGCGGGCTTGACCGACGTGCGCATTTTGGTGCCCCGGCTGGGACAAACGGAAAAAGTGTGGAGCAGGCGCCACTATATCATCTGATGATCGTCGGCAAGGTCAAAGCAGTCGATAGATGGGCAACGGCTCTGGGACATGGCGCTAGCTGTACGATGTAGCGAAATACGTGGCAGTTCGGTCGGGCGGCAAGTGCAGGCGCTTGGTGCGCAGGCAAGGACCCTTTAGAACTTGACATGCCGATTGCGAAACCTTGGTTTTCACAGCTGCAACACCACGACCGGTGTAAAGGCATGAGCGTTGCGCGAGCTTAGTAGTGCCGATTGTTAAGCTCGTGGATCCTCTTTTTCTCAGCGTTCACCTTTCAAAGGCTACGATGCAATGCAAGGCGTCATTGTCGTTGTACACGCAAGTATTTCTACGCGTGACGACCTTCGCAGGAAAAGGTGTGCTCGCGTCGGATCTGGCTGCATTTTGTGACATGGCTATTGTGAAAATGTGCAAAAAAAAAAAATAAAACGTGCGTGATCTCGGCGCAACAAGAAACAAGAAAGTTGAGAGAATACGCAGGGGTTTTTCTGTTTTTTAAGCGTTAAAATCAAAATTCGCTTTTCTTGCCTAGCCTTGTAGTCATCTTGCAAAACCATGCGTGCTGCGGTGGGTTTCCCCATAAAGGCTTAAAGCGAAGACACCCGTCTACGCGACGCTGTGCGCGCTATAGAAAGAGTTGCGAGCAGCATACTTTATTATGTTGCCTTCCACCGCGACGCGCGTCATGTTCGGGGTGTCGTCTGGATTTCCTAAAACCTCTTTTAAAGCGCAGCTTCAGTGTTCTCACTGATGGCGTCTGTAACGGCAAAATGCCCTGCAGGAAAGCCAGCTTTCTCTGACGACGATGATGAATGATCGTGGGTGAAGTGAAAGAAAAAAAAACGAACCTGGGTCTCTCGCGTTATGAAGCCAGCGTTTATCCGATTACTCAGTTTCGACATGGTCGGGAACTCAGTGAAACTCCGTCACGAGAAAGCTTTGCGTTCAACCATCGTCGTCGTTAGACAGAGGGGTGCGTGAGTTTAATTTCATTTGGGAAAGCACGATCTCTTTATGTGTGTTTTTGTTTGTCACTAGGTGAGTAAAACGTTTCAATTCGTGATAATGATCAGTGTCAATTGGGATTTTAAAATGAGGAGTAGAAACTGCCTGCTAATGTACTTCACCCCAAACCGATGCAGTAGTGCACCTCATGTAAGCATTACTGCCTGTGTTAATGAGCCAATGTGCACTGCGTTTCATTTTCGCAGGAGCCAGGGTGCTGTGCCGTTGCTGGCAAGCCGAGCTCCGCACCATGGCGGCGGTCACCAAAAGCGTCTTCCTGGTCATCGTCTCCCTGGTGCTGTTTCTCTGCCTCTTCATGGGGACCCAGAACAGGCCGCAGCTTTGGCGGACGTTGTACGACTTCAAGTTGGCCGACTGGTCGTACAGCCCTTTCCACGGCTCCGGTAGTGCCAATGGCACGCACCGTCCGCCGCGGATCCTGATGTGGACCTCGTTCTACGGTTCTTGGTATGGCTCGCTGAATAAAGAAAAGACCGGCGAGGACGTCACTCGTGGCTGCTCCACGAAGTGCTTCGTTACCAACGACCGCAGCTTGCTAGAGACCAGCGATGCCATCGTCTTCCACGTGCGCGACATGGACATGAACGACCTCCCGCCGAGGCGTTCCGAGTCGCAGAAGTGGGTGTTCTGGTCCATGGAGCCACCGCCGTACTCCGTGTTTGCAGGCTTCAGCTACATGCGTGAACATGTTCAACTGGACGATGTCGTACAGGTCGGATTCCGACATTTACGATCCTTACGGAAAGGTCGTTCCCCGGAACTCCACCGTTTCCCCCAAGAAGGACCGCAGGGCCCTCTGGAAGTCCAAGAAGAAGGAGGCGGTCTGGATGGTCAGCCACTGCCAGACCGACAGCAAACGCGAAGAGTACGTCAAGGAACTGAAAAAGCACCTGGAGGTTGACGTGTACGGCAGCTGTGGGGACCACCAGTGTCCGAGGTCCAGAGGTAACGCCTGTTACGACGATTTCGAGCGGACCTACTTTTACATGCTTGCCTTTGAGAACTCTCTATGCACCGATTATGCCACCGAGAAGTTTTTCTCCGCGCTTAAATACGACATGGTACCTGTAGTGTTTGGCGGCGCCAATTACAGCCAAATCGGGCCCGCCCAGTCATACGTGGACGCGCTCGCCTTCAAGTCTCCCCAGCAGCTGGCCGAACACCTTCGTGTGCTGTCGCGAAATTACACCGCGTACAGCTCGTACTTCAAGTGGAAGGAGAGCCAGCAGGTTGTTTCGTGGGACGTAAACTTTTGCGAACTTTGCTCGCAGCTGCAGAGCCCGCGTTTCTCGGCCACGTCGTCGTACAGCGACATGCGCTTCTGGTGGGAACATTTGGGCCGCTGTAGGACGTGGGCTCTGTGAGGAGTACTGCTCCCGTGTCCCGCGGTGGCTCGCGTGTGCGGTTGTGTTTTGCCGGCAGGCCTGTCCTGCGTGCAATGGGTGCTACTTACGCGCTCTGCTTGGTTCCTTTTTTGAAGACTCCAAAGCGTTCCTGCGGACCACGGTCGCGAGCGCTCGGGTTGCGCTCGGCGGCGGCTACGTGTGTTCCACCCTGTGTCGCCGCCGCACGCCGCAGTCGGGTTGTGCGTTTACAGGAAGATGCGGGCGGATCCGGGCGCGTGGCCCGCGTCCACTGAACTGCCAAATGTCACAAGACCTGGTCACATCGCACCGACTTTACAGGTCTGAGTGTAAAACTGCTCGCGCGTGCGATTCTTTAGGGGTTGCCGTACACTGTCCTCAAAAGCTGTGAGCGACCTAGGTGCCTCGTTAGTGTTCCGCAAGACGAGCTGCCACTGTGAATAGGTTGAGTGTTCCACGCTATGCCTTACAAGAAATTTTAAGCGTTGTCACTCATGCTGTGACAGATGTGCGTGTCTAGACTTACAATTGCGCGTACAGAAATTGCCTTTGAGCAGGTTTTTACCCTGCCTGTCCCCAAGTGGCGTGTTCGATGTTAAGTAGCATATTGTGTCGTGTCGTGTCGCGTGGAAAATGTAGATGCGTGGTCTGCCCTAAATTCTGCAGAAATGTCCAGTGAGTTTTTATTCAGAAGTACAATGCCCTGTCTAGAGAATTTTTATTCAAGCGCGGGCTATTCGTAATTGGGTGCATGCCACAGCCAATACATGGTGTACCGATTCGCTAGCAGAGCTGACGAAATGACGCTGTAGACTTCTACGAGAGAAGAAAAAAAAAAAAGGCAGCAAGGAGTAGCGCTTTGGTTGCATCTATCTTTTTTGGTTTGTAATTGGAAGCAATGCGGCATTTTTTTCTTTTTTTTCACTTTTTATGTAAAAAAAAAGTGTATAGCAGACCAGCTGTGATCAGCGTGCTACTTCGAGGACCTCCTGTGCCGAAAGTTCTAAGGTCACAATTTATCTGGTTAGGGCAAAGAAGACAAACACGACTGACCGCCGTAGCCGTCACGCCAGGAATTCTGGGCATTCGCGCCGGTGGGAACTATAGGTGTTTGGCGTTGGCCATCAGGGACCAATGACGCCGCGGTAGTAACTTATTTGCTGCGACGCGTAGGGACAAAAATGACAAAAATGAGAAGCTCTAGGTTGTTATATAAAAATTGCGTCCACTTTTTTACACCTTTCTTTTTCGAAGAAATAAATAAATCGTGTTCCTCAATCTGTGCCACGACACTCGAGTGTTTTATTATTGTTATGATCACTGTTATTATTATTGCCAAGGCGTTATGCCTTGCTGACCACTGGGTGGCTGATTCAACTTCCGGCCGTGTTTTTATTACGGAGTATAAAAACAAAAGCGCGCGTTTGGCCTAGATTTAGGCGTGCTTTGTAGAGTCCCAAGTACTCTAAACGAACCTGTTTGCCTTCACTGCAGCGCGCCTCGTCGACTCGGGTGTTGCTTCGCATAAAACAGTGATTTGAACTTGTATGAATAGGAGTGTCGCTGCTGTGCTATAACTATTTGCCTCAAAGCGTTGGCTTTACGTCCAGTATAGCAGTAGCCTCTCGTACAAAAACTGCAGTCGGATGCTTCGTTTGCCCTTGTGCAAGGAAATCGTTGGACGAGTCGCTACAGAAGCTCGCCGAGAACAGCAAACTGAACGAGTTACTAGCAGTGGACGTAGACGCGACGTGTGCGTCTACGTCCACTTCATGTACCTTGTCCATCTCGCTGTTATTGGCACGATTCCGTGTGCAAGCGCTGAAGCTGGTGGTAGTAAAAATGCCGTCTTTTTGTGCAGCTTGCTTCGACGGTACGTGGTGGCTGCTACGCGCACAGTGGTACGTTCGAAGCACCGGGTGGTGACCGGATTTAGTGGAGGCAGAACAGGTCCGTCCGCGGGTCGTGAGATGCGCGTTGCGAAGCTCCACGTGCTCTGCATTAATTCGAAGCCCTCCGCTGCGACGCGTCTCATAATCTGTGTTACCTCGGCGTGCTGTACCTTCAAATGGAATTCGAATTTCGGTCCAAATTAGATCTACTATCAAGATGCATTGAAATACGAAGAACGGAGCGCGTGGCTTTCTGTACAGGCTGCGCATAAGTTGTGAGAGTTCGGGTCCAACTCGGTATGGAAAGAGCGTCGTTCGCCGTGTGAGCCTTTTGGGTTGGCCCACCGCGTTTGGCGCGGCTCACGCTACCGTTGTCGAACTTCGTCGTGCGCCGTTTTTCATGGACCGCACCGTTTTATTCCTACGCAGAGGCGATAATGGCAATGGTGCCGTGAGCAGGCGCAAAACTCGGCAATTATAGGGCGTATATAAAAAGTGAAAGGTGTAAAAAACTCCGCTAGCAGATGGTAAGAAAAAAATGACTGGAAATAAAAAAAAAACACTGCGGACAGCTAGAGCGCAATACATACAAGTTGCAGGAGCATATGCTCCTAGAGTGTTCGTGGTGCTTCTTCCAATCCTTGTTTTCGCCATTACTCTTTGGCAGTCTTTGCAGGGAGTGAAAGTCAACTAGTCTCTTCCAAAGCTCTTCAAAAGTAAAATGCACAAAAAAAAAATCCCCTTGAGTACTTACTTAGGAAGGACAAAGTCTTGCTTTGAGCCAGGCATAAATCTTTACTGAGCGATAAGTAGGCTTGTCTGACTTGCTGAGTGACTGACCTTGCTCACTCATCGACATCATTTCCCAGTCTGAACAGCTGGGCCTGGAGACATGAAATTAAACCAGTAGATTTATCTCCTGGCGTAGACGCTCAGTGATACGCCATATTTCCAAATTCCAATCTTACGGGCATGAAGAGCCGTAACGGCATTCTCACAGACCCCTCAATATGTCTTAGACGCTTGAAGATATAACATGTCTCTTTTTGGGCATCTAAACTTGGCTAGTAGAAATGTATAAAAAGAGATCCGGATTTTTCTAAATTTTACTCCTAACGAAGTTAAATACGTCTCTCCTTGGCGTGTTTTCGAAGATCCTGATGGTTGCAGAATTATTTTCTGCATCTAACGATTACTCAGCGAAATGTTCGTGCAAAATGTTGTGAATTTTAGAAATTTCTTAAGATGGACAGGGTAGAAGACGTCACTTGTGCCTCGTTAATACGTTAATTTACTTATAGTTAGTGCGTCTGAAGATTACTCGTACTGATGCGTAAGAACGTATCAGGATTCGCTCCTGATTTTGTTGAGGAATCGCAAGCCGCTGTGCCTGGAAATTTGGCAAGTACACTGATGTCGCTGGCCTACTATTGGCTGGGCCGCCTAGGGGCTGGAAATTGAGTTAGTACATCCTTTCTTTCACTGGTATGCGACTGGTACAGCCTTGCCGCCCCCTTCCCCTCGGAAAAAAAAATGGTTTCGTTAAGGGGAGAATGCACGACGGCACTGACTGTATATCGTCAAATAATGACTGCCGGTAATTGTTTTTCTGTCACGAGTGTTGCAAGGTTGAACGACTTTGATGTCTCCTCTCGCCATGACGATCGGCCATTTTGTCGTACCCCAGAAAAGAAAGCAGGAAAAGAGCACTATGAGAAGGTCATGCGGAACACGCCCACTTCATTCCGAAATTATCGTTGTCTTTTTTTTAGTGCAGTAATTTGTTGTTTACATTTTAAAGATCTCTTTTTCTCTCCTTGTCATGCGTTCCTCCTTTTTCCTTTCGTGAGTTTCCTCTCTTCGCCCGAAGTGAAATCCTATACGTACTCCACTGGATTCTTTAACGTCGAGGGTCAATAAGATGGGGGTTTTCGGCATTTCACCAATTACGGAAGGGTGAAAGTTTTTATCAATATTTGAATGTTTTTTTTTTTATGCCTGTAATGGGGTGGAATTTGTTTCCTGTGCCTACGCTCGTACAAGCCCCATAGCCGTTCCTTCCACGGTTTCTTCCTGCTCAATCACAAACGGGCATGAACTGGCGTGGCAGGGAACCACACCGCCCGTGGCTTCGAGTGAGCAACGCCCGGGAGCCTGTTGATTGTCCGAGCACCACAGGTGAGAACCGCGAATGTGTGCGTGGAAAGAGGTGCTGTGCACGCCACGGTGACAGTCGCAGTACGCCAGTTTGACTGATTTGATTGATTGTAGGGTTTAACGCGCCGACGCAACGCCGGTGATGAGGTGCGCCGTAGCGGAGGGCTCCGGATTAATTTCGACCACCTGGGGATCTTTAACGTGCGCCGAAATCTCGTACACACTGGCGTTTTTGCTTTTCGCCTCCACCAGAAAAACGCCAGTTTTCTGCTGGCGTTTCACTGTAAAACCATCTTCGCCGGCATAACTGCTGTCGTTTCCAGCTGTTTACCGAGAGAGGGGCAAAGTAAGCGATAGCTAGACATAACCACGCGAAACCAGAGCGGACTCCGACGGAGTGAGGGAGATAAAGCACGATTGGGATAGAACAAGAGATTCGCTGAGGAGAGGCAGGTGATTGGATGGCTCAAAAGAGTTCAAACTTGGGCTGGTTAGTACATAAGGTACAATGAAAGCAGCAGCGCAACTGATTGCCTTTTAGTCTCTGTCCGTGTGATGTGCCGTTGCTTTCATTCCAGTGGCTGTCCGTCCCTGCGATTGTGGAGAAATCCTTGAAACGAGAGCCGTGAAGAGCAACAGAGAATAGGAACCTCACACCTCAACTCGCCGCGGTAGTTTCACGAAAGCCTCCACAATTGCTGGGCGGTTTGCTTTAATTTTAAGGCGAAAGCCTTATATGGTTTATTAAGCGCGGAAAGCGACTGCAGTTGATGACGTCAACATTGATTGTGTCAACACGGCTGCCGCTGCAAAGACAAGGTGAATAAAACACATTTGGGTTCGTGTGTGATTTGAAGCCCGGTCACTGGCGCTGCAGACAAGTGCGCTGGTCACGCCGCTAACCCGGCACCGTGCCAGAATGGTGAACGTGACCGCACGTGGGTAGAACGGGTGCACGCGGAGGAGAGCTCTCACTGTGGGCAAGTTGCCGCGTCAGTTGGGTCCAGTCTGCGCGTCGCAGTAATGCGCGTCGAAGGGCGAAGAAAGCTTAGACGCAAACACGATGCAGCAGAGGTGAAGTCTTTGGTAATCGCTGGCTTTCGCCTTCAGGTCACGTAAGCAGACTTAAGTGCCAGAGTAATTTTCTAGAGTGCAGATAAGCGCCCGTTCGTACGTTGAGTTGAGGAGGAGAGTGTGGCGAAAGAGCGAGTGGAAAAAGCATAGTCGCGCACCGAGACGTGATCCACAGCGAAGACTCACTAAGAAATGGGCTCGAAGGCCGCCGAAGGCCGCAGTCCATTTGCCGATAACCGTATCCGTCATGGGTGCGGTGAACGCGTCCGACGTTACCATCGTTGGAAACAGCAGTGCATGAGTGCCATCTCCTGGCCGCCGCCGTCAGGGGCGACTACGAAATGGCGGCAGAGTGGCCTGTCATTGCACATATATGCATGCGTGTCTCTAAAATTTATTCACCTCAACATACCGCAAAATTAAAGCACCGAAACAAATGCACTGAAATTTTCCATTACCCGGTACCGTAATCGCAGGTGGATTTTTAACGGAAGAGCGTTAGGTGCCTGTCGTCTTGTCTTTCGCCTGTCAGTCAAGGTCATTGAGCGAACGAGTTCCGCGCAAGTAAAAAGAAAGAGGGTCCCTATGGCAACGTTCGCCCAGCACTGCCGGCCGGAGCTTAGCAAACGCGTCGTCGGCTACCGTTTTTAAGTGCAGAGCATTAGGGGCTCGCCTTGTCGTAGCTCGCTGTCACACGCGACTGCCGGAATCAGGCGGCGCAACGAAATGACGGACCCAAGCAGAGCCCCACAGCGTACCGTAACGGCGCGACACAGAGGCTTCGAAAAACCTAGCGGTTTATATTAGTCATAACCATCCGAAACTCCTGAACCGCTGGCTCTTGTCGTACATCTCTCCGTTGTTTAGCGCAAAGAAAACTGCATGTACATTTGAAGCAAAATCTGTGGGTATAACCAGCAGCCCCCGCGTCCATTTAGTTAGGAGCGCCCGTTGGTTCGTTTTTAGGATGGTAAGCGAAAAAAATGGCCGCCAAGAACGACACGTTCCAAACTGCGCAGTAAGGCGCCGGCACGCGCGAGAGAAGGGGGGGGGGGGGGGGGGGGGGGGGGGAGCATTGCGAAGACGGGAAATTTGAATGGCATTGGAAAGCCTCCGTTCAATTGATCAAGAGAGGAGTGAGACAGGGGTGCGAAGAGCGTAATGGGTGGTAGCAGTGAGCGGAGAAACGGCGCCACAGCCCGTTCTGGCGAATCACTGCTCTGCACTTCCGACAGCTTTCATATTGAGTGGGACGGCTTTAATTTTTTAAAACGAAGAAGCTGCTCTCCGCCGCGCAAAAACCGGTTCCCGGTATAGCAAAAAATTCGCATGAAAAATGAAACAAGTCCTAGGGCCTTGATATTTTGATACAGGACGGTTTATATTACCCCTGGAATAATGTCTTCCAAGCAATGCTGTTGTGTTTAAAGGTGAAGCCGACTTTAAGGGGATAGGTGTAAGCTTGGCCTTTGTAAGCTGACTTTTTCACATTGCGCGCTGCGCGAAGAAGCATGGCCATCTATGGAGGGAGTGTGATTACAGAAAACGGCTTTAACTCGTGTTATCGAACGTGTCCCAAAACAAGCTGTATGAAAATTAGCTGCTAAGACGACTCTACCATTACGCCGAGTTTCATTTACTTATCGTAACTATAGTTAGTTCCCAGTAAAGTCGTAAGCGCTAGATAATTCCCGTCTGCTGCCAATACATGGACATCGACGCAGCGAGTATGGTTGCAGTAAACGGCTGTAACTGTTGTTTGACCTGAACTATCCGGAGACAAATTAGGTGACAATTAGCCGATAACACGAATGCAACGTTGCGCATTACAGCTTCGCTGGTCATCCTTCTTCACACCGTGGAAGGGCGCCGAATTTTTTTCTCTACTGTTGCCTCAGCACTGCGACTACTCCGGAACTTGAAGCGGCTGGATCATTGTCCACACTGGCTAGGCACAGCAGCTGCTGCTTGGGCCAACGGAGAACGCAGTAACTGCACAGGATTCACGTATGACGACAGTATAGAGGGGTGGTAGCGTATGTATGGCCGGGTTCCGGCTTATGTGGCCTTACCTGTCCAGTGTACAGCATTAAGCGTCTCGAGTGGTTTTACAGAGAATGGACGGTCCGAGCACTTGAACCGTTATCAGTGCTCGGTGTCGTGCTCGTCAAGCTGAACAAGAGCATAGACGACGTCAATCCAGCGAGCATTCGTTGCGCCCAAGCTGGTGGCGAAACTGAACGAGGAAAAGGAAAGCGAGATTATCAAGAATAACCAAGCGGCACATCACCTCGCTGGAAGGTTGTAACTCGCCATTACCTTAGTAAAACAACCTTCATTTTACAGCGAAGCTGTTGGCTTTTCGACGGTCGGGATTTTTTGGGTCGTCCATGTGCAGAAAGAAGTGGACTGGCGCCAAAGTCCAAAGAGAAAGAAAACAAAAAAAAAACGACAAATAGGAGAGTGAACGCGACGCAGCTGCTCAAGTGTTCTCAGAGAGTTAGAAAAATTAAAAATATATATATAGAGAAACTCTTAAGTGGGAATAATCGAATAAATGCTAAAACGCTCAGCCTGTTCGAAGTTGAGTACGTAACTAATCGCATGTATTGCTGGTGAGACATATTTTCAAGTGCCGCAGAAGCAGTCTGATACCTAAACAGGAGGATGGTAGGGAATGTTATTAAATACCTCCGTAAACCCCATGTGTCCCTACAAAACGCCGGGCCCTTTTTAAAGTCGACTTCACTAGCATACTCAAGTGCATTGCTGGAAAGAGCATTTTAGGAGAAATGTAAGGAGTCTGATATAAAAGTACGAAGGCCCTAGCGTTTTTTATTGATAGCATTTTCGTACGCGGTGAAAGTGGTACACATGCACGAAGTATTACAGACAGACGGACGGGTTTTATCGTTGAATCCACATTGAAAGGCTTGCGCATTTAGATTGATTGATTGATTGATTGATGATTGATTGATTGATTGATTGATTGATTGATTTGATCTTTTATTGGAGCAAGGAGGGCGTGTGCTGTACGGTGGGGAGAGGCATCGAAGGAAGGGGATTACGAATCAAAGACCGTATTCAAAGAGGGGACTCGTGTTATGGGGGCCTGAAAGTCTTCACCGGGGTCTGCCCCAGTTAGACTACTCGCGCCAGACCACTCTTTAACTGCGAAAGCGGCTATTGTTCGTAATAAAGATCCGTCTAATCCAGTATGTGCTTCATGTTGTAGGGTGTTGGGATTAATGTTGTTAGCCTCTCTGGGTGATGCTTGGAATAGTGTGGGCACGTCCACACTAGGTGGTGGGCATCTTATTTGACGTCAGTGTTTGCGGTAGGGGCATCGTGGGTGTGTGCTGGGGCATCTTGTCTATTTCTGGGTAATGTGAGGAGTGTAGGCGGCACCTGCGCATAGCTTGTTGATGAATACTTCCTCTGATCTGCTGCAGGAGACAATGTTGGCTAGGTACGCCACGTTTAGGAAAACAAGCCACTATAATGAACGCTGCATAGCCGCTCAAGGTCAAAGAGGATACCTCTTCATTACCCTACCGTGAAAGACCACGTGAACACTTGAAACACGAACGCTTTAAGGCCTCCCCACGAACACGTGCACAGCCAGTCGCCAGTCGCGTGGACACCACCAGTCGGCAAGACTACAGTGGTCTTCCTACAGCAGGCGTAGCAAGAAGGAACCGGATACAGAGGGCATACAACGAGCGGCTCGACAACTCCAAAGTATAGTCTGTTCGCGACGGCCGTCATCCGCCGTGCTGAGTAACTTTTAAAGACGTTAGCGACCAAGCTCTTTTAAGGGTACGTTGTGAAGATTCTTCAGTGCTGTATAATGTTAATTTGTACATTGTGTATAGTTACTAAATATTTTTATTCCCAACACCTTCGCTGGCTATCCACTTTTGAAGGACAGGATCACTCCTTAATGTTTCTGGTAAGTTTTTACATGTTTCTATAATTTTGTAGCATTGGGCTATGGAGCAGCGTATCGATACGTTCCTAACATTTTTTTCGCAAATGGTCCTCCTATCTTCCACCAAGATGCCTGTATGATATGCACACAAGTTGAACCGAAACATTTCGACGAAAAGGGCTCAAGTTTCACCCAATATCGAACCTCCGTCCTAGCCAACACGCAACCACCCAGAACAAACTTATTACATTCCATTAGAGCTGAGCCTATTAGATCCTATTAGAGCCATTAGAGCCTGTTGCATTCCGCCTGACTTTATTTTATTGAAACTGGCCATGCACAGTGTAATCGGGATCGGCAAGACAGAAAAGTCATAACAGTTCACAACCCACCCTCATGCGTTTATACTACGTGCCTCGAAATGTCGTGGACGCTCCGCGGGCACGGTTCTCAGACCATCCGCGCTCCGAAATAAATAGCCATTCTGTGTTCGCGGATGCGTCTACTTGAAGCGGCCGTATTCGAAAAATAGGCAAGGGGTACACGGTCACTTTGACCCGAAACACTGCGCGTAGGAGTCGCTGTAGCAGGGACATGTTCCACCGGAAACTGGCAGGCAGTACTAATTGAGGCTGAGAACAGAATACCGTATATCCGAAGCCGGATCGAGCGCATCCGGCGTTCAGTGACACCGACGGCACAGTGTATACGGGATTTAGTGCATTTCCATTCCGGGAAGCCACGTGGCGGGGCCGAGCTTGTGCAAGCGTGTCGCCCCCGAACGAGCGAAGGTTAAACGGGCCTTTGTTTGCCTCCGTCACTAAACTATTCGTGCTCGTGAAGAGCGTGCTGCGTACGTGGGCGCCTAACTTTTGTTAGCCGTTGTCAGGGCTCTAACGTCGCCATTGCGCGATAAATCCGTCAAGCTTTGTTTCTCGCTCAAAGAACCAGCCCGCCGGTCGCGCTTGTACGGGTGGCTTTCCCTCCTCGTACATCGAACGCTTTCAGGCATTTATACATACCAACTACTGCGACTAATTCTATGTCGCCTTTCAAATTAATTCAGTCAACAAACTTGAGGGCCCGCTGCGTACAGCTTGCGTAATTCGAAGGGGGAAGCCCGTTCGTGGCATTCCCATGCCGATCCTTTTCTCGTCTAAAAACCTTTGTTCAGACCTTATTTAAACGTTGTCCTTCGCCTCTCTGGCGCAAATAATCGTAAACAACATTAAACTAATTCCGGAAAATTCTCCCTCCCGGCATTTTTGTTGGCACTGACCGGGAAGCGGGCTTCGCTGCACAGCGGCCCACGTGACATGTGTCTTCACGCGATACAGAACGTTAATTACACGAGGTCATAGGCTGCGCCCCGAACCCAAAGCGACCCAAAGGACACCAAATCACTATTTAAAACAAAAGTAAACGAAGAATTGAGTTCTGCGATAAACAAAAGAGTTGAGTTTGGAAAAAAAAATTGCAATAAAATATTAAAGTACGCCCGCTGAGGCTCGAACCCAGGCCGTCAGTGCAAATACCCAGAACTCTATCTCGAAGCCACACAGCCCGAACGGCAGGATCGTCTTAGCAGCAGTTCAATAGGATAGCACGCGCAGTGACAACACACATTTCACGTGAGGCGCTGTGCAGCGAAGCGTTTGGAAACACGCTACCGGGGAAATTAACTGGGCCTACGGGTGTTGTGGTGTTGCAACCGAAGCTGACAGGAAAAATAGGAACCGAGGAAATCACTTATTTCTTCACCCATCTAGTTCTTATTCTACAGATCTAGTTTTTTGATATTGTGTTCAACTTATTAAACTTTAGCACATTGCTTTGCTACCTAATCAAATACCTCATCTAGGGGAACAGTTTTTCTATCGAATGAGAGAGAGAGAGAGAGAGAGAGAGAGAGAAGCGTTTTATTCCTGGCCAGGCTTAGTAGGGACTGTTAAGCCGCGGAAGGGCAGCTCTGTGGGCCCGAACCCTGTCGACCAGGGCGCACTGGGACTGGGCGTCCGAGCGTGCGAGGGCAGACAGCCAGGAGTCGGGAAGATTGGGTAGGGCAAGAGGAAGCAGGGCGTGGCAGTGCCAGATGGCACGGGGGTATACGTTCGTAGTCCCCGCAGTGTGGGCAGGCGGGGGTGGGGAAGAGGGATGTTGATATCTGGCTGAGGATGTCTCGAGGGGGGAGGGAGTACGTTTGGGTTTGCCTCCAGAGTGAGGATTCTGGGGGCATAGCGAGGGGAGAGGGGTTGGAAAGGTGGCGCGTGAGAGCCTGTAATGGAGGCTGATATTACAGAAGGTAAGTGAGGAGGAGGTTGGGAAGCGGAGTCGGGGTGTCCTGTGTGAACTCGGGCAGCCTCGTCGCCGCAAAAGTCCTTATGGCCGAGAGTCCATGAAATGGGGGCTCAGGAGGGACGTGGAAGCAGAGAATTTCGTGGGCGAGGGGCGATGCACCTGCATAAATTTTTAATGGCCCTTTGTGAGTCCGTTAATAGGAGGGGTGGAGTGGAGGGTGGCGGCTGCTTCCTCCGCCTCGTGGGGATGGTGGTTGAGGGGGATTCGAGTGTGGTTCACTGCTGCTACAAGGTAGGTGTGGCGGGGTTGCTGTGTGGCAGCATCAACGTATACCGAGTCCCAAGAGGGGTGACATGCTATAGTGCGCGCTTCGGGCGACGGTGTGTGTGATGGATGGGGTGCATGTTGTGGGGGGAGGGGTGATAGAGAACATCTCGAGGGATGAGGAGGAGTGGGGAAGGGTGGATGGGCGGGTTAATTTTATTTTGAGGGAGGATAGGACGGGTCTACCGGTGTTGGTTATGGAAGGCGGGGTGGTTGGGCCTGTCGGTGGGCTTCTTGAGGATGGTGTGTAAAGGTGCCCGTGTGGAGGAGAGCGTCAGAAGCAACGCTGGGGTGTCGCTGTAGCGTACGGCGATATAGTGCGCGTTGTATGGTATCGGTTCGTATCAGTTCGGGGCGGGATGATGGCGAGGTGTAGTAGGGAGTACGTGATGTGTGGGGTGATAAGGGCGCGGGTGATCTTGAGGCGATCTGACTCCTGAGGGCCACGACCTCGCGCGGTGACGCGCCGTAGGAGTCCCGTCCCTATATTTGGTCTGCGTGAGTTTTAGGCGGATGGTGTGAGTGTTGAGTCTATTATGTTGGATAGTGAGCCCTAGTATTTTAGTCTGGTTTGCAAGTGCTATGGCAGAGCCCGACACAAGCGACTTGGATGTTATGGCTCCATTTTTAGGTCGGTGGGTGGGTGGGAGTAGAATGAGTTGTGATTTGTTGGGGAGCAAGATAGTCCTGCTGTCAGTGCTGTCGCGGTGATTGTTGTGACCGCTGTCTGGAGTGTGTGGATATGAGCGTCGCTACCTCGTGATATCCATACTGTGATGTCGTCAGTGTACAAAGATTTGTGTCGTGTGGGTATTTGGAGCGGAGCGCGGGCAAGGGATATTAAGGCCGTATTGAAAAGAGTGGGGGCGAGTATTAAGCCCTTCGAAGTGCCTTTAGCACGTAGTTGAAATTACGAGGATATTAAAGGACAAAGTTGGAGATTTTCTGTGCGGTCCGTGAGAAAAGGTCGTACGTAACCTTAGCAGCGCTGCCTGACTTGCAAAGAGTTGAGGTTGTCGAGAATTGCGTGATGGCCGACACTTTCAAAGGCCTTAGTGAGGTGTACGGCTAGTATAGCGGAAGTGTCTCGTAGGCGTAGGCTCGATAGTAGGTGCTGGCGGAGTTGGAGATGAATGTCGTTGGTGCTGAAGTGGCGTCGAAAGCCGAACATGTTATGGGGGTTAGCATTAATGTCATCAAGATGTGGCGTTAATCGTGAGAGGACCATTTGTGTGAAGGTTATCCGCGCGCGACACGTTCAGCATACATATTGAAGTAGCACACAAAATGCGAACGTGCGCTATTTTGGGCTATATAAATGTGCTGCATAGGAGCCTGAACTGCAAACTACTTATTTCGTTCAAAATTCCAAATGGGGGGGCAGACCTCGCGTGAGGGCAGTTGCAACTTGCAACAGCGGATTACATCAAACGAGGATCCCTACGAAGGGATCACCGCTGTCCGTGACGTACGCCCACACTAGAGACGTTATCAGAGATCTATGCACACATGTGGCCCCCGAGACTTGAACGATTTCATGGCAACAAACACAGAAATTGTGATGTTACACGGAGTTCTGGCTTGATGCTATTTGTCGATGCTTCTGCACCCCTTGCGGAAGCCAGACATTTGTGGCAGGTACAAGTTTCAAACGGTCAGGTCCCGGTACGCGTCATGGAGCACCACTTTAGGGACGAAGCCCCTTGGGGGCTGGGACTGTTGGCGTCTCCTGTCGTCGTCGCAATCGTCGTCTCATCTAGTCACGGTACTAAAACACCGGGAAACTCGTTTACGCCTCGCGCTTGAACGTAACGCGTACTAAAAAAAAAAAAACACCGGGACATTCGTTTACGCCTCGCGCTAGAGAGCTTCGTGCTTCAAAGACGAGAGACTTTTACAGAAAAATTGTATACCTCTACCTCTTAATGGTTTCATTTCCGTTGGCAAAAACGCCAAGGCGCATGCTTCCCCCCTCCCCAGGTTTTACGTTATTGGCGACGGCCCGGGATTTTCTCCATGAATTTACGGACGGAACTATAAGGAGCATGTGAGGACGGTAAGGCTGGCTGAAAGTCGGTAACACGGAGGGAAGTGACTACTTTGCCTCGTTTCAAAATGGCACAACGCAAGCGTGTTCCCACCGTGCCTCTAGACGGACAGCCTCCAAATAGCGATTGAAGATGCCTAGAATGCCCATCTTTTTGTTTTCACCCATGACGCGAAAGGGTTGCGTAACTGATGTACCCTGAACGTGGCCTCCTTGATGATGGTGGTGGTAAAAACATTTATTTGAGCTTGAGGAGAAAGGAAAGGGAAGTGGTCAGCCTCCCATATCCGGGAGTCCGCGAGCCCGCGCCGATTCCAGAGCTCGGTTCACCAGGGCGAGTTGCTTCTCCGGTGCCGAGCTGGT
This sequence comes from Haemaphysalis longicornis, assembly GCA_013339765.2. Lineage (NCBI taxonomy): Eukaryota > Metazoa > Arthropoda > Arachnida > Ixodida > Ixodidae > Haemaphysalis > Haemaphysalis longicornis. Next base: position 177,625,580 of record CM023448.1, read on the forward strand.
CAGAGCGAACTCCCACTGCTCAAGGGTGGGGGAGTCAAGGGGGGTTGGGTGATGCGGGCAGGAGAAGACTAGGTGGTAGGTGGTAAGAGGAGCCTCCTTGATAGAGGACAGCAAAATAACGAGTCCTGCCATGGGAATGGGTTCGTCCATGAGGGGCTTTATGCCTAAGGGTAGCACGGTCATTTCCAATAGAGTTGATGTCGGCGCGGTGGTGATTTTCCAACAGAAGGCGTCAGCAGCGTCGGGGTTTGCCGCGAAGGACGATCGCTGCCAGATTTGGCTATCAGTAGCCAGTTTGGCACATTGGGCTATCAATAGCTGATTGGGCACCTTGTCGTTTCGTTGACAACCCCGAGTTGTGTTGAACCCTCGGGCGGGCCAGTACACTACCAACAGAGTAGCGTTGTCAAACAAGCCTATCTTCAAGCCAGCGTTGATGATCAACACTTTATGCACATCTTTGCCTTGAAGGGACGCCTCGAAGAGGAACTGATGTACACTGCAACGTACTCGTGGTTATAGCTAGGATTTTAGCGTAAATCTACAGGACATATCTAGCCACTGGTTCCACACTAGGCGCTTCTTACCGCCGCAAGCCTTCTAATCCCACAGCTCCTGCAGCACGGAACGGCCGCACCATAGATGTGTTTGCTAGGGAACTTGTACCATGCACATTCGCTGCGTGGCGTACACACTAGTTACTGCAGCTACCATATGCCAGTGCTATCTGCAGGAACACCTAACCCGACTTGCACCGAAACATGTTGTGCACACTACTTATGCCGAAAATCCCAAACTCGAATTGCGCCAAAATTAAAGTTGCGCGAACTATATATCTACGCCTCTCATTTCGCTTCCCCCACTCATGCCCTACGACTTAAATTTTCCCCAAATCAATGCAGCCAACCTAACGAAATTTATACATGAAGCATTCCATGCACTTGGGGGCTTTGCGGATTTAGAGCAATCTACCGAAATTGTATTTTTAGTTCGTCAGTCATTAGCTGCGCAGAACATTTTTGTTGCCGCATATGACGAGTATAGGGCTCTAAAACAAACTTACATTCTGGAGGCACAATGTTCACTCTGAAGATTTCCTTTAAAGCTTTTATTGCAAGAGTAACACACAATATATTTCCAGGCATAAAAAATAAAAATACAGAATAAGCAGCAGCACGCAACAATGGACCTCTCGTCGAAATGCACCGTTACATGCCCTTGTCTTAAGTGAATACATTAAAGACCTAAATTAGATAAAGAGCTACACATCTTGGACTTCATTTCCTGCAGAAAAATCTCATCTCGTCATCTGGCCTGCATGCAGTCAGAAAAAGTAAGAAGAAGAAAGCCGTCCGACAGAATGGCGGGAAGAAGGCAGAGCTGCCACGCAGCAATCAGTGCCCGCGCAGCTAGCGCCCTCCCTCTTGGAGGAAGGCCTGCGTAAGGGCTGCGATCGGGGCACCCGTCGGCACTCCGGGGTACGGACCCGAGCTGGCGGCGATGTCGATGTGCGAGTAGCACAGCGGCTGCGCGGAATCCAGACCGTGCTGTGGGGAAACAAGAACAAAAGTTACAAGCATGCTTTCGAGGGTGTGCACACAGCACAGCATGATTCCGGCAGTAAAGGGGAGCGTACAATAAGTTGCTCGCCATTTTTTTTTTGGGGGGGGGGGGGGATGGAAATTGTTAAAACCTTCCAAGGAAAACAATAAAGCGGACCGAACCCACAACATTCGGATTACGTGTGACCGACGCCTTACCAGCAAACATCGGGTCAATGTGCGATGCCCAAATGGCCTCCAATACCCTTCTCCGTCGAACCCAAATCCACTTCCCTCCTCACTCCTTGCATTACCTTCCCCTCTGTCTTCTCTCCGTTTCCCCTCCTCCAATCTACGTTCTCCTCCACGCACTCTCTCCCCATGTTTTATTCCACTCTCTTCCTTTCCCTCTCATGCTGTAGTCTTCTTCCATACCTCCCTTTCCACATACCATCTCTCTCTCCTCCTCTCATATCTTCCCGTTCCTCCCATTCCCCTTCCTATCCCGCTCCACCTTTTCATTCACCCATTCCCCCTCCTCCCCCTCCCACTTATCCCTGACATCTTCCACTACCTTTTTTCATCCTCTCCTCCCGCATGTGTCCCTCCCTCACCAACCACTTCCCACCAATTCCCAGTTGGTGAATAACCCAGTAGTGAGAGTCAGTAGTGGAGTAGTGGAGTGACACTAGTGACACGGACTAAAACTTTCCTGTCTAGTAGCCCATGAAAGACTATCTATCGCATTTGGAGTGGGATGGGCTGCGAGTTGACAAACAACTGAAACTACTGGGTGTAATTTGCCACATACACTGAAAGTTCGTACATACGGGGTGAATACAGCGCCCGACCTCGTTCGTACTAGGGCAGCGTCTTAACCGTGGCCAACGCGGCGATGGTAGCAGAGGAGCGGGATTGAATATGTGGTGGAATGATTTTGTGGAGTGCGTACGCCAGAATTTGATTTTTTGCTGCAGCCAAGCATGCATCAATTTGTTCCCCTTGATAGTAAAAACTACAACTTGGACTTGTTTAATCGTCGTGAATATTGGTGTTTGCCTGACTCCAAGCAAATGTGTCCGCCGTACGTACAGGTGCCGTCAGAAGTAACTGGAGCACGGGAGCTGTGGCCGAACCGCACAGGAGCGCCGTGTAGCTGCACCGGCGGTAAACGAAAGGAGCATAACACGCATGCGCGCCTGTCGTCGGTGATGCCCCTCCATACTTCTCAACCCACTTTTTTAAACGCGGCTTCGAGCATTATTCGCAGCATACTAGTCTCAGCGATGGCGCTGATAGCAGAGGCGGTATCTGGCAGCGTCGCTCACTCAGCGCTTGAGAGCTGCTTGAGAAGCGCCGCAATCGCGGGGATCTGAGGTGACAATTTTTCTTTCCTAATATTTTTGAGTGGGTCTGCTATCAGCGCCATCGCAGTAGTTGCGAATAATGTTCAAAGCCGCGTTTAAAAAAGTCGGTTGAGAAGTATGGAGGGGCTGTCACCGTCGGCAGGCGCGAATGCGTGTTCTGCTCCTTTCGTTTACCGCCGGGTGCAGCTGCACGGCTCTCCTGTGCGGTTCGGCCACAGCTCCCGTGCTCCAGTTACTTCTGATGGCACCTGTACATTCGTACACGTCATGACATACTCATCGCCACTGTAACATGAGAATAGCCTATACTGCTCACTAGCGTACTGAAAATAAAACGATGGCAGCTTCAACAAGAACGACAGGTAGGCTCGCGCGCGCAGAGAGAGAGAGAGAGAGAGAGAGAGAGAGAGAGAGAGAGGAGAGAGAGAGAGAAGGGAGAGAGAGAGATGAGCGAGGAGAGGAGAGAGAGAGAGAGAGATGAGAGAGAAAGAGACGGAGAGAGGAGAGAGAGAGAGAGAGAGTAGGAGAGAGAGAGGAGAGAGGAGAGAGAGAGAGAGAGAGAGAGAGCACACAACGCGCTATGTGTGTTCGTCTTGTGAGCGCATCCACGTGCCTTGTCTCTCCGTTTAGTCCTTGTTTGAGGTGTACAGTATTAGCCCCTCTTTATTTTTATTGTTAGTATATAAGCGATCTTGTAAACGTATCCCGTAAAAATGAAATTGTTTGCTGATGACTGTACGTTATACAATCAAATAACATGCCCCGAAGATCAGCAAATACTGAATACAAACCTTCATTATGTTCAGGCATGGTGCGAGAAATGGGCAATGAAGCCAAATGCCGAAAAATCTGTTTTCGTGAAAATAACTAACAGAATGTAAGAACGTTCTTTCCACACAACCTACCGTCACAACCTTTAGTTGAAGTTTCCGAGTATAAATTCCTCGGCGTCACTCTAACAAAAATAACCTTAGCTGGAACAAACACGCATCAAACATTTGCAGCTTCAAGCACGCCATCATATGCAAAGGTTAAAGTTTATATTCCTGCTTGAAAATGACAAACTTTCACTTCGACCTGTTGAACTCGTTTAACCACTAACTGGTTGCCCCACTATCACGACATAGGTACCTTGAATCTCTGACCACGTATACAGTGTCGGAACTAACATTTTTAATTATTGCTTTTTCCCGCGCACAGTTCCAGACTGGAATAAACTAACTGAATCGACTGTAACTACTCTTCACTTTCTTGAACAATCGGATGTTTGAATGGCATTCCAGTGCGACTTCTATGCATTTCTGTATATGCGTTAAATCTATTTCCGTCACTGTGCTAAGCCTATAGTGTGTTTCTGATGCCCTTCCTGCTTGGGTCCTTCAATGGGCTTGCAGAGTGTTTAAATAAATAAATAAATAAATAAATAAATAAATAAATAAATAAATAAATAAATAAATAAATAAATAAATAAATAAATAAATAAATAAATAAACTAAATAAATAAATAAATAAATAAAAATAAATAATAAATAAATAAATAAATAATAAATAAATAATAAATAAATAAATAAATAAATAAATAAATAAATAAATAAATAAATAAATAAATAAATAAATAAATAATCGAATGTCTGAGCTTGTTAGAAATGCAAACCATTTTCTTGCTGTTCTTATCATATTCGCATCATTATCCCGAAGTTCATTTGACGGTAAGCGATATAACATGAACGATAAAATCTAATGAGGGTAGCAGTAATATGCATTCGTTAATTTTTTTGCTTGCGCGTAAATTTTCAACCTTTCCAAGCCTTGCGTAAATTTGCGCAAAAAAGGGGAAAGTATTTTTTAAACGTTTCAATTAATTCGGTTTCTGGCACCAGGAAAGGCCTCTGGAGAAAAGGAAGCACCGGACAGTAAATGTTTCATAAAACCAGCTAAATAACGCAGTAATAATTAGGCGCCGAACATCACCATTGTTTCCCAGCGACTTGTGACCCGCCATCAGGTAGGACTATCATGTAAGGCACAACGTGTCTGCACTCTGTACTTCGTATACGCCCCGTACAGAAGTACGTACACTTGTGGGTTTAAACTAGCGTCTAGCCCGAAATAAATTCGTCGCGAGTTCGGCTAGAGATCTAAGCGTAGCGCGGCGTCGACCCGAAAGAGCTCTGACCTTGTCCAGGCCCGAGGCCCTGACGAGGAAAGCGGCGGGCATCTGGTGGCCTCGTGGGGTGCGGGAGGACGGCTCGCTGTTGCACTGCAGCAGGTCCTCGTACTCGGACGGGCCCCGCACGAACGCGTAGTCCTGCGCAGGGACACATCACAGAGAGCCAAAGAGAATGTCGTTTCAATCAACGGAGCAGGACGCCCACGCGTAACCACGACATACCTTCGAACAGAAAGCACGGAAAGTTAGAACGTTTGGCAAGCCTGTCTCCCAATGTCGCGGATACAAGCCATGGGTTCATTCGATTCGCCCGCACCGCGAGAGCAAGCTCACGTGGCGCAGTACTTCGCCATTCATTTCCGCAGCGCACGTCGCGGCACCTAAGCTGCGCCATTGGATTCGCCGGCGAGTGCACGACGAGTTCACAGCTTCGCCTGCACATATGGTCGAGGAGGTGCAGGAGCAGACGGAAAAAGCGAAGGTCTGGTTGCGCAGTTCTTTTTTTTTTTTTTTTCCAGAATGGCGGAACCGGCACTGTTCTATGAACTGGTTCATAATGTGCAGGCTCAATCGAACGGGCCCCATACAAGCTCCACCACCCTGCGAGGACCTTCTCGGCCCACATGCCCTCTTTTCACACGTAGTTGGTCCTATCCCAGTTTTCAGGGCGACCATCTTGGCCAGCGGCTTCGTCACGTCGGTGCTAGCTCCCTTGCGGCCCGTGCCTTGCGCGCCATCCCCGTGGTACCACGCGACTGGCTAATGAGTACGCTAAAGGGCAGACTATCATTAAAGACTACCACTGATTTCCTTCCGGCACCGTAGGAACGGAAGCACCGGCTCCGCTCCTTTTGTAGTGGTCCGAACTTTGCTAGAAGATTTTGTCAGAGTTGGCCACCGGGGCACCTTGTCCCTGCGGGTATGCGATGACATATCCGAGACGGAGTGAGTGCATCCGTTTGTATCTGCTGTAAGCGACAGTTGCAATTTTCCATCGTTTACTGCCTCTACCTCTCCTGCAATAAACTCACTCTGTGTTACCGAAGCCGTGAAGCCCGTCTACCGTGCGCGAGTCTTCGACACCGCTGAGTAGTTCTTGCTAATTCAGCGTATGCCCTGTCGTCGTCATTTCCTTGAAATACCGTGAGCCCCCGACCCGAACCCCGCTCACTCCTTGACTTAGATGCATGCGGCGCGCAGCACACATACGATGCTGCCTAAAGCAAATAAAGACTGACCTCGCGGCGGATGGTCGACACCTCGAACATATCTCCGACTTCGTCCCCGGCAGCTACCATGAGCAAACTCACAGCGTTCGAACGGGCGGGGCCGTTGTCCAGTATGATCTGAAAAAATAAGATAACGAAATCAGATTCGCACATCAGGCCATATTAAGCACACGCTGATCCTTACCGAATAACCGTCCCCAACAGCCACACAGGCGTGTCCTGTCAATGTGGCGATAGTGAATATGCGTGGTTCCACTTCGTGAAGAGCCTGCAACGAGAAAAACACCAGCGAAATAATTACTTGGCCGCAGACAAAAAGAAAAAAAAAAGTTCCTCGTTATGGGCGGCTAAATGCCGGACTCACCTTGTCCTTGTACTCGCTTAGGACGTCGGCCATGGCCATACGTCCCTCAGCGTCAGTGTTTCCGATTCGTATGCGAACACCCGCCCGTGACGTGATGATCTCGTCAGACACGTAGCATTCTGCAAAGGACATCGGAGCCCGTTAAATTTGTTTATGTCAGCCGCGTCGCCAAGCGATAGTACAAAAGAAGTGAAATGTATTCATGAACACGGGCTGCTCGGAAACCAGTCAAAGCAGGGGCATCGTTACTTCGTCCTGCCGTGAAACACTGTGCGCGAGCTGAATCCGCTAAACGTACCGCAGAGGACGTGCGCGGAGAACGTCGCCCTAAGCGTGCACGCGTGTCCACGACGTGATGTGAATACTGTTCAGGAAGCTCGTTGTTGCATGAGCGGGTGCTGGCAGTGCCAGAAGTATAGAAGAACGCGAAATTCTCCCTGTTTGCCGGGCACCGAACGAAGAGCGTTTGCCTCGATACAGCATTAAATCCGTGCGGTTACTTGGCCCAGTCGACGACGTACCTGAACCAATGCTGTTTCGTACCATAGCCATGGCACCGTACACCTTCACGCCCTTGGGACGGAGTTCACTCAGCACCTGCAAGACAGTCAGTAAAGTTCGCAAAGCATCGTGCCGTTCATGTTGCTTGTACTTTCGGCCACCGTGCTTCGCTTTCACGTTAACCGTACAAATCCCAGAAAATTACCTGGCAAAGAACACGCAGCGTCCACTCGGCCACATCACGTATACAAGCGTATACCATACGCTGTCGCGAGGGATAGCACTATCGTGCTACGAAAGGTGTCCTCGGAGCTTGAGCAAAATGGAGAGACGAGCTAGTTGGTGAACATCCATAAGTGAAATTTACGTCCTTTTTCTTTTTCATTTCCTTTTCCCTTTTCCTTTCGTACCTGTGTCACTTCGCGCTCGAGTTTTACGCATGGATCCTCGGAAACGGCGTGTATGTTTTACACGTCGTACATGAACTGTACGGAGAAGAGTTAAACAGGCCCTTGTTTGTCTTTCAAGAGCACGCCTCCCCCCCCCTCCCCCTTCCCCCCCAAGTTTTCATTTTACAATACAAACATGAAATTAAAACGTTCATACTCGAATCCATCCGGTCTGTGTCCCCGAAAACCTCGGCACAGTCGTGCCTTTCAAGAGCCATGTAAGCGTGCCGGAAGTGCCTGGTAGGGAAAACAAATGTGCCCACCTTGAAGAAGCCGGCCACGGCCGCAGCTCCGCATTTGTCCCGGTGCATGCCGGCCATGTGACCGCCAGCCTTGACGTCGGCGCCGCCAGTGTCGTAGGTAACGCCCTGCGACACAAACGCGCTCGTCGTCAGGCCAGGCTCCCGCTTCCTCCTTTGTACGTGCAGCTGAGAATATATTGCCCGCGAATGGCAAACAACCTTCAAGGAAGCAAGAAAGAACAAACACTGCCCGCAGTAGGGTGTAACACAGTGATAAAATTCGCAGTGGTTGTGGCAGTTGAAGTTGTCCGTGGAACGAAGTCGGAGCGCACTACTAGTCCCCACATTGTGTCTTCACAGACAGATCTTCGAAATTGGCCTTATACATTTTCTCGCATCTCAGGAGAGTCTGTTTACAAGGACATAAGCTAACTTGACTAGATAATTGAATATTCGTACTTGCGGTTCTGCGCCACTCTTGTAGGGCCATCAGAAATTTCACCCAGCCGTCTATTCGTTGGATGTCAAGAGTTTGGCTACTCTTTTGTAAAACTGCGTCACAAAGCCTTCTGTCCCTGGCTGTGATTATCGAAGGTACGCGCACTGTGTGAGATCGGCCGTGTCCGCAGAACATGCCAAATGCGGTAAAAACTGCTGCAGCAGCCAAGAATTCTAAAACCAGGATTTTTTTTCCCTTGGCGCGCATAATATAGCATATATACGATACTAAACCCGCTGTCACTTACCTTTCCGACCAAGAAAATGGTCTTATTGATTGGCCCATCAGGAACGTAAGTCAGGTGGATCATCCTGCACTGGTGTCGTGGGACGCCTGACAGGAAAAAAAAACAGAACTGTCAGGCCAATAAAGGCAGGCACAAACGAGAAAGCGATTAAATGTACATTAAAGTAGCTTTCCGTCTCCTTGGCTTTTGCACGCACAGCTGGTGCAAGGCATCAAAGCTGGATGTTTAAAATATCATTCTGACCGTCCTTGAGCTCACTCTTCTTTCCGTATTTAATCGCAGGCGAAAAAAATTTACACCATCTTCCCGCGAGGGGAACCATGGGGTAGATGAGACGCATCGGGGGTTTCCGTTGCGTTTCCGTTATGTTAGCGTGTCCATTGTTGTTGTGTGTCCATATTTTACGCAGAATGTTCACCCCCGATGCGTCGCATCTACCCCATGGTTCCCCTCGCGGGAAGATGGTGTAAATTTTTTACGGTTGTGCCGACCATCGCGATAGCAGGCCTGTTAGTCTCCATTCAAATCATCGGTGGTCATCAGAGGATGTCATCGGCGGAGCGGCGGCGGAACGACTGAGCGGAGCGGCGCAGTTACCCCGTTTATATGCAGAGAGCAGCGAGAGAGAGAGCAGCGCATGCGCATGTGTTAACCGAGCGCAAGCTGCGCGCTAACCCGCACCCACACACAGCTGGCAAGGCGACGGAGCGAGCGCCGGCGAGCGCTAACACGCAAATGGCGCTGCGGTGAGAGCGGCGCTAGCGCGCAGCTGGCGCGGCGAGGAGAATGGGGGAGGGATGTGGACTACGCCGGACGACGCCGGAGGGACAAGGCGAGTGAAAGAGATGCGTCGCATCTAAAACAGAAGTCTAGCAGCCACCTTATTGTGTTTTGTGTGCGTTTCTATGCATTGACCGTGAGCACACGCTTCGAAATCACTGAAATATCTATGAAGTAGCACAAAGAGGGCTGTATGTACCTCGCGTAGCCCTGTCGACGGCTGCCAGCAGCGGGTACTCCTTGAGGATCTGTTCCCTATCCGAGATGACGCGCACCTGGACTGGCGAATCCTTGAACACGTGCTCCACGTACTCGACCACGCGGGGTGGTGCCATGCGTTCCGGGTCGCTGCCGCCAATGTCGCGGCACACAATCCTACGAGATGAGAACGAGCGCCGCAGTGTCAACGTGTCAGCACATAACGCAAGCGAGCATGCCAAGCGCTACTCGGTCCACCTATGCACATCACTAATTCTTACACGTGCGCTTTGCGGGAACAGAGTCCCATCAAATTAGTCGCAAAATACCGTGGTCTTTTTGGTTGCAGGTGACCAGTGCTACTTTGAAAATACTGGTACTTTTTTGGAAATAGATATCGCATCCACAAACACTACGTGAATTGAAAACTAAAACTGAACTGCGTGCCGCAGTGAAATCTGAATAGTTCTCGTTGTTTCTAGTCTGGCCTTCCGAATTCTCTGCAAGGATCGAATCAATGCAATCCGGCTTCGCAGCCCGTTCTCATTTTCGTTTAGTGGCGTTGCATGTACAGGGCGTTACGACGATAATTGAAACACTTTAAAATTTTTAATTTTTTTCCTGAGCGAACCGCTGCTTGGTTCGCACTCAAACTTCACACGAAGGTCGCATTTTGTGGTCTATTTTGTTTGAAACCGGGCACAACGACGGTACTTACCTGTTTATTCTGAAAATAAATAAAACGATTTTTGCCTATGGGAAAATGGCGGCCGATTTCGACGTGGGAGGCAGTGAAAGCTGATCTTGGAACGACGGCGCCACCTGTAGTATGCAGAGCGAAACGGACGATGGGGATTCATGCTCCTTCCACGGCAGGATGGAGCCAAATGGGGTAGCAGACGATCAGAAAATGTTAAAGCAGGTTTTCTGATCATCTCCTACTTCATTTGGCTCCTCCCACGATAGGAAGAGGCCAAAGGAGGTAGCAGACGACGAGAAAATGTGAAAGCAGATGAGGAAACAAATCCAACGTTTAAAGGCAACAATGAACTGTGGGAATATTTTATTGTGATTGGTATCAGCTGTTATGCAACTATTTGTGATCATCGTAAAGTAGGGATGAAAGATTTGCTGCTCGTCTGCTACCTATAGGTAATGTGGCTCCTTCCTACCATGAATCCCCATCGTCCGTTTCGCTTTGCATACCCCAGGCGGCGGTGTCGTTCCAAGATAAGCTTGCACTGACTCGCACGTCCAAATCGGCCGCCATTTTCTCATTAGCGAAAACCGTTTTTATTTATTTTCAGAATAAACAGGTAAATACCGTCGTTGTTCCCGGTGTCAAACAAAATAGACAACAAATGCGACCTTCGTGTGAAGTTTGAGCGCCAACCGAGCACCGGTTCGCTCAAGAATTCTTTTTAAAGTGTTCCAATTATCGTCGTAACACCCTGTATAGTCGGAATCCCAGTATTATGGCACCAAAAAAGCTATGCATGGTGGCAAAATAAAAATCCGGTTGCGCAATGGCATCGAAACATCAGTATCGATCGCAAACGGTTGACGCGCAATCTTGGGTTTTACCTCCATCAAAAAGAAAGAAACAAACAGCCTGTGCGGCCGGGTATCGCACCCGCGAATTCGTGTTCAATAGCGTGGCATATTACTTAGCGGTGAGTGAAGGGGGTCTCACTATATTTCTTTCACGCACTCTCTCTCTCTCTCTCTCTCATCCTCTCTCCTCATCTCTCCTCTCTCTCTCTTCTCAATCTCTCCTCTCTATCTCTCTATCCCCTCTCTCACACACACACACTTCACGCACGCACACACACACACACACACAACACACACAAACACACACACACACACTCACGCACGCACACGCACGCACACTTCACGCACGCACGCACGCAACGCGCGCGCGCATTCTCTCTATCTGTACTCGTCCTCGTGTCATCCTTCTCTCCTCGTCTCTCTCTCTCCTCCTCTCCTCTCTTCGTCCCTCTCTCATCTCTTCCTCAATCCTCTCATCTCTCTCTCTCTCTGTCGTGTCTTAGTAGCTAAATCACGGGCCGTAGTACCTGATCAAAGGACCGTTGCACGTTTGTTGGAGTGCTGCGTCAGCGCTATAACACGCTAAACAATTCCCCGTACGTACGGCGATCCCCATGGTCTGCTTTCGGTCGATCGACCCTCCCTCTTGATTTCCAGGCGGTCTACCTGCCGTCCCGCTGCAACGAGTCGCTTGGCAAATTTTTTGTGTGTGTGTGAACTTAGGTTAAAAATAGTTTGAATAAACGTGGACTGTCCTGTCTTTTTCGTGTTGTCGGGAAATTTTATGGTCGCCACATTGCATTTAGAAGCTGACGCGTGGCGCGGGTCGTGGGAAGTCCGCATAACTTCTACACAATGAAACACTGCCAGTGATTGTTTAACGGTAGAGCCTTAAAAAAGTCCCCTGTGTCTGCTTCGCCAAACCGCACATGTTTAACCAATGATTGCGATCAATGTGGCGAAGCAGGCCCAATAACCGAGACTAACAATTCATATAATCAACTCGAAAAACGTCTCACGCTATGACATCATACGCAACGCGGAAACAAAAGTGATGCTTTGCATTGCGTGATGCCACAGCCCAGAGCAAACTTTTGCGTCAAATTGTACGCCAGGCCCTGTCATTCGTCAAAGTTGTTTCCTCGGAGGCAGCGCTTCGTCTTTCAGGTGCATCGTAGTGAGTCAGTCCCGCGATTTGTAAGGAGTGCTTGATTTAAGCTAATATATAAATAGCAATGTGTAGTACTATAGTGGTCTGGAACTCAAGATTTATGAAATTTCTGCGTGTTCATGCGTGTTTGAGATCACCATAGGATAATGCGGATTGTATAGCTCCGGACACTGCCATAAAACGCCCTCATTTATTTTGGTAAAATCCAATGTACCATATTACAACAATGCCCATGACATTAAGAGATGCGCTCCCCGTTTTTTCTCCCATCCGTAAACCGTGATGCGCAGCTTAAAACACGCAGCGAGGAACGGCACAGACTAGTGTGCTTACCTTCCCCGCTCTATGGCCAACGCACGATCGAAGGACTTGTCGTGGCTCGGCAGCGGGATTGGGAAGTTGGCAAAGCCAAGACGAGTGACTTTCTGCTTCCGGCTGGGCACGTCCTCCCGGATCTCCAGGGGCTGCGTATCGTGTCAGCGATGACGCCAGACCACCGGGGAATTGTTCATGCAGGAAATACAATTCAAGGCGAATTCACTGCGTCGACTGCCTCGCAATGAGAAGCATATCGGGAAAGAAAATGATCAACTTATGTCGCTGTGCCGAATGTTTTGATGCTGATGAGTATGTTTATCTGACGTTGAAAAAGAGCAGCTTACATGCGCTTCGACTGCCGGCTTGATACGAATTTTTAGGCGCTGAATAACCAGATTTGATACGTTCCCGCCTGGATGCGAAGCTCTTCCTTCCTATTTGTGCCTCTACCGGTATCAGAGCTGAGTTGCTCCAAGCGATTTGCAAGCAAGGCCATTTTTCTGTTGGCCGTATCAATCGCGGCATGAAAACGACAGACAACAAGCCTAACGAATCGCCGCTACCAGCGAACACGTCTGCGAGTCTAAGCCACTTCGCTGTGCAGTCTGTTCTCCAGTAATGAGCTTCCACATGACCACGCCCTTGGACCTTTTCTCAACCAAGCCACACGTGCGAGGGAGCCTCTGGAAGCACAACCGGCGGGAGCGGATCGTCGACTCACCACGTAGAGTCCGTGCAGGGCGCCCAGGACCGTGGCCACGTGGTAGCTGGTGAAGGGAGTGTGCTTGTTGGGAAGCACCACCAGGGGCCTGGAGCTGCCCGCAGCCGTGGCTCTGCGGCAACGCGCGTTCTCCGTCAATCAATAGCCTCCTCGCGGCACTGCTTTGCTAAAGAACTACTTTCGATTAGGAGCAGTAGGTACTGCGACACCACCTTGCGTACAGCTTTCATACAGCCTTCATACAGGTCATACGAGTCCATACAGTTGGAGCTAATAAACTTTGTGCAACGTTGGAAACTACAAACTGTGCGGTAGATGCTCTGCTGTTAGTGGCGCATCAGGTGAGGCCACATGGGCGAGCCTTGTCTATCCCAGTGCACGGTGGTACATACCGAGTCACCGGCATTGGCTCCCGGTGGTGACAGTTGCCATTAAGTTCAAGAAGTAAAAAGCTTCTCGATTCACGCCCGAGTAGTTGGGAGTGCAATGTTGCCAGAATTCGGCTTCGATCGCATGCGCCGGAAGGTGTTAAAGGGAAAGCAGCCGCCGCCGATCAAGTGAGTGCTCTCAGGGTTACAGCGCATTAGCCAAGACTTTTCCGAAGCGGCCCCTAGACAATCTACAATGATATCAGGCCTGTGTATGTGACCGCTTGTGGTACCGTGACGATTGAAACTGTTGCCAAAACCACGCGGACGTCTCTTTTGAAGATGGCGTTTCCAGAAGCGGATCTGGGCACATTTCGCGCGTATGCATGCTAACATATTCGTTGCGGACCCACAAGGTGCCGCCGTTCTCGGCGTCGAATGGATAAACCACCGGAATAACTGCCGCGGAACAAGGTAAGTGAACGCGTCTGACATCATCACGCGTTTGGTTTATGCAAATACGACGCCTGTACAGTACGGGACAAGGGTAGTGATCGTGCCTGCGACTCTAGCATATCCTAGTGTCGTCGCAGAATCACCACAGCTGCGCTGTATTTTGCATTACAGCTTCGACTTTTTGAAGCACTACTGCACCGTTAAGGTAAAGTTTAAAAATGCGTAGTTTTCATGTATTTTTGTAACAGTTAAGATTTCTCGAAAGGCCCATTTTAACTGTGGGGTCAATCGTTTGCCCTGCTTAAGAAAGCTTTATTTTGAATCCGCTCAGAAAAAAGCGTGTCTAGCGTGTTATGTATAGATTTCCCAAGCAACCGTCCACAATTCAAGCTGCCAAAATCACTTTCGTTTCGGCCGAAACGATACTGAAAAAAAGCGGGACGCATATTGCCACAGCGGGCAGAAAAGATGCCGGGTTGTTGCAAACAAACCGTAACATACGCGAGAACGGCTTACAAACTTTGATCCCGTTACGGGGTTCAAAACAGCGCTGCCACTTCCTTTAACATGAATGCGAGAAATCGTCACGCACCTCTTAACACCCTTGCAGGCGGCGTCAACAAAGGCGCGCACGTCATCGTAGTCCCGGTTCAAGGGTCCGGTCGGAGAGAAGACCTGGGCAAAAAGAGACGGTCGTTGCACGTGGTGTTCCGCAGAACGCTGATGGCCTGGGAACTCACCAGGCGTCTGACGGGGAACTTGTCCGACAGTCCCAAAACGAAGACTTCCTCTTCCGCCTTCGGGTCTACCTGCGTTGCAAAACATCAAAACTTAGGTAAAATGATTTTGCTTTCGCCTGATTGCAGAACGCGAGAACAGTAGTTTTGGATACTGCCACTAAATAAATGACGCAACAAAATGTGTAGGGAAGACGCACACAAGCTTCACCAGCACAAACTCGAAACATACAAAATAGCATTTCCTTGGCAAGATAACCCCATACTAGGGTTTTTATTTATTTATTTATTTATTTATTTATTTATTTATTTATTTATTTATTTATTTATTTATTTATTTATTTATTTATTTATTTATTTATTTATTTATTTATTTATTTATTTATTTATTTATTTATTTATTTATCTGTCTGTCTGTCTGTCTGTCTGTCTGTCTGTCTGTCTGTCTGTCTGTTTGTTTGTTTGTTTGTTTGTTTGTTTGTTTGTTTGTTTGTTTGTTTTTTTGTTTGTTTGTTTGTTTGTTTGTTTGTTTGTTTGTACTGTCAACCCTTACTTCAGGGTCATTACAGAGTGGGAAGCAAACGATACGGAAAGCAAATGCAGACATTGACGCTTTTAGCAATATAGAACAAAAACACCATCACATTCACTGCTGTGCGAAGTAAACATCAAGAGCCATTGAAATTTCTTAGCGTAAGAACATTCTACTGTATGTCGCGGCAATTTGTTCTATGTATCTATAACACCAGGAAAAAACGAATTACGAAATACGTCCGCGCGAGCATTAAAGGGCGAACTGCCGCGTCATGGTTTATTCGGCTGCTGAGCTTATTCGGGAGGTGTACGCAGATTGTTCTATCTATTTTTATTTGACCTTGTAATATCTGGAAGAATAATTTTAAGCGTTGCTTTTGTCTTCTAGTTTTCAGACATTCCAAACCTCTTGCTTTTCACTTCTCGGTAACCGAATCCGTTCTTTTATACTTCGAACATATAAATCGCGCGGAAAGTCTCTGAATTAGTTCCAGTTTACCTATTAAATCCTTTGAGAGGACGGGGGGGGGGGGGGCTCCAGCACAAGCATATTCTAAAACAGGACGCACAAATGTTTATATGCAAGCAGCTTGACGTCTTTCGTAGCATTCCGTAATTTAGCACGCAAGAAACGCAGTTTTCTGTAAGAGGCACAGCGTACTTTCTCAACATGTGCACGCCATTTCAGGTCACTCTTAATATTTTAGGTCACTCCCATTTCAGGTCACTCCCAAGTATTTAAATGCACACAACTGAGGTAAGTAATTAGGTCCAATGCTGTAGGTAAATGGAAGAACGTTTTTCTTATTAGTTATATGCGTATATGTTGTCTTAGAATAATTTATTTTCATTTCCCATTTATCGCACCATGTTTGAAAATCCTGGAGGTAATCATTAATTACATTTTGGTCATTCGTACACGTCACTGGGGCATAGATTATACAATCATCGGCAAACAATTTAATTTTTACAGGAGGGTTAACAACATGAACATCATTCGTATACACCAAAAACAGCAATGAGCCCCACACGGACCCTTGTGGGACACCGGAATTCTACTTAATTTGTTTGGCGCAGAGAACATAACGTTTACTCCGTACCTTCCAGAGTAAACGTTTTGTTCTCTGCGCCAAACAAATTAAGTATATTGTGCAACACAGTTGACAAGAAGATATCAGGAGCCACCAAGCATACAAGCTGCGATGATGATGATGTTTGGAGTTTAATGGCGCAAGGCCGACTAAGGGCAAAGAGCGCCAAACAATAGTGATTACATGAAAGTGGCATGGAAGTAAAAGTAGAACATTTCAGTAAAAATAAACAAAGTAAAAGACAACGTAATGAAGATGACTGGTGCAAAGGGCCAGGTTGTCAACATGCATGATGAGAAATGAGATGTAAAAATTTTACGTCGGTAAGAAACTCGAAAACGTGTTTGATTGAAAACATGGCTTCATCTCCTAAGAAGTATGATGGGTGTGGTGGAATATGTCGCGTGTGTAGTTGTGGGAAATATTTGTGTCGTGTTGTGTCAAGTGCCTTACATTGTATAAGGATGTGGATCACGGATAGGGCCTCTCCGCACCTGCTGCACAGAGGTCTTGGAGACCCCGTGAGAACGTGCGAGTGCGTTGCATGAGTGTGCCCTATCCGTAATCTAGCCAAGGCAACTTCAGTGTATCTATTACGTGTGTCGGTGGTGTATGGTCCCAAGTGTGGTTTTATTACGTGTAACTTGTCTGTTTGTTCACTCCAGTGTGTTTGCCATGTTTTGCGAAGTTGTTGTCTGATGTGTGGTTTCACGTCGGTGTAGGGTAATGTGGTTATGTCTACTGTATTCGAGAGTGTAGCAGCAGCAGCCATTCGGTCCGCTGCTTCGTTCCCGGCTATACCACAGTGGCCAGGGACCCAGCAAAGAACCAGTTCAAATTTGCGTACATACACAGACATAATACCCTTGACGATCAGATTGACAACGTGGTTTTTCGAAGGCATTGTTGACGACAGTGCCCGCACAACACTGAGGGAATCTGTATAGATAATGGATTGTGGGATGTGACTTTGAAGTATATGATTGACAACAAGAAGTACACCGTAAGCCTCTGCCGTAAAGATACTAGTATGACTATTCAGAGTTTTGGTGACACTAAGGCCGGGCCCATGCGCCGCGCAGGACACAGAGGTGGAAGTCTTAGAGGCATCCGTATAAAATTCAGAGCACTCATACTTCTGCTGCAAATACAAGAAATGCTGCAGAATTGCACATGTGGGAGCTCTGTTTTTATCTAGATTTGTGAAAGATGTGTCGCATGATACAGGGCGGAGATGCCATGGTGCTATAAAATCCGTTAGAGAACTTTGGATTGTATCTAAAAAGGAGACAGAAAACTCTGACGCTTCCTCTCTAACTCTGTAAGAGAAGGGCGCAGAGAACGATGGTCGATTTAAAAGGAGTTCAGTCATGGAGGTATCATAAAAAACTGATTTAAAAGGATGGTGAGGCAAGGATGACATTTTAAAAGCATAAAGGAGGTCTGTGTATGCTCGCTGACGTTGTAGGTTCCATTTGTTGCACTCTACATACAGGCTTTCAACTGGACTAGTTCGGAAGGCACCACACGACAAGGGGAGCCCTAGATGAAGCACAGGGTCCAGCAATCTGAGGGATGTTTTAGTGGCTGACCCATAGACAACGCTACCATAGTCCAGTCGTGAACCTATTAGGCTGGTAAAAACACGTAAAAGAAGTTGTTTGTCAGCACCAAAAGAGATGTGCGACAGAACCTTCAGGATATTCATTGTTTTTAAGCATTTATGTTTTATTTGTTTTATGTGTGGGATGAATGTGAGCTTTTCGTCAAAGATTATACCTAAAAACTTGTGTTCCTTTTTGACAGGAATAGAGGCACCGTGGAGTCGAATGTCTGGATACGGCCGAATGCCACGCCTCTTAGAAAACAACACAAGTGCACTTCCCTGTATTAAATTTAAAACCGTTGCTATCTGCTCAGCCGGCAAGCTTGTTCACACCAAGCTGGACTTGCCGCTCGCAGATAGACAAGTTACACGATTTGAAAGAGAGTTGAACGTCGTCTACATAAACTGAACATGAAATCGATGGTGGTAGCGCCTTCTGAAGAGAATTCATTTTTACAATAAACAAAGTGCAACTCAAAACACCACCTTGTGGCACGCCGTTTTCCTGCACATGAACCCTAGAAAGTGCAGTTCCAACTCGCACGCGAAACGTTCTTTCAGACAGGTAACTGGCAAGCGTGTTCATCATGTTACCCGACATGCCAAAGGACTTCAAATCACTTAGGATGCCGTACCGCCAAGCAGTATCGTACGCCTTTTCAAGATCAAAGAAGACTCATACAGTACTGCTTGTGGAGGAAAGCATCTTTGATATAAGACTCTAATGCAACGAGTTGATCGTTGGTAGATCGTCCCGCCCTGAAGCCTGCCTGGCAGCTCTCGAGAAGACCATTGTACTCTAAGAAGTACACGAGTCTCCTGTTTATCATCTTCTCGAAGAGCTTACACAGGCAGCTTGTCAGGGCAATGGGACGATAACTGGCGGGAGAGGAAGGGTCCTTCCCTTCCTTTAGGACAGCCACTACTATGGCCTCCCTCCAAGAGCGTGGAATGTGCCCCGAAAGCCATATTTTATTGTATAGGTGTAAGAGTGTTTCAAGAGTGTCTGGGTGTAGGTGTTGTATCATGGTGTATGTAATCTTATCTGCGCCTGGAGCTGAAGGTTTGCACGAGCTCAGGGCAGCCCTCAACTCATAGAGAGTGAATTCAGAGTTGTAAGAAGTTTTTGATCTGTCTTTGTCTTGTAAGGGCTTTTTTTCTGCGAAGTCAAACACGTGTCATACAAGTCATACAAGAAGTCATACAAGCTGCGAAGTCAAACACGTGTAGCCATGCGTTCCTTGCAGCGTGGAAGTGGTGTACATGATCCCGTTTTCGTGCTACCAGAAAGTGTATATCGGGCAAACGGGGCGCTGCCTAAATCTGAGACTCTTGGAGCACAAGCGCACGTTGCAAGGCGACAAGTATTCCCATGTTGCTCAGCATTGTGCCAAGTGTGGGTGTGTCCCTGTCTTTCAAGACACTGTAGTAATTGCTAAACATAAGGACCAACGTGTACGGGAAATTATAGAAGCGTATCACATTAGAAAAAATGGAGAAAAGTGCGTCAGCGTTCCGTCAGTGTCGTTAGCAGAGAGTGAATATGTGTTCTTGAATGGTCGCGGTGCGCAGTAGTGTGGTCCTTGGCACGTGCATTTTGTCAGTGTTGTCATCGCGTTTGCTAAGGTGATAGAGTGAATTTGTTTTACTGTCTGGTGCAGTGCGAATTGTGTGGTATTTGGCATGTGCAGTCTGTCAACGCTTTACTTTTACTGTAATCGCGGTTGACATGATAGGAAGCCACGTGGATTTTCAGAATTGAGTATATATATGTGTGTTTTTCTAATAAAATTCTGTTGAGAGTTCAGCGCTGTGTCGTCGTTAATTCTTCTTTTGTCCCGTCCTTTTTTGCGCTGCCTGTTCGATATGGTCACGATGAACCAACTAGCCCAACTCGCCATCCTTCTGTAGCTACAGTGACGTCTGTGCGAGCAATGTACACATGTCAAGGCTTTCTTCGCGTGTCTTTGGCGATAGCCGGAAATACCTGGGAGTACGTTCTTCCACGAAGACCTGCTGGGAGGTTTCAGTCGCGGCTACACGTAAAGGGCAATGCGTTCCCTCAAAATCTGAGGCAGCCAGCGGCGCAAAGATGGGTCAGGGAGTGCGAGGGCGGACAGCGAACGCCAGCAGCGGCGGAGGAAGGCGCTCACCTCTTTGTGCGCCTTGAGGGGCTCCCGGTACTTCTCGAGGAGGCCGCCTTCCAGATGGTCCGCGTCCAGGCCCGTTCCCACGATCACCACACTGTCGAAGTCGGCGCTCTCGGCGCTCTCCAGGCTCACGGGGAACAGCAGGCTGGGAACGGGCGCCATGACGCCGAATCAAGTGATGCCACGAGAACACGGCGCGCCAGCCGAGTCACGCGGAAGGAAGCACGCGCCATGACACATCACGAGCGGATGTGGAAACTAGGATAAGCACCGGGAACAGTGTGGCCCCAATGGGTAAAATGCCCACTTATTGCAGACGCCCGTCATGCTGGCGCTTTTCCAGAGCAACGGCGGTTTTCGGTTTCTAGGAGCGCTGCACACGTGGCCCGCGTGGAATGAATTCAACTGCGTGTCCACAGACTAAGTAGTTATTAATGGTAAGTCCGAAATGAGGGTTCAGACGCGAGAGGAAAATACTGACTGCTTCAACTAGTTTGCTAGCAAACGTGACTTCATTACAGCTCGATGCGACAGGCTTTACTGTTCCGTGAACAATCAAGGAGACGGCAGCGAATGCACTGCCACCGCCAGTGGCGTACGCAGGATTGTATTACGGGGGAGGGGACCCACGAAAACATAAAACAGAAAGAGAGGAAGAACGTATGACGAGGAGGGAAAGACATTAAAACAACGAAAGAAAAAAAATACTAATCCAAAACTTTAAAAAATCAAATTTCGGGAAGCGGTGGCTGTACTTTACTTACCCTTCCGATTTTTTCTGTCATTTTTTTTTTCGGGGGCACTGTAAACTGGCTGATCATTGTGGTGAGAGGATCGAGCTGCTAAAAAGCGCGCGCAAGTTTAACTCGTGAATAACTTGCGGCAGAAAAAGGTACGAGGACACCTGAGCACTCCTCGTGGTGTAGTGATTGCGAAAGCATGAGTCTCCAATTGCCGAACGTTCCCTCTCATTATCATAATCTTTTTTCTCTTTGAGTCTTTTTCTTCTCTTCCTTAGCATTAACCGGCGCGTACTCGCGTTCATCACATCTCCATGCAAAAGGGCATTTAGCGAGAACGAACTTTGCCACCCGCCTAATTGCTGCTTCCTGTGTAATCAGCATGCTCAAGTTACTCATGTAAGCCGATGAAAACAGAATTTATTATAAACCACGTGTCAGGGTGCAGCGACTAGTGGTAACAGCGCTGCCCTAAAAAAACAGAAAAAAACCCAATCAGTTTCCAATTAATCCGGGCATTAACAGATGTGAGGGATGGGGAAACAAGCTGCTACAAAATCAATTCACAGAAAGTTCACAGATGTTCAACGAAAGCCTCAGTACCTGCCCTACGACATACTTTTCCTAGTCGAAGGCCGCAGCGCATTTACTAGGCCCACCTTTAGTCAGCCAGGGTCATTGAGCTGGGGCGGTGTTGACAAGAAAACAGAAAAGCTGCGGTGCTGCTGCAGATATGTGGTGCTTGTCTCGCACTGCGGAGGCCTCTGGTTCGAATCCCATCCGGGCTCAAATTTACCTCTTTTTGTTTCAGACCAAATTATTGAACTTTGTTTGCAGGAGCTTTCCTCTGGAGCCAATCGGAGTATTCATTCACCCGTTTTTTATACTTTGAGCCGTCCAGTATTTTGCGTGCTACCTGTCGGTAATTTTTTGAGCCATATGTGTGCCAGGAACGCCGGGTTTTCGGTCCACCGAGTAAACTAATGCTTTCGCATTAAAATTATTGGCGGCAGCCCTTGTCTGCTGGTGGGCAGAATCAGCGGCCTCGCCCTCCCCCACCCGCGTGAGCCTTTGGCCACCGCAATGTGGCGGAAAAAAGGAGCCGTAAAAGGAAGTCAAAGCACGGGCTCGAAGGCAGAAGCACTGCGCCGAAACCTGGCTGCCGCTGCTGCTCCGTCAGGCCGCTGGGGCCAGTCGGCAACGGGCTCACGACGACCTCCTCGGCAAAGGGAGAGCGGTTGGCCGGCCAGCGACAAGAGAAGGCTGTCGGTGACGATCGGAGGCAGGAAGGCCATCGCATTGCCCCCAGCGCTGTCGTTGGTGGCGACTGCGCCAGATTGGCTACTTTCGACGGGGCCTGTAGGCGACAAAAACTTTGGTTGGCTACCTGGCTACATTCTGGCTTCCACCCGCTTCTTTTTTGCCTTAATCAGCCAGATTTGTATTGTTTTGTGGCTTACACACATGCGCAAATGACGCAATTAATTATTGTGCTTTGTGAATGACATTAAATGACAAAAAATAAAAAAACTCGCGAAGCGCCCACATGTAAAGACATTCAAAGGGTGAATGAACCTTTTCATTCCGATGCAGGAGTGGACGCCGCGTAACTCTGTTTACAGATTCCGCAGTAAAAAAAGGAATTCCTTCGGGGCACTTAAATCTGATTACGTGCTTTGAAGGCGGAATCCTGGCGATGCTTATTAAGATTTTGTATTTTCCTACATCGCATGTGCGTCTCTTTATTCGCTTTCGTTTCTTTGTCTTTCGCCGCGAACCACTTCAACCGTCTTCTTTTCCGCTGCACCGTGTATGAGCCTCATCGCTTTCGTTTCTTCGTCTTACGGCGCGAACTGCGTCAGCATTAGCACACTGGCAAGCGCCGCAGCTTCCCTAGAATCAGGGTTCTGCGCAGCTGGTGTGCACCTGTTTTACTCACGTGCCATCGCGTTCACGTGCCACTCGGCACGCACTGTTCTAAACCTTGACGTTTCAACTCCACAGTTTTGTGAATTTCGTGAGGCGGGCACAACGTCCCTCGATGCTCCCGATTCCTGGCCAGCGCCCCAAATGCGCCTGTGCCGCGAAGAAAGGAAGAACAACAACGACAACTTTTGTTGTGCACTGGCAACGTGCAGAGTAGTGCAGTTGGTAGAGCACTGCCTGCTACTGTGCCGACCCGGGCTGACATCCCAGCGGATCCCGTAAGTTTTTTTTATTTGTTTACTCTATTCAGTGGCGGCCACTTTCTTGACTGGACAACTACAACAACGACAACGGTGCTTACTCGAAAAATGGGGCACTTAATGCGTTCGCCTTAAAGGAGCCATGAAGAGAAAACGCAAGTTTGGTTCATTCAAAAGATTGCCTCGTTAGAATCATACTGACACCACCTTTAATGTAAACTTCGCTCATATAAGCTACATAATTAGGGGAAAAGGGAATGACCATGCGACCCACTAGCTCATTTCCCGCAACAGAACCTATGATGTTATACCAGACAGCCCTGCGATTGGCGGAGGGCGGCAAAAGGAAACGCAAATTAGGCAGAGCTTATAAACTTGTCTTTTAAGCTCTGCGGGACACGCTGACAACATAAGCTTGCCGAACGAGCTAGTTGCGCTTAAACTTAGGGCACATTCTTTTTAAAGCCCTAAGAATGGTGGGACAAACAGTGGAAGTTACGAAAGCACACGTAAACATAGAAGTACCGATG
Organism: Haemaphysalis longicornis; assembly: GCA_013339765.2. Taxonomy (NCBI): domain Eukaryota; kingdom Metazoa; phylum Arthropoda; class Arachnida; order Ixodida; family Ixodidae; genus Haemaphysalis; species Haemaphysalis longicornis. Next base: position 177,649,329 of record CM023448.1, read on the forward strand.
CGTATACTGCTGTTGGTGCTGCGCGCACTATGCTTGGTTTAGCTGCACAGGACTGCGGGGCTTTGGGGTTGTTTCAGACGACACTGGCCGATTGACGCAAACGTCAATGTCTTACGTGACTATTTGTCGAGCGAGCACCATGTTTCACGAAACGATTGTCTCCATGAACAAAACAAGCCAGGTACAAATACGTTCACAAACAAACCAAAGGCAGAAAACGGCTTGATGATGATGATGATGATTCCTATTGGTTTCCCCTTTGAAGCGGGGTGATGACATGTCATCTTACCAAAAAGGACTAATATAACCATGTTTTACACTCTTGGTTTAATACTAGCGCTGCTTAGGGCAGGCACTAAGGCTTGCCGCGGTGTGGTGGCGCCATCTAGGTTCAATAACGGTAAACAAGGCCCTGTGATGTCATTGCAGACCACGAAAACGCACGATTAAGCCGGAAAATCAAAATTTTAACTTAAATTAAATAATTTCTGAGTGAATAATGGATCGTTTGCATTCAGATGGGGCATTATAAAACACGGCACGGCACTGGGGGCACTATAAAACGCGAAATCTTTCGAATAACACAAACTTGTGTATTGTCTTCATGGCTCCTTTAAAGATGATAGCGCCATCTACGTACATGACAAGGCATTCGGCCAAAAACGCTTGCAAGCTGAGCGCCCAGCGCGCAGGCAAGCAACGTGGCGACCATGATGGCGACACTTCACACGAAGCTAACGGGACATGCGCCAAAAGAAACTGCATTTATCTCAAGAGGTCCGAGCCCTTCGAAGCAGCGAGCCACGAGTTCGCAAAACGTTTTGCGAGCAGCCCGTTCGGCTTCGCAGGGTGCGAGCGGCTCGTGGTTTCTGGCCGTTCGTCAGTGCACTGCGGCTCAAATACACGTCCTTGCGCCAATAAAATACACCTAGTGCTATTCAGAAAGCACGCTTCACACCGTGCTGTGAGATTCATTTGCACGAGGGATCAACCTGATTTCTCGGTGCTGCACAGAAGAGTCAGCAGAAATGCAGCAATCTCAAAGGCATGTAGTCTCTGTAACAATTACAGTCTCTCTCTCTCTGCCCCTGCGGTTTCCATATACGCGGTATTCACTGCACGCGGAACACTACCCATAGCATCCCATAGTCCACGAGTCACACATGTTGAGAAATCCACGAGCAGTGATGTAGCAGCGCCATGCTCAAAGCACTCACGTCCATTTGAAAACCAATAGAGGGCAAAATAAATTTTTCAGTCAGCTGTGAATAGAAGACACTGGCGAATTCCTCCGGTCCGCACCGAAAACCCTCGAGCGACAGACCGGCAGTGCTACCACAGCAACGGCGCCGAATTATAAGTGTCTCTTCGGTATCTGCACGTGCTACAGAATCGTAAAAGTCGATCGAGACGCGCCGGCGAATTCAGTAGTGACGAGCCGGGAGCGTTATCGAAGTATAGCTGACCACCTGTGGCTAGCGGTCACTCGTTCTTAGGGTGACCACCTTCGCACTAGAAAGTGCGGGACACGCTGACAACATTTCGGGAGGGGGGCATTGACATAGCAATAATTTACTTCATAACTTTTTTTTTAAGAGTTTTTGTTTCTGCATTATATAGGGTCTGCGACACCACGTGCATCAGCGGAAGTAAAAAAGTCCCTCTTGCAGTGCCTTCAACGATAAAGGCGGGCGTGACTGCAGTTCTCGGGGGGCCATACCGATGGGCTCCGCGGCAGTAATTAGCTCCCTCGTGTTCCTGTAACTGTTAGGCCACAATAAAGGGGCCGCTGAGCTTCTTCCTATAGACTTTCAGGGGGCGTCTCCTCGTGGTACGACTAATTGAACGCGCCGCTCCCCAGTTATGGCAATGCACACTCCCCAAGACTTGGCATCGTTGGATCTCCCCATTCACCCTCAAAACGTAGGATTCTAGTGCTCAATAGTCATCAATGCAGGACAGTCCGACGCGTCGTGGGACGGGTGGTCTCCCTACTCGTGGTATGAGCGCCGAATTTATCGAGATCCGGACATGCACGCCCGTGAGTTAAAGGGAGCTCCAGCGACGGAAAGAATAGCGCGCCGCCACCGATGTGCTATCTCACGGCGATTTCGGGACAATCTATTCAGTGCTGTTTACACTTTGAGCGACTTTGAGCGACCGTGCAATAGAGTGTAATAATTATGCTGAAAAATGGGGAAACCATCGAAAAATTAACGTGATGTCATGCGGCATGGCTTAATGTCAGCCCACTACGTCGCAGCGGTTACACACCTGGCGCCGAACGTCGCTTTAATTGTTTCACGTTATCGGCCCCAATTTTCATGCTTGTCTGAGGAAACGCTTATGAATTCGTTGCTGCATTTTCTTCGATGGGTCAGACATTTGAAGAACTTGAAGAAATTGCAGAGACGATTCCGCTTTCTCTCTCTCTCTCTCTCTCATCTCTCGTCCTCTCTCTCTAGATATATATATATATATATATATATATATATATATATATATATATATATATATATATATATATATATATATATATATATATATATATATATATTACATATATATGGTATGCATGGACAACGAGAGTAAGAAAAAACAGTGCTTGTCCTTAGGTTCAACTGCGGTCATTGCTGCGGGTTTTTGTTTTAGTTTAGCTAGATGGCGGCGCGCGGGTTTTCGATCCTCTTCCCTGGTTCCAATGATGGATTTTTAGCCTTAGACAGCATATAAAGTTTTTTGTATTTAAAGAAAAGGACTGTGCTTTCATTCTTCATTTTTAGCGCTATAAACCACGCCAACCGATTAATCAATCCTTTTTTAAATTTTAACCAACTCTTCAGCCTAACAAGAAGCCCGCTGAGCACTGGTTGAAAACAATTCAAGGAAGGCGGGGGTCGGCACGCCTGAAAAAAAAAAAAAAAAAAAAAAAAACGGGGAACCATTCTTCGAGAGCAGCAATGAATCAAAGATGACCCTCGCATCGATCATGACTGAACAGCTAAGGCTGCCATCGTTTTGGTGCCGTCATAACTAATATTGTATACGCACTGCAGGGCGCTGTGCTGAAGCACAATAGGTCACGGGTTCAATTTCCGGCCGTTTTGTGATGATGGTAGGCGGCAGGCACACTCGCAAGCATGATACATTTCGGCGCACTGCAAATATCGCCGGTTTTCTCCATTAATTTGTAGCCTGTCCCTGCAGCGTGACCCCCAATTTGAACGTATTATTAAAGCGGGAATAAATGTTTAATCGCTACACCTGCGGAATTGCCCTCTCCGGCGTCTTTCTTGCGACCACGGGGAGGACACTCCACGTGCCTGGATGCCTCGTTACACCTAAGCGGGCCATTTTTACGGATCGTTGGGAAACGTCGAATTTTGCAGAAGAAACGCCCGCCAACCAAACTGCACATTTGTGCGCATGCGTGCGCGTGCACTTTCAGCGCAGATTTGAGAATTTCACGAGTTGCAAGTACCGGGAATTGAACGCACGCTCTGGTGTTTTCCAAGCGGACAAGCGGTGATCAGAACCATGCACACGCCACGATTAAACCCCTCATTGGGCTGTCGATACAAGCGCGGGATTCTATACGCGTTTTATTGACAGATTTCGCCTCACCTTGAAACGGTGTTTGTTCATTGACATAACAGGAAAACTGGCCGTTTCTATAGAACGACGCATAGAAGGCCTTCCGGTGTGAAGACAGCGGAAATTCCCCATCCTGCGTCGGCAATAGCTCAAGCTCCGCGTTCCGAAGTGCGTTTCCTCGCTGTTGGATGTATGGGTAAGGCCCGCGTGCCATGCACTGCTTACACCGGCTGATAAGGCAGATTTGCGGACGAAAGTTTTTTTCTTGTTTATTTGAAGGGCCTCGGGAGGTTTTGCTTTCTTCCCACCGGATGGCCTTCTGATTATGTGTCGATAACAAGGGCCAGTTTTTCGTGTAAATGAAAAGAAAAAAAAAAGCAGCTGTTGCAAGGGGAGGCAACATCCGCAGACCAAGATGAAATAGCGGTACGTCTTCTTTCTGGGTTTCTGAACAGCCTATAAAACTGTGTATGAAGGTATACACTTGATCTTGCATTTCTCGTAATAGCGTCAGCCCTAGCGCCCTTCAGTGGCTCGTTTTTATTCGATGTTTGTTCCACTTTGTTCGAATTCTTTTTTTCTAAAATACTTCTGCATACTGCTTGAAATATCCATCATTTAAGAATTCAGTACGCGCGCGTTGCACCGTATAGCTATGCTTTTTAGATGCGACGCATCTCTTGCTCTCGGAAATGTCCCTCCTGCGTCGTCGTCGCGGCGTCCGTCCGCATCCCTCCTCCGTTCTTCTCTCCCACAGCTGTGTGCAACACTCTCACTCCGGCTCATTAGCATACCACAGCTGGCGCGCTTGTTTGGCGCGCGCTTCGCTGCGTTAACAACTGCTCCGGTGCGCGTAAGTGCGCGCATGCGCTACTCTCCTCCGTTGTCTCCTCTCCTTCAATCGCTGTGAATATAAAGCGGGTATCGCGCCGCGGCGGTTCAGTCAAGCGCTCGCTTTCGCACTGACGTGACCTTGCTTTGACTACTTCGTGCTTGACTACGTCGTGCTTGACTTGATTCTTCTGATGAAGACGTGATGGAAGCGACGGTCCCTTCAGTGAGTGGGCTGACACAATCCAATATCATACGCCCATCTTCCCGCGTATGAGAACACTCGCATGTGATGGAAATGCATCATACGCGTTCACAACACATTTCACTCGATTTAGAGAATCAACCCAACTGAAACACCAATTGAACCCCCCGATGCGTCGCATCACACCAGGGTTCCCTCGCGGGAAGATGGGCGTAAGTTTTTTTCTTTTTGACGTATGTTATGGTGTTTTCCAGGTTGACAGTCAGTTATTCTCACAATTTTTCCGCTGTATACGTGCACCCTAAAAAAAAATTCAGGGACATCACTGGAGCGTCGATCCATCGGCCAGTCAGCGCCTTGTCACTGCGGACTATAGTGCATCAGTGCATAAGCCCTCCGCCGCGTGAACATCGTCTGCTACGCTGTTCCCTTGGGAATGACACACACCCCGGTTTTTTCTGATCTGGCCCCAAACACGCGACACATTTGATTCTGCTGATTTTTTCATCTCGGTTGTCACTTGATGCGAGCGTTAAATTTCTACACAAGCAAGGGGTTGCCTTAAAGGGTACATCGTCGGCGATAGGGATCTCCATTCCTTCGTCGATGACTCCCATCTGCGCCCTACTTAGCCACAAGTCTTCTACGACAGCTACTGAGCTGCAGCTGGATTACGCGCTGCTTTTCATTATATTCTAAAGCAGCCGGCCAATCAATGGGCTGTTTTTACAGACGCCACGTCAGCACTCGAGATCTTAAAATCACTTCAAAAAGAACAGCTGGCCTGGGAAATCAATATTTTGCACTTACAAGCTATACAACGGGGACACAGCGTAGATCTGCAGCCTGCCCACTGCGGAGTTGCCTGCAACGACGCAGCTAACAAAGCCGCCTCATCTGCCCACAGCCTCTGCACTCAAGCTGTGCCGATCCCATTCACGAGAAAGGATGCGGCAATACTCGCCTCATCAACCTCATTGAAAGCGCAGATGTCTATCTAGACTGACACAAGGCAGCAATACGCACCTCTTCACGCGATTGATCCTAAGTGCACCTTCAGAATGCCACCTGGACTCAGCAAACGCGTGGAAGCCATTCTGCATAGGCTGCGCTTGAATGTGACCTACGCCGGACATTAACTCTACAAAATCCTGCAGGCATCTTCACCTTTTTGTTCCACATGTGGCTCACGAGAAGACATTCGTCACGTTATATGCGTGTGCCCAAAGTACACTGTGCACAGACAGAAACTAATATTATCATTGTGCAGGCAGGTTGGTGCGGGGCTTGAACTGAGGGCTGTTTTGCGACCTTGGTCGGGTCTCAGTCAGGCTGCACGTGCAATCAAAGCTCTCTTGGAGTTTCTTCGGAGCACAGAACTGGACAGTTTTGTGATTTCAAATTTTGGGCGCATCAAATGACGTTTTCTTTTCTATGGTTTTTTTTTCTGCTTTTTTTTTCTTTTCTTTTTTTTTCTTTTTGCTTTCTTTCTCTTTTTCTTCTATCATCTAGCGTAGCAAGCCAGCGCAACGGCTCAGTTTCTCTCTCTCTCTCAAAGGGGCCATGACGATAAAATACAGTTTCGGTTCATTCAAAAGACTGATTTGTCCCAATAACAATGGTTCCAATTTTATCGCAAACTTCGAACAAATAATGGGGATATGAAAGAAAATCGATGAAGCACTGCAGTGGCGACTCCCATGGTATTCACTGACTGGGCGATTCTGGTGGGGCCTGCAGTAACTTTTGACCGTATCGCTTGAATGCTAACCTGCAGCTGGCATACTGATAACTATGTTTTAGTGCTGGCCCATATAACATCACTGCTCCCTATATTACGCCACTGGTGACGTCACTGTAGCGCAATATTTTTTGCGTTTTTTTTTTCCCTTTTAAAAATGTCTTTCGTGGCTGGAATGAGGCTGAGTGATTTACCAAGGCTAGTTCTTTAAAACAGAACAAGGCTGTATTTTGTCGTCATGGCATTTTCGAGGAAAATAAATCACAGACGTTGGAGTTAAATAGCGCGCTTGTGCTATTCTATGCGCGCATTTGTGCAAATTTAATCCGACAACCGTGTCGCTTTCATTCATAATGCTGCCCGAACAAACGCACAGTGCAAATGCGCGTGTGCTTTGCGTAACGGGGGTTCATAGCAAACAAAACCACGCGGATACCGTGATTGTAATAGGGGGTATGTCATTTTAACGTCATTCCGAAGGGAACAATGTAGCAGACGATGCTTACGCTGGAGGGGGCTTATTGGGCATTTATTTATTTATTCTCAATACATTACAGGCTCCTATCATTGAGAAAGGGGGGTAAGTACAAAATTAATTGCAAGAGCATTAGAGTAAAATCAAAGGTTAAAGATGGTGTTGTACCGAAAAGCAAGAGGACATAAATCTCTATGTGCATTAATACAGCGGATGCAAGCATATTAACACGGGGTAATACACACAAAAAGAAAACGAGGATTTCTACATATTCATTTAAAAATATAAAAATGGCGCTCAAACAGAAAAGTGGACAGCCCTTTGCGCAAGTAAAAAAGCAAACACAATCAAAAACAAACAAGGTACGAAATGTGACAAGATTGCAAAAGTTGTTTTGTGCGTCATTAACGTGAAAAATGTCGACACACATGTTCCCGAAATCTAGTACTGTCAGCTATGGAAGCTATGGTATCTGGAAGATCATTTTACATGGAAATGGCCCGAGGCAGTGCCGATGAATTAAATGCATGTGTGTTGCCGTAAATGCGGGAAATACTAAACTGATTATGAAGTCGTCTCGACATGCGCACTGGTGTTACTTAATGGTGACAGCCTACTATTATGAACATATTTATGAAATAAGCAAGCAGAGGAGAGCAATGGACCGGCGTCTTCCCAGAGGCACAAGTGAATTATCCACTTTTATTTTTGTTACACTTGAATGGCGATCAAAAGTGCCTAGCTCCAACATCGTGGTTAGGTAGTTTTGAAATGGGGACCACATTGGGGAGGCAAACTCAAGCAGTGGGCGCACAAAAGTCAAATAAGCTAACTTGCGAATGTCTGAGGGAGCTTTTCGCAAATTCCTACACAAATATCCTGCAGTTTGAGATGCTTTCGCCCTGATGGCAGTGATATGGAACGACCAGGATAGGTTGGTTGATAGATGTACGCCAAGATATTTGTACGACGATGGTCGCAAAATCTGTTCATTTTTTAGGACGTAGGAAAAGTTAGAATTTTTTTTTTGCGGCTAAAATACATTATTATGCACATGGATATATTAAGGGTCATTTGCCACTTGTTACACCAACTGTAAATAAGGTTAACATCATTTTGTAAGGTGAGGTGATCGTCAGCGTTATTAATGGTGCGGTAAAGGATGCAGGCATCGGCAAATAGACGGATGGAAGATAATATGCTAGTGGGCAAGTCATTAATGCAAATAAGAAACAATAAGGGCCCAAAAACACTGCCCTGCGGGACGCCGGACGTTACGTAGCAGTAGGAAGATGAAGCATTTTTGACGACTGTAAACTGTTTGCGAAATGTTAGAAAGTTACGCAGCCATGATAAGGTTAGATAATCCAAGCACAGAGCAGATAATTTCGAGATTAAACGGCTATGGGCTACACGGTCAAATGCTTTCGAAAAGTCAAGGAAAATGCAGTCTATTTGTTTGTTGTTATTCATGCCTGAATGCAGGTCAGTTGTAAATTAGGATAGCTGTGTGTCGCATAATACGTTTTTTCTGAAGCCATGCTGATTAGGGAAGAAAAAGTGATTTGACTCCAGGTGACAGAATATATGCGAAACGATAACGTGTTCAAGAAGTTTGCCACATATGCATGTTAGTGATATTGGCCGGTAGTTGTCAGGGGAATTTCTGTTGCCGGCCCCAAATATGGGAACTATCTTTCCGATCTTCCAATCTTCGGGAAGGTGACCAGACGACAATGATTGACGAAATATATGAAACAAAAAAAAAGGCTTGATATATGTGCAGCGTTCTTAAGTATTTTGGAATTGATGTCGTCAACGCCGGCTGATGTAGATGTCTTGAGGTTGTCAATGAGATTAAAGATGCCTTCGCAAGTAATATCAATGGGTGCCATGTAGGTGCAATCGAGGTCAGGTACGAACGGGACCGTGGAAAGATCTTCCGACGTGAATACAGATGAGAAAAATTTGTTAAATTCTAGTGAACATTCATGATCAGAGAGAAGTGTCTGGTTTGCGTCGCGCAGGGAAATATTATTGCCATAGTCGGGGGATATGGCTTGCCAAAATTTCTGCGGATTAGTTTGAAGTAGTGAGGGCAGGTCGTTATTGTAGTATTTATCTTTAGAGGAAGAAGGGGCGGAGCAGTAAGCTTTGAGAGAGGTACGGTATTTAGCCAGGCTGAAGGATTATTTTTTCGCATTGCATTCCTGTATAAGCGCTTTTTTTAAGCAATTTGTTAAGTGGCTTGTTAATCACCGATTTGTCTGTTCGTTAGATATCGTAATCAAAGGATCGAATTTGTCAATCATCGCTAACATCTTATCTTTAAAAAGGAGCCAATTCTTATTAGCCGATCAAGATGAGAAGAAAGGGAGGAATGTTAGACTCAAAAAACCTTCTAGTTCAATGTTCATAGCATCGTAGTTTACCTTATTATAGCCTCGGATTTTTTTAGACGTAGAGCCTGTGTTTGCTAGAGGAATGTCAAGGAGTAGCTGGAGTAGGTTATGGTCACTGACCCCATCAAGGTATAAATTGTTATTCACAGAGCTAGGAGCGGAGGTAAGGATTAAATCTAGTACATTTGCACCACGGGTAGGTTGATTAACGACCTGAAATAAATTAAAGTCCAGTAATAAATTGAGGAAGTCATTCGACTCTCGGAATGAAGATGATAGATGTGTCCAATCGAATGTGGGTAATTAAAATCACCGAAAGGTAAATGTTATCGCACTGGTAGTTCTTAGTGGCCTTAGCTAAACTTTAGCGGAGTTCATCCACAAAGGACCCATGGTTGTCTGGTGGGCGATAGCACACCCCGATCAAAGCCTTAGTAGACAGCGTTGCACAAGCAACCCAGACTATTTCAAGGGGACTGTTGGTATCAATAACAAATGACGAGAGTGTTTGTTTGATACCGAGAAGTACACTGCCACCCCTTCTTTCCGTACTAGCAGTACTATTACTATCAGTATGTCAGTACTATCGCATGGTTGGCTTCTTTCCACTGTCAAAAGACGTTAGCTTACCGACCGGTCGACGCTCCCGTGATATTGTTAAATTTTTGAGAGGCGTCACACTTGTCAACTCAAAAAGAACATCCTTTGTGTGTATAACAACATCTGTAGGCTACATTTTTCAGTGCTTCGCAAACAAAAGGGGCTGTAAGTTACAAGCAAAGGATGAGACAAGCCGACAGTGAAATTAGGTATTTTAGTCTTCACCAAAAAAGGCGCTTTGTTTGGTTTTTTACTAGTCATAATTATCTTGCCAGGTCCAAATGATACGAACAGAATGCTCCACCTGCCATGAGGCGCAAGTAAGGCGCTAGAAGACACGCGAGCTCATAAGAGAGAGCTCGTGATTCTGTTCCTGCACACGCATACCTTGTTCCGTGCACACTCAGATGAAAGCATGCGCATAGTAAGTTAGGATGAAGGTTGGGACTCCCGCAGTGGCTCAGTGGCTAAGGCGTTGTGTGCTGTCGAGCCAAATGACGCGAGTGGTGGCGAAAGCGAAAAAGTCCGTTTGTCGATATCTCCCTGCACGTTGAAGATGCCCAGGTGGTTGAAATTAACCTGTAGCCCTCCACTTCGGTGCGACTCATAGCCCATGAGTATCTGTGGCTCGTTAAACCTCCGAAATGCTTGAAGATTGGGTTGGGGGCGTGCCTCGAAACGCGCTGGCTTCCTGACTTCGGTGTTTCCAAGCGCTTAGCTACATGACTCAACTTTCTGCGCCGAAGCTCGAGACACAGGGGCCGAGCCGCGTGTGTCATCGCTCTCTGCAGGTGTTACGCGTGCGCGGGCACGACAAGCGGCTGCGCTCGTCGCAGCTGAGGCGGCCGCTCGGGACGACTTGGTCGCAGCGGCCGGGGATCGCAACGGAAGACGGACGAACGAACCGGTTTGCCGCTTCGCTCCCGGCATTGGAAAACAAAAAGAAGTGCAAGCCAACGCGTTTTGGTTTGTTAAGTTCCTTCCCACTCTCGTGAAGAACAGAAAATTGCTGCAACGGCTGCAAATGTCCAGCGAAAGAAAATAATGGCTGCAGCGTCATTACATATTGGCGGCGTTCGTTCGCACTTGGACTGCGACGGTACCATCCCGATGAAACAACGTGAATTTCGCCATTCCTAGCACAAACTGCACGTCTACGAAAATCCGCTAGCTTCTTGGCCGTCGGCGTTTTCGCGTTTCGCTACGAACACGAGAGGCCCAAGTCCAGAGCAAAAATAGTGTCTGCGTGCGAGCAAACATTACGTCGGAAGTACACGGACACGGCAGCTCAGCCATGAATCCAAGCCCTTTTCTAGCGTCAGCCCCGCTATTTTGAAACGGTGCCAACCCTCGCCCTCTCTTTGTCAGCCGCCCTTTCGAGGCGCCCTTTCGAGGCTGCTGCTGTCCGGCGTGCTCCGAGAGGCCCGCCCCTTCCGCGCGGCGTGCGCGCTTTCTCGGCCGTTGGCGCGCGCGTTGTGTAAGGTCCGCACCAGAGCCGCTACATACGAGCTTATTTAGAGGCTCTAGCTAGGCTGGAACCTCAGCGGTGGCGTACAGAGTGAAAGGGCAGTACTTAAGTCAGGCGTACCGTGCTGAGTCGGCCATGGCTGCTGTCAGTGCGTGCACCAGGATGCTGCCCTCGGGTCGCTGTCAGGACGGCGCGACTCCGCTGTCGCGCAGTTGCCAGACCACGTCCGCTGAGCTCGCAGGAAACCGGCGTCCTGCACAAACAGGCTGCGCTCACTCCTCCGTCCAGGTGCCCTCCGCGGTCACCCGCAGAGCGAAAGGGGAACTCTCAAAGGGCCCTCGCTTCTGCGTCGGGCCGAACAGTCGGGGCGCTCGGCTGCTGCTTGCGCGACACTGGATACGCACGCAAGCCGACTGGAATGCGCCGAGAGGCGATTTCCTGTCGCATCGAAGAAAAATGCGGCATGTCAAGTGGTTCCTCACTGCTGCGCTTATGCTTTGCCTCAGCACGTGCCGTATACGCGTGGGCTTACTGTTTGAAAATAGCGGTAAAAAACTGGAAATGTTCGCGGGAGATAGCTTCGCACAGGGAACGAGGATTGCAAGAAAGCAAAACAGGCCGCGTATCTGCTCGCTTCGCTGCAAATGTGGTCCAAAGACGATAATTTCCTGGTGCCGCTGCGGCGTAGCTGTCTCTCTGCCCCGCCCACCTCTCACGCTGCTCTCCTCCTGGCTCGGTTTTCCCATGATAAAGGCAATGGGGGTTTGTTAAATTAAATTAAATTTTCCCGCGTTTTCACAGCGGGCGCGCCATCTGTTGGCGCCTTTTGTTACTGTTGTGCTTGTCGCTGGAGTCACTGGCTCAAGGCTCTAGTGCGAGCTATTTTGTAATTTGAGCTTAAAATATACTTCTTAACAATTTTTTTGTTTGCTATCGCAAGAATTAAGCCCTCGTCTATTTTTAATTAAAAGAACATTGCTAGTTTCAGTTATGTATCTACGTTTCGCCCCAAATTTGTCTCGTGTTTATTTTTTGTTGAAAAGTGTTGACATGAAGTATTTTATCACATTTTAGAATTATACCTGTGCTACACGGCGACTTTCAATTGACAATTGAACGCTCGCCTGCAAGTGCACCCTGTGAATTTACAATGGGACACTCGATAGACAAATGGTTCAACGGCCTTCGGAAGGCCTTTGAAACGGCCGTGTAGCACAGGTGTTAGACAAACATACATACAGACAGACAGGCAGACACCCGCCGCGGTAGCTCAGTGGCTATGGCCAGAGTCCTTCAATGCATTGAAGGACTCTGCTATGGCGCAGTGCTACTGAACCCAAGGACGCGAGTTCGATCCCGGCCGCAGTGGCTGCTTTTCTGATGTAGGCGAAAAGCGAAACGCCCATGTGTTGGGATTTCAGCGCACGTTAAAGATACGCAGGTGGTCAAAATTAATCCGGAGCCCTTCACTACAGCGCACCTCATAGTTCAGGTGTAGATTAAACTCCACAATCAATCAATGAATCATACAGACAGACAGACAGACAGACAGACAGAACAAAATTTTCGCGTTTAGGTAGCTGAATAAAGGCTATCGTCTATAAAAGGGAGAATTTGCAAGTAACCACTACGCCTAAGCAGGCTCCGGGACCACGCTTTGAGCCTGTGTTTGCGAAAGACCGAGAAATGTTCGGAGGAGACTCAACCATGGCTGCATCGACAGCAGCGGCCGCTCATAAGGCGAGAGAGAGAGAGAGAGAGAGAGAGAGAGAGAGAGAGAGAGAGAGAGGAGAGAGAGAGCGAGAGAGAGAGAGAGAGAGGAGAGAAGGAGAGCGATATGAGAGAGAGAGAGAGCAGATAGAGAGAGAGAGAGAGAAGCGAGAGAGAGAGAGAGAGAGAGATCTTTAATGGGCAAGTGAGGTCGGCCAGGCTAGGCGCCCGACTTGCTAACCAGATGGGGTGAAGGTGTGATGAAAATATATGAAAAGAACTCTCACTTGCACATGAATGCTCAAACACACAGACGCATATGAAAAGCACACACACAATCAGGCGATATAGTCATTTGTTCGACAGTTCATAGCTCACTGTCAAGTCCAATGCTCCGGAGAAACGTTAAGAGCATCTTTGTTGTGCGACTTGCCATGCCTGTAGTAAGCCAGGACCCAAAAAGATGCTTCGAAGAGATCTGGGCGGACACGGGCAGGCCCAAAGAAAGCTTAGCCGTGGTACGCTCAAATTCGTAGCGAGGACATGCGCAGAGAATGTGTTTCAGATCCTCGCGAACTGAACAGGTCGGGCACAGAGGTGAAGAAGCCTGGCGAAGTTTAAAAAGAAAATGCTCAGTGAAAGCCATATTGAGCGTGATGCGATGCAAGACAGCTTCATCTCGCTCGCACAGACCGCTTGGCATCCGAAATCGGCACTCTGGGTTTATTGTGTGCAACGGCACGTAGGTCTTATTTGGATAAGTCCACAGCAATCGCTTAGAGCTCTTGGCAACCGATGACACCAGAGTCGCTTCGTCTCGCCTTGTGGAAGGCACTGCAGTAATAATTGTGCTGAAATGCGCGGATGCAGCAGCTCTGTCGGCTTCGTCGTTCCCAGCCCCACCACAGTGAGATGGAAGCCATTGCAGAGCAATGACGTGGTGGGTATTTATTGCCTGCGTGTGCAGTTCATTAATTTCTTGAGCAAGCTTCTCTTCTGGCAGCACCATCAGGAGCTTAAAGGCTGCTCGAGGTTCGGTGAAGATTGCCCATGCCTGAACTGGAGAAGTGAAAATGTGTTGAAATGCAGCGCGCAGGCCAGTAAGTTCAGTGTCCATCGACGACGTTTTGTGACCTAGTGTAGCGGTAACTTTTGTGCGGGTTGGCGGGATCCATATTCCTATGGCAGGTGATGTATCTATCACCGATCCATCCGTAAAAATGTGAGTACAATTTTGGTAGGTAGTAGCAATGTGCTCCAATGTAAAGAATTTCAGAGCAGGCAGAAGCAACTTAGCTTTGCTCTGATGCCGGAAATGGTTGGTGTAATTTTCCAGGAGTCAAAATGTCCACGGGGGGGGGGGGGGGGGGGCAGTCGGCACGCGCCCACGCCCCAGTATATTCCCACGCCTCGTTTCTTAAAAACGCAACCGCTAAAAATGCCAGATACGACTGTTCCAAGTGCTGTTCATATGTGCCCGTGCGCACTTCGCATGATACAAAACGATGTGCTCGAACACGCGTGTGGTCACCGATTTGTTTGCAACGCCAGTCCGCATCGGAACCATGCAGCAGCTTCTGGTCTATGCTCCTCTTCCTTGGTATCTCTCTCTCTCTCTCTCTCTCTCTCTCTCTCTCTCTCTCTCTCTCTCTCTCTCTCTCTCTCTCACACCACACACACACACACACACACACACACGCGCACGCACGCACGCACGCACACGCACACGCACACGCGCACCCGCACACACACACACACACGCGCACGCACGCGCACCACACACACACACACACACACACACACACACACACACACGCACGCACGCACGCACACACACACACACACACACACACACACACACACACACACACACACACACACACACACAGTCGCCCAAATAGCCGAATTGGTAAGGCATCCGAGATCTAATACGAAGGCGGGGGTTCGGTCCCCACTCTGGACACGTGTTTTCCTTCACTTTCTTTCCTACATAAATTTAAAATGCTAACTTCACTAATCGTAGCAAAAAGAAAGCTTAACCATTCCCCTATGCTTCCTTTGGCGTTGAGATTGCCGGCTTCTTTTGCATCTCCCCAACGAGCCTCATATAGTATATATATATATATATAGAGTATAATAGTCAAACGTATATATGGAAGCATAGGGGAATGGTTAAGCTATATATATATATATATTGAGAGGGCCTTGAGAGACAGGTGCAGGAACGTTTATTTGGAAGCGTTGCAGAACTCGGAACCAGCCTCCGATGACGATGATATTCACAAGAAGGGGATGGGAGAGGAATATTGATGAGGATGATTATGAGGGGAAGAAGATGAAGCACAGGATGGTGCCCACAATGTTCGACCTGGTCACTGTAAATAGGACGTCTTCACAATTTTACACAACCCACCCACAGTTATACCCACTCAGTGAAAATGATCGAGGTTCACGGCCGAGCCAACAATGCCTCTTGCCGTTTCGCATTCAAACCAGTAATTCTTGTATGTCTCTCCCAGATGAATGCAGAGAGTGCTATGGAACGCGGCGCTGCCAATGGGCACAGCCAGGCGTTGTGCAGCGGCGCGTCGCTGCCAATGGTGATGCAGCGGCGGCAGAGCGAAGCCGGGCGCCGCGCTCATCCATGTCCAATCGCCGAACGGATATTCTGGTGTTGTGGCCGCCGCGGTTGGCGGTGGGTGTCGACCACTGCGCTAGTTCGGCTATGTGTAGCTAGTGGGCAGTTAGGCACTGGACAATTTCGACTCGTTATGTTGACGTCACAGCCAAATGGGAATCGATTAACCGGCCGTGAGGTTTTGGCGACAGCTACCACCGTCAGTGGCCAACCCCTTGAGGGGGTGTGTCGACGTCGCAACCAAATACGAATTTCGGAAACAGCCGTTAGCCACTGAGGGCAGCTGTAAACGTCACGGGCCAATCCAACTCAGTGGGCATGTTAATTGTCCTAGGGTGTTTTAATGTAACCGTCGTTTGGTGTATCTGTCATCTCTACTCGGTCCGTGGCCTGACGCTGGTCTTCAAAACAGGGTTGTTCGTGCCATGACTGCGTTTTTCACCTTGACAGGTATCGCGTCAAAGTATTAAGCGGCGTAATAGACTTTTCACCGTGAATCCGTGACCACAAGCCGAGGAGGACATTTTATGGAACATCTATATAACTCACGAAAATTGTCGTGAACACGGGATTTGTTTAACCGGGTCTATGACCGTTTATTTTGTAAAATGGAGTAGCCGGGGGAATATTCGCTTCAACCTCTTCAATTAATAAACCAGTTAACCGGACAGACTGTAAATTTCGTTAAATATCCCAGGTGGGTAATTTTCTTCCTGTTTGAATACTGCGGCTTTCTGGCGGTTAGGCAAACTCTCCTTTACGGACATGCAGTGGGAAAGAGCCCGTTTATAAATACAAAATAATGCGCCCATGCACTCCGTAAGGACGGTTAACCAGCGAATCTGTAACTTGCGGGCGGTGTTTTTATCCGTGTGTTTTTTTAGATGCGGAGCATCTTATAGTCTGGGCATGTCCCGCGTCGGCGTCCGCACTCACACTGCGCATGCGCAACTCTCCTCCTTCCCTCTCTCCCATAGCTGCGCGATACTCCCGCCACTTCTTCTCTCGTACCAGCTGCGTGCACTTCGCTTTCGTGTCTCCCGCGTTCTCGCTTCTGCTTTCGCGGCGCATGCTCGGCGCTTGCGCATCTCCTCCTCTCATCTCCTCTCCTTCAACCTTGAATGTAAATCGGGTAGCGCGCTGCGCGCGTCCAGTTCAGCGCTTGCTGCGGTTAACTCCACTTCACTCCGTTCTTTCGATGAAGTTCTACGAACACAACGGAAACACAACGGAACCCCGAGATGCTCCGCATCTAGCGTTCCCTTCGGGAAGATGGGGCTAATTTCTCCCTCCTACGCGCCGTTCCCTCTTACCAGTGTCGGTTTGCCGATTTTGCGGACAACCTGGAACGCTACGCCACACGGTAGGCGGGTGTGACCAGTCACCACTGATTTTCCCCAACCTGCAACTTCGTGCTGTCACGCTTTGGGAGAGCGCCTTGGAGAGCACCGGCCTGGACGCCAACTTCAGCTGGCCCAAAGGGCTGTCGACGTCGCCCGCACTCAAAGCATCTTGGACTGAGGACGCCTTCTTGAGATTCAATACAAGCCCATCTTTTGACTTCCATAACGTTTATTCTCTCTCTCGCTCTTTCTCTTGGTAAACTCGAGAGTGTAGCTATGCCACTTATAAATCCAGACAATCTCTCTCCCCTTAACTCCTCTCCAACCTGTTTTTTTTTTTCACGCATGCACATGGGGTTGCATCGGAGATGTTTTCTGCGTACACGGGACCGCCAGATTGCCATATCGCTTAGCCATATAAAGTATCGCCTTAAAAGTTCGACATAAAATGTTTTCATCTTTGGTTAGCCAGACGCGAGAAGAGATACTGCCAAACCATAAAATTCTGATCACACTTAAAAATTGGCGCAGCTTGCACTAGTGGTGCAAGACTGGAGAAACAGCAGAGCTGGCGGCCCCTTCTCCCTTCGTCGGAGACCCGGCTGTTGCACCTCACATGGATTTCCGAACTTGCCGCTGAAAGCTCTCCATGACTGGCAAGCCCGAATCGTTTTGTCCGCAGGCTTTCACATCTCTCCCAAAAGTGGACCGCATTAGCACGCGCTAGAACTGGCGGCAACCGGCTTCGCGAACTCGGCGCCTGTGGCGCGAGCTGTTTATATATGCTCCCCACTTCAGGCGCGAACGCATGTGAACTGGCGAGGAGAACGGCACACGAGACATCACGCCACGAACGCTGGGCAGTGTGTTCTCGAAGGACGAACGGTGCCGGTGCACGCGATGACGTCATAGCTAGGCGAGGCTTGGCTCCGCCTAAGCGGCTGGGTGAAGGTCGTGCCGGGCGGCGCGTGCCGGTGTTTTTTTCTTGGTATTTTTGCGACGCCAACAGACCAAGCTCAAGCTTAACCAGCTTACAGGGTCCCTCGCTCCGTGCTCTGAGGCTTCCAGGGACGAAGCCACGGACAAGGGCACGTCAGCTTAGCGCGTGTGTGCAGCACAGTCACCACCGCCGTGCTGTTCATGACGGATGCGCCCACCGTCGTCGAATACCGGGTGCTTGTGCTCTTCAATGTTTGCAGACCGGATGGGCCTGTCGGTAGCCTCCACGAATACATGGTCCCTCGGTCCGAGCTCTGAGGCTTCCAGGGACGAAGCCACGGACAAGGGCACGTCTACTTAGCGCGTGTGTGCAGACATGTTTGCAGACCGGATGGGCCTTTCGGGACTCGGAAGCCTCCCCCAATAGAGTCACTAGCTCGGAGCTCCGAGGTTTCCAGGGACGATGAAGCCGCGGACGAAGGCACGTCTGTTTTGTGCGGGACTGTGGCGCAGTCACCACCGCCTGTCAGCTATGCTTCCAAAGTTGTCAACTTCCGGGCGCCCTCATTCTTCGAAGGGACAACGAGGAGACTCGGCAAAGAACTCGCTCGCTCCATGATGCGACCTTTTCAGATACAATGAGTCCATGATAAGACTGGCGACAACAGGTTTACCGAGGGCTTCACTGCAGCGCTGTCACCGCCGCCTCACTGCGTTGTCGATCTCCGGTGAGGTCGACTCGCCCCTTTCCTCCATGCCCTCCCGGGGCTTCATTGTCGTATGCATGGGGAAATTGCCTGACAGGAACGGAAGCATGCAGGTGACACGTAATATTCGTCCTGCGAGAGTAAAATTACTCCCGAACACTATGGTGGTTGTGCCAGAAATATGGCGTCCGCGGAACAGACACGTTAGTACACGTCGTTCTTCTCTTCGTCCCGTCCACGATCCACGCAGATGTGGATTAGTGAGTCTAAACGAGGATATTTATCATGAATTTTTATTGCGGCAACGTAAATCTGCTATGGCTTTGGGAAAAATACAATTCCCGTACTGTCCAGCCTTTACTTATCACGTAATTCTCTCTTTTTCTTCCTTTTCGCGGTTTTTTTTTTGTTTTCCCTAGTTTTTTTGTTTTGTCGGCTCCTTTCGTCTGACTGTATCGTAAAATATGATCTTATTTTCCTTCGTCACTGCTAGAGCTCTTTTGAGAAACATGGCCACCACCATCTCCGCCACTTTTCCTTCATCTCTTTTTTTCAACATTGAAGATATTCCATAGAGTCACATGGTAGGTCGACGTTTCCCGTCGATGCTGTGATGAAAAACCGAGATCGCGAGCGGAAAGTATACGTTTCCGGAGAATGGCTGTGCATCGTGTTCTAATACGTGTGGCCTTAAAAAATTACACCAATCTTCACCGAGAACAGTAGATGCTTCAACTTCTGTACCGTTTACGAAACGGAATAACGCTGGGGAGTCGGCTGAACTAGAAGTTTCGTGCCCTCGCGGCGGATTGGCCAAGAAACAAAACGTTCCCTTCATCGTCTTTCAGGCCACTTCTTTGTCGTGTCACTGAACAGTAATTGAGGTAGTAAACTAAGCGACGTGCACAATGTGCAGATTTTTTATCATTGTTGATGGCTGAACAAAGCGTGTCAGGCGCGTGTACATGCGTGTAGACAGACACATTGTGTTTTCCTTAGCATAGCTGCCGTTTAAATCCGCCCATTCAAATACTGTGCAGCGGGAAATGCCTCTTCATGTCGGAAATCTGTCACATCTGAGCTTGAGAATAAAAACTTTCTGGGCTAGATTCCCAGAACTTTCAAACTTGCAAAAGCCTCTTGTTTGTGGTGCGGGTCGACGAGCGCACGGCGATGGGCACATTGATAGGCACCCAGTCTCCGCCCCGCACCGAGTATTAGTGTCCCTTACAACAAATTATTGACAGTTATTACCGTAGCATACATAATACCGTTATTTTTTCGCTAGGAGAAACTGCCCGCCTAGAATCAGGGAAGTCACTCTTGGTATTCCAATATTGCCATCGCTTTGGATACTCGCTTGTGGGCAACTATGGTGTCGTGCGCTGGGCAGGGGTCACCGCGATCGCAGCACTTTTCCCTTGGGCTTCAATAAACACTGTTTATCGACCAGCCCTCATCCAGCACCCGGTATTCCATGCGAACGATCAAAGCTACCATGTGACATTCCGTTCTGAGGTATACGTATACATTCCAGCCATTTCCGGTGCGATGAAGAATATTAAACGGGATGATATGCTGCTTACCACACCTAAACCGATAACAGAGATACGAAACCACTCTTACAATTCGTAGAATTGTAAGAGTAGAATACAATTCGTAGAATTGACCTGACCGAACATTTGCAGTAAGAATAATCATGGGTATTGAAAAAAATTAGCGCCAATCCACCCTGTGAATGTGGTTGGAAAGCAAAGCTGTAAACGGCACCCACAACGATTACACATACGACGTCAATTAAATTCACTCACGTCGTTCTACAAATAGTGAAACCAGAGACAAGTGAAATGCACATAACCCCACCCTCTATTACTTGAAAGAGATATTCTTGGTAAGGTTAAACTAATGCATGATGCATGAATTGTGTGGTTGGTTGAGTTGTATTGGTGTAGCACATGAGGGGCAACTGTTTTTTTTTTAATTAAACCTCAAACTCGCTATTAGACGATCTCACTTCTCCGTCTCTGCCGTCACGGACGGAGGCGACGAGATCGGCGGCAGAGACTCGAGGAGGAGCAGCAGAAGGAGGAGGAGGAGGAAATACTTCTATTCAGATTTCTGAACGGCCCAGAGTGCGGCCCAGGGGAGTGGTTCCTTCTTCACTGTAGCCCATTTTCAGTTCGCGCCGCCTGTGCTCTGTCCACCAGCTGAAGCTGGGTAGGCAGAGAGGGGCTGGACAGCAGCATCTCCCATTGCTCTTGCTCGGTAGTTGACGGAAAGAGAGTAGGGTGCTCAGGGCAAAAGTCGCATACCCAGATTATGTGGCAGAGTATTCCTACTTCTGAGGAAAATTTGCATTCAGCGTCGTAGCGATTCGGGTGCATTAAGTGAAGACACGTCGGGAGTAGGAAGGAGCCGGATTGCATGAGCCGTAGGGTACTTTGTTGTTCTATGGAAAGGTCAGGGTAAGGCGAAGGTAGGGTCTGTCTTAGAAGGCGATAATGCTGGGTTATGTCCCTGAAAGAGAAGTGGGTGAGTGTCCTCGTGCAGCTCCATAGCACGGGGGGTAAAAGTGCAGGCTGGTGGGCGTATTCGTTGCCCTCCATGGAACCGTGAGCGGGTGTCTAGATGAGCTGAATGGAACGATTTGGGGAGTGGTTTTTTAGCACACGCAGTGCAGGTCGGGACACCAAACCCGAATGGTAATTCCGGTTGGCTTGTTGGGAATCGGTGACTACCTTACGCACCCCTAGTTGAGTGAGAGCCAAGGCGATGGCTGCCTCTTCTTCTGCCTCATGTCTTCGGTAATTGAGTGAGGCACAAGCAAGGAGGTTGGTTCAAGGGGTAACCACGATGATGACATACTGCTGCCCTCGATGTTGGGAGGCGTCTGTGTAGATAACTGCGTGATCCCCACCGAGGGTGGTGTTGAACGCTTGAGCCAGTGCTTGTCGGCGACCCTCGTCGCGTGAGGGGTTCATATTTCTATAAGCAAAGGGAGCATCTTAAGTTCTTGTCGCCAAAAGTCCAGGAGTACATCAAGCGGAGTGACATTCTGTACTGCCCAGCCAATCTGGTGAAAGATGCGGCGACCCGCAGCAGCTCTGCTCATTCGGAGCTTCTGAATAGAAAGATGGCCCTCTATCAGGTCTCCCACCGTGTTGTATAGCCCCGTGCTAAGCCTCTCTGTGGACGCACTCATGGGAAGACCAATGGCTTGCTCACCCGCCTTTCTAATAATTATATAAAGCATATTTATGTCCTCCTTGCGGAGAAGAAGACACGGGGTTGACGTAAGTGATTCTCGAGAGGACAAAAGCTTGAACCTATCGAACGGTATCGGATTCCTTGAGGCCTCGCTTCTTGGTGGAAACTCGGCTGATCATGCGCATGATTTTATTGATGCTGTGTTTGAGGCGCTGCAGGGATACGTCACTCTTGGTATTGGCCTGAAGATGTAGGCCCAGGATCTTGATGCTGGGGCTTGGAGTGATAGCCTGGCCATCAAGGAGTATTTGAATGTGTTCCTTGGGGTGTCGTTTGGCGTGAGGGCGGACGGCAAGGAGCTGAGATTTTTTAAGTGAACACTGGAAGCCACAGGCTTTAGCACATTGGCGTACTACAAGTGAGATGCCATGGGTTGGTGTGAGCTTTCTTTAATCGCTATCGCGTGGCATTCAGGGAGAATGCAGGGGTTAAACCCGTAGATGTGCTTGGTGAGTGCACCACTTGTCTTGCCCGACTCTCTGTAAAAAAAAAAAAAAAAGTGGGCTCGTAGCTCAATCGGTAAGACAAAGGGTTCTGGCTTTGTTACTCTATTAGTTCCAGGTTCGATTCCTGGCGGTGCCAGTAAATTCTTTTATTTGTTCGCGGGAGTTTTCTGTTTTCTGTTGGCGAGAGGGCGCTGGCGATCAAGTTAATCGCATTCGCCGAACGGAGGCCTTTGCAAGCTCGTTACTTCGAACCCGAAAAATGACGCCTCGAACCACTACGACGCGTAATTTGGCTCTGCATGGTGAGGTGCAAACATCAGCGTGCGGTGCTTATATCGGCCTGCACTGTCGGGTAACTGTCGCGGCCTCTCTCGATTTGGTTTACGTTAGCGGTTTTCGAGGCGCATATCACATACAGCCCCTCTATATAGCCGAAGACACGATGCAGGCACAGTGCGAGCGAGAGAGAGCAATGTTCAGTGCTTAGTCGTCAACACGCTCGACAATAACAGCGAGTTCTACTTCGGTTGCCATATCTGAAAAGTGCTGCCGCGAATTATTCAAACAAGGCGTCAAGGCCCGAATTATACTTCAGCATAGCGCGGCCTCCTGCCTAAGTCATATAACCCCTACTCAGCAGGAGTCCGGAAGTATGCAAACAGTTGCGTAATAGGCAAATGGGCAGAGCACGCTTCATGTTACAATTGTGCTCGCAGCAACGCGGACCACTCCGAGGGTTGTCGCGGGGCGGCGGCAGTAAATACTTCACCGCAACTTGCCTAGTGGTATTATAAGATAAAGGCTACGCTCACGCCATTTTGAAACAATGGAGCAGCAAAAGATATGGCGTGGACAATGGTATCGCAGCAAACAACGATACTGCCACACTGGAAACTCCCACTTCGTGGTCGCATATTCTCACCATTTCAGTGCGACAATACAGGTAGCTAGGCAAAAGTGAAACATTTTAGGCATGACATGTCTTTAGCATGCACATTTCGGTGCGTGTGGGTGCGTGCTCTTATAGCACGATACGTGCTAAAAGTGCAACTTTAATGAAAAGCGGAAACTTCATAAGTAAATTGTAGATAATGAATACAATACAAACGTCAAGTAGGCTATGAAAAATAAACTGCTCGTCAGTACAGGGGGTCGGAACCGTGCCCTACAGGTCCAGGATAGGAAATCATAACCAGTCAGTTACAATCACCGAAATTATATATCGCCTATAGACATGCCCATGTGGGGATTGGGAAGACCCTGCAAAGCTCCCTAGACATATCTTGTGATGTTGAGGGGCTGGTCACTCCAAAGATGCAGTGCACACCGATTCGGACATGCGATCTTATAAAAATGTGTTCTGTCCAACGCATTATGTTTAGGGGAATGTAATGAGAGGATATCTTAAACAAGAGATAATTATGGGAAACCCGGTCAAACTACATTTTAAACACCAAAAATATCGCGTGAATTTGGAGGTTGCCGTCAATGTGCTAAAAGTGCAGAGTGGAAATTTTGCTATCTTAAATGAGTTCACTTGCGAATGAGGGTAAGGCCGGGTTCAGAGTGTTGCCGCAACTGTCGTAATATCTTTAAAGAATGACGTCAGTTCACGTTTCAGCTAATTTAACTGCGTGACACACGGTTTTTTTTACGTCCATAGCTCACGATACGGTTTTTGAGCCGGTAGTCTGAACATGGCATTATACCCCGATCACACAGCAAACCCAATGTCATTCAAAGTGAATGACATTAGCTGTCAATGACATTCGGTTTGGCCGTGCGAGTCTACACGGCGAAACAAATGTCATTTGATAGTGATGGCGGTGACGATTAGCAAGCTCGCAAATTTATACTTGAAGTGCGTCTAAAATCTTTTTATACATAATAGGTTTTTTTAAACCAAACAAACATTTATTTTTTAAATAAAAAAAGAAGAAAATCACCGCTTTACCTGACATAAGCAGACATCACATGCCGAGACAAGTCCGCAAAAAATCCGTATCAGGGTTGGGGACGAGATATTTTTTGGCAAGTACTTGTCTTTCATTATTTTAAAAACAATATGAAGGGGAAACTAAGTTTACCGACAGTTTTTAGAAACAGTATTTGGTTTATTACTGAACTTTTTGTCTATGATGCGCCACTGCTGTCGAGGCTACTCATTTGGCCGCTGAACGAGCTCCCCAAGCACATTTATCCGTTAAATTCCATTCGCCTTCAAATTACATTCGGTATTCTCGTGTAGCGCCAAACTAATGGCATTTAGAGCAAATGACATTTGTTCTAATGTCATTAGATCGGCCATGTGACAGGGGTATCAGATAAGTTAGTTCGAGGATAAGGCTTCTTAGCTCGGTGGCTTGTTTGGTAACACGGCTAATTTTCCTACTCTAAGTAATTGACGGCTTTATAAGGGTAAGTCACCTCTCTTTTTTGCGGACATGCTGTGGGCAAGAGCTACTTCGTAAAAAATAAAAGGTTAGGAATGAATAAAAGAAGCCCCATCTTTGGTTAGCCACAATCGACAAGTGATTCGGCGAACATCAAAATGCTCATCAAATTAAACCACAATGGTAAACCCTCACTGGTTTTGAAAACATTCTTAGTGCCTGCTTACGCTACATTAATGCTCATACTAACTTTTAAACCTTTCGAAACGCTTTACGCCGAACGACGCGCGAAAACAAAAAAGCCTTCTGCGTACGTAGAATGTCTGCATATCAAGCGGTGCGTATCAAGCCCGCCAACATCGAGGTAATTTATATGTTCCATCGCTAGGGTGTTAAGCAGTAACGTGTAATTTAGCACTCCTGACATAGTTCTATCACATAATCTGCTCCTACGGTCTGTTAATGGTGTTGCTTACGCAAAAAAAAAAAAAAAGATATCGCGACGATAAATATGCATATACATACAACCACCGGAGACATTAAACGTTCAATGGCTGTGCAACAATTTTCATCACACGCGAACAGCACCGCGGGAGTAATCTAAAAGTTCGTTCAGCAGGCAAGCGCTAGACGATACAAAAAAAAAAAAAAAAGTCGCAATCGTTTACGAAATAGCGGGCTATTCGCCTCTAAGAAGCGAAGACAGGCTTGTCAGAGCGGGCGAACAAGCAGCCCAACTCATTCCCCAGATTTACGACGCGACCAATTTCTGGCGCGTCACATTCCGTCGCCGTCAGTGTACATGCACTTTCATACCTGATATACTATCGGAAATTTATGCGAAAAAGAACGAGTTGCTTGCTCCCCGGCTTAAGATTTCCAGGGGCGAAGAGTCCGTGTCCGGTGTTTGCGCGTGGCTGCAAATCAGTCACCGCCACCTTGCAGCTCAGCATGGTTGCGTTCATTGTCGTCACCGTTCAAGTACATGCATTCCTGAATGTCTAGAGAGCGTATGGGACCGTCGGGAGCCTCTGCGAAGAGCGACTCACTCGTTTAGAGCTCTGAGCTTTCCAGAGACGACGACGCCCCAGACAAGGGAACGGCAGTTTTCCGCGTGACCGCAGCACAGTCACAGCCGCCTTGCAGCTCAATCCGGGTGCATGCACTCTTCGAAGTCTAGGGACCGGATGGGCCCATCGGGAGCCTCACGAAGAGCGAGTTGCTCGCTCCGAGCTCCCAGGTTTCCACGGACGAGGGCAGGTTTCTTTTGCGTGTGGCCGTAGCGCTGTTACCGCCGCATTACAGCTTGGTTCATGGTCGGTAAAGTCCAGGTACGTATGCCCTTGAATGTCTGGACACCGGACGGGCCTGTCAAAATTCTCCCCGAAGAGCTAGTCACCCGCTCTGAGCTCTGAGGTTTGTAGAGACGGTAAGGCAACGGATAATGACAGTTTTGTCTTGCGCGTGACGGTGGCGCCCAGCTCATCACGGATGTGCTCACCTTCGTCAAAGTCAGGGCGCAGTAGGCTCTTTATGAATGCGTCTGAAGCCTCCCGAAGAGCGATGCGACCTTTCCAGATACGGTGAGTCCATTAGTGTGTCTAAGCAGGAAAGGTCTGCAGCGGGCGTCACTGCAGCGCTACCACGTGCACCGCCTTCCACTCTTGCGCTTGTCAAAATGCTGTCTTGTCGTTGTCGCCGTCGGATTCATTCATGCGCTCCCGTTGATTTGGCGTGGGGTGAACGGGTAAATAGCCTGACATGAACGGGAGCAAGCAGGTGCCACGGAAATGGTCGTTGTTGCAGAGTGAAACTGCTCACAAAAGCTGAAAATTGCAACTGTGGTTATGGTCCTTGTTCCAGAAATATGGCGGCTGCGGAACAGACACGTTGGTGCACGTCGTCTTTCTCTTCGTCCCGCCAGCGAGCCACGCGGCAACCGCATAACGTGGAATGGTGAAAGTACCAGGAGGATATCCATTATGAATTTTTATTGCGGCAACGTAAATATGGTATGGCTTTGGGAACAAATACAATTCCTGTATACTGCACAGCCTTTCACTTATCACTTAATTTTTTCCCTCCCCACCCGTCGCCCACTGCTGCAGAGGCCCAAATGCGGCGCAGTTACGGACAGGCACGTATTTCAACTCCATCATACTCTCGTACATCTCACCTACCTACCACTTTCACCTACTTCTGGCACTCCTGCAGCCTCCCCGCCCCAACAGCCCATCTTGTGTGGTTCTGTCCTCTACACCCCGATCCTCTCCCCTCCCTATCCCCTCGGACATGTGGGACTGTGCGCTGGCCAGCTGCCCCTAGCGTCACTAAATAACCGTTTTATTTAGTTTAAATAACCGTAGCTTATTTAGTGGCTCTAGCTGCCCCTGGAGGACCAGCAACGCCTGAACAACCGGGCTACCCGGGTTGCGGAAACGCACCTGAACTGATCACCTGATCACGCCACCCACCTTCCTTCGTTTTTCTTTTACGCTCAACAAAGCATTTTGCCTCCTCCTCCTCTCTCCGCGGTTTTCCGTTTACACTCGTGCTCGTTTTCTCGCTTTTCCCCTGCCGTGTGGCTATATCGTGCACTTTGTCTCTATTTTCCTTCGCCACCATCAGGGCTCTTTCGACAACTATATGACCACCATCATATCCGTCTCCTTTTTTTCTTCTCTTTCCTTAACAGTGAAGGTGTTCCATGGGAGAGTCAAATGGAAGACTGGAGTTGACTGTGGGCTTTAGCGTGTCGAAGCTACACCTGGGTTGTGAGGCGCGCCGTAGTGGAGGGCCCCGGATTAAATTTTGACCACCTGGGGATGTTTAACATGCGCCGAAATCTCGACAAACGGGCGTTTTTGCATTTCGCCTCCGTCAGAAAAGCAGCCACCGCGACCTGGATCGAACCCGCGTCCTTGGGGCTTGGCAGCACAAAGATTGGCATTGTCAGTGGAGTGCTGGAGAACCTAGATCACAAACGGAAGGAGTGTGGTCCGGGAGGAGAACAGTTGTGACTCGTGTTCTAAAACCTGCAGCCTTAGAAGACATTACACCAAGCTTGACCGGGTAGTCGGCTGAAATCGGAGTTTCATGCCCTCGCTGCGGATTGGTCACGGAGTTTAAGGTGCCCCACATCGCCTTTCAGGCCACTACTTGCCGTATAACTAAGCAGTAATGAAGTAGTAAAATAGCAAATTGCACAGTGAATTATCGATCATTGTTGAAAGCTGAAAAAAGCGTATCAGGCGTCTGTATGCACAGACAGGCACATCGCATTTTTCTTTTCAAATTTCGCGGTTTTATATTGCAATAGAACATTCCTGCACTCGATTGGTTTTTCAGCCTCAGGAGCGAGCCCTAAACATGTGCTTCTGCCCCTGACCTCCTACATCTTCATTTTTCCATCACTCTCTTTCCCTTTTAATAAATGTTTATCCACCACCACCACCAGCTGTTTGGAGAGCTTGTCACGCTAAGTGAACTAGCGCCCTGTCTTACTGGGCTAGTTCTAGAGGGAGCGGGAGCGTCACGTCGCGCGACACTAGTCGGACAATTCGATACGGATTCCTCGCAGAAAGAAGTCGAGGCATCTGCTTCCGTGCACTTACAATAAGTAGAGCGAGCAAATAGGAACGTGCGACAATCCTGAACACGCCGACGGATGTTTGCGCACCCAAACGGGCAACGATGCACAGGCTTGCTCATGGACACGGCTCGTTCATTTCCTGCACCAGCGAATGGACGCAGCGCCCTTTTCGCGACCCCCCTTGCGCCACGCATATCCTGCTTTCAGTCGACAGCCGGAGGCCGGCTCCTCGTCGCATCGAGTACCGAGCAAACGTCACGTGATCATAAAGCGATCTGGATGTTCAAGCCGAAGATTGCTTGCTGCTGCCATTACCGTAAAGCACTGAAATCGGCCTGCAACTGCCTTCCCACACGCGCGCTTGTGCCCTCCCGGCACGCATTGACGGCAGTCGACAGCCAGAAAACTCTATTTTGTTCCACTGCATGTCCTTTTTTCTGCTAAACGAGAAGTGACGGCCGCAAGGTACGCCTTTTGCCGCCTCTTGGCCACAAGCATACAAGCTATGGTCGCGCATATTCAGTAATACATCGCAAATTAAAAAAAAAAATGTGAAGGAAGCTCAGACTAACGCGTACGCCTTGAAGGTAGCGAAGATGTACGCAACCTTCACGACCATCACGAAGGTTTAAGTCCAAGATTGCAGCCGATTTGCTTCTTCTTCGCTGCCGCAGCGACGTTTACTCCATCATTGTTGCTATAAGCGTAAGATTCCTTCATTTTTTTTGGAAGTGATAATCATTGGACACCACCTTGGAGGGGCGTACGCTACGACGCGTCTTTCTCGTTCCGAGCAAGTGTTGCCACGATCACGGCGAACGCTGGAGTATTTTTTTTTTTTTTGTGGCCCATCTCCTTAAGTGGGTATGCATGGCTTGACAAACGTGAGGCGGGGACGCTTGGCGGTAGCTGTGAGGCACACACACACGAGCGCGTGGCATTTTCTTGGTTTTTTAACTGCCGGGCAGTCGCCTCGAGGCACGCGCTCACGTGTGCTCGGCATTTTCTTGCTATTTTTAACTGCGGACACGAAAAATAACGATTTGTTAAACAGCTTCGCTGTTTAAAAAAACAACAATTAGACATGCGGATTCCTCTTTTGAAGGCCGTAAAAGTTGAACGTCCCCTGGTGTTGCCGCAGAATGCAAACAGGTAATCTTTTAAAAACGTGCCAAGTCAGAAACTAAGTTAAACAAGTCATAACTTCACTTTGAATAAAATAATCTAACATTCTCAGTGTGGCCCTACTTTAGGAGTCCAGTTTCCCGGTTTTGAAGAAATTCAAGAGCGTCCTTTTTTTTTTTTTTACTTTCAAAATTGCGCATTTTTGGAAAAAGCACAACAGTCAATCTTTTTTGCGTACATTTAAATTTTTCTACACAAGCGATTGTTTATATATGTATTCAGAAATACCTGGACGACATTACCAACGACTTACAAGTTGGTCACTACTGCAGCTACGGAGATAGGCTTTGTGAAAGTGAGCAACAATTTAGCGTCTGGTCCAATTGCATAACTTGTTAAACATTTTTTTGTCCATTGCAGGACGCCAAATTTGCTTTGCACTTACTATCTGGCTCAGCTTTTGGATTCAAAGAAATTTCAGACAACTCTTACGCCTTGCCATGCGCAAAGCTAGAGCCACCTGAAACCGTGCGTCACCTGCGCCACCCCTATAATTCTCTTTCTCGCGCAGTACACACGTTAGAGAAAAATGGTCTGCACTTTTGGGCTATTACCTGGCTCGCGCATAACTCATAACAATACGAGCAAAAAAAAAAAAAAAACACGAGAAATGCGCGTGTACGTGCACGTTCGATGCCTCGTGGAATCAGCCAGCTTCGAAATCCTACCTCGCTGTTTTCGAACCAATCGTCACACTCGCGCACTCGTATGCTTGGGGACCGTGTGTGGTCCCGCCTCCCCGCAACACATGGCGTTTGGCGTCGGCATTGCATTCAGCGAGTATTGCGTGAAGAGACCCGCTCGATATGCAATTCGAACTTGATGCAGCCTATAGTGCAGGTTTGCGGATTAACTTAAACCACCCATGACCGTTCAACTTGCGCTCAATTTCGTACACAATTAAGGGTATACAATGACACCACCATGCATGCAGTGCCACTTTCCAAAGCGACTGTACAAGTTATATGCGTTATGTTGCGTGTCAATTTACACCAGTGCTTCACTAATGGTGGTCCACGGACCCCAATGGATGCGTGAGGACACTTCAGCGGGTTCGCAAGTGCATCATCAGCGCTCGCCCTTCCTCCTTTACGCGAAACCTTGCTGTCAACAGAAGAAAAGTGTCTTCTGACACGAACGCTTACACTTCACCGCGTACCAAGGTGTTTTGAAGTCTAGTTTTCTGCGCAACACCTCAATTGCGTGCGAAAGCCAGACGTATAATGGACACGTATCAGCGTACTTCACCGTTGGCTCCCCCTTCACTTTTTCAAGACCATAAGAGGTCCCCAGCACGTTCATGGCTGAGAACCAACACCAACCGGACTTCGCTGCACCAGCATACGACGCCGTTTCGCAATCGCGCGACCGCTGCGGCCGAACACGCCCCCTCGAGCGCTATATACGCCCACCGCGCTGCAGCAGACGGCGGAGGGTCACGCTGAGAGCATAGGCGTGGTGCTCAGCCCGGCCTGTCCACCGTGCATGAACACCGAACATTGGCGGCGGCGAGAATTAGAGAACGCTGTAAAGAAGGGTGCCGGGGCACGACAGTAGCCGCGCTGATTGCGCTTCACTCACCGCGAGACGAGGAAGTCCAGTGGCGGTGCTTGTGCGCTACTGTGCTCTCTGGGGCAGCCTTTTATGAGGCCCTCTCTTCCAACGGCCAGATAGCGGGGACAAAGGGCAGCAGCGAGTATACGTCGGCGAGATACCGGCACTTCACGACCGAGACCACGTGCGGCCCGACGCGATGGTTTACGGCGCTTTCCTCTACTCTGGCTGCTGGTGGACAAGAGCTATATGGGGCGGCTCCTTCCATGTGACACAACGCGGCCCCAGCCGCTGACTGCTGCGCGCTTCCGTCAAGTGCCCGCGAACACTGGCCTTTATCGAAGGGACGCGCGCCGGACAAACAATTCATCTAAGCGCGGCTCAACACGGGGAAAGCGTCGACTTCCCCTGCCTTTTTAACAGGGAAGCTGTTTAGCAAATCGTAATTTTTCGTATCCCCGGTTAAAAATACCAAGAAAATGCCCAGCGCTCGTGTCTGCGTGCCTCGCGTCGACCGCCCAGCGTCCCCGGCGCACGTTTCTCAAGCCAAGCATACCCACTTAAAGGAGCCATGAAGAGAAAACACAAGTTTGGTTCATTCGAAAGATTGCCTCGTTAGAACCATAACGACACCACTTATAACGCAACTTCGCTCAAATAAGCTACATAATTAGGAAAAAGGAAATGACCATGCGACCCACCAGCTCATTTTCCGCAACAGAACCTGTGATGTCACTTGGGAATGCTCTGCGATTGGCGGAGGCCGGCAAAAGCAAACGCATGTTAGGCAGGGCTTACAGCTTGCATAGCGAGCTAAATGCCCGTTGAAAAACATACTGCACATTCTTTTTATGACAAGAACGGTGGAGAGTAAACGGTTTGAAGGTCCGAACGAACTCGCAAGCGTGTGCGCCAATGCGTACGAAACTAGCGCCGGCCGAGCTCGACATCTCGCCGTCGCGCAGACGAATTTTCGGGTTCGAGGCTCTTCGGGGCCAACGAACCGTTCCAGCACGCACAGCCGCGACCTTGCTTCGTATCGTAATCCCTTCACAGGAGGTTGGCCTTCATATCGCCAACCAGCAAAGGTAAAAATAGAAAACGAGGGGAAGTAAAGAAACAGCAAGAAGCGACGAGATAGTGCCAGTCGTTCGCGTAAGTTTCGAATGGTGTGGCTTGCTGCTGTACGTTACGAGCTCGTTTCCAGTTTACAACACTGAAAACTTCAGTTTGTTCAGTTACGGCAGGGACCCTTACGTTAGCTCACTCCTGGGACTTGCTGGCGATCGTCGCCGACTCGTCAAATCGCTCTGACCTTGGGGAAAAAAATGCCGTAAACCCGCGCATTGACGCTCGTATCTTTCTGGTCGAAGCAGAGAGCTCGCGCGAACGGCTTTCCATACACGACACCGGCCAACTGGCATAAGTGATACTGCTACTGAAATTGAACTATTATAACCATAATCAAAATACGGCACATACGTACCAGTCTATATTCGTCCGTCGCGACAGGGCTGACGAGGCAGCGGTGCCGACGGCTGGGCGTTCGTCTGTTGTGGCTATCGCAGATGGTCGCTTTCCCGTCCACCGCGTATCCCACAACTCTTGCCGCTCGTGCACTTAGAAGCATTGAGCGTTTGTTTTGTTGGTGTGAGGTTGTTAAATGCAAGCCCGAGCTCCTCGGCGAGAGTTTTGTTCTCCGGATCAGGCGATTCCATGACTAGGGCTGCGGGTGCACTAGGTTTTACTAGTATTTTTAAAATGGCCGCCGTCTCGATCGACTCCCGCGTGTGGGTGCTATATGGAGTCGACATACTAAGTATCTGTTTCATGGACCGGCTCTATGACGCCATTGTACACGTCACGGAATGTTCAATTTTAGCGGGAGATTTAAAATTTTGGCTTAAATTGCCTTATTTCTCAGTGAATAAAGCATCATTTTGCTTCCGGGAAAGCGCTTGGGGTACTATGAAACACCTAATCTTTCGAATAAAACAAATTTTTGTTTTCTCTTCATGGCTCCTTTAAGGGGAGTGGCCAAGATTGGCAAAAAAAAAAAAATATCCAGCGTTCGCCGTAATCGTGGCAACACTTGCTCGGAACGAGAAACACATGTCATAGCTTACGCCCCTCTAAGGTGATGTCCAGTGATTATCACTTCCAAAAAAACGAAAGGAGCTCACACGTATAGCAACAATGATGGAGTAAAGGTCGTTGTGGCAGCGAAGAAGAAGCAAATTGGCTGCAATCCTGGACTTAAACCTCCGTGATGGTCGTGAAGGTTGCTTACAGCTTCGCTACCTTCAAGTCTTACGCGTTAATGTGAGCTTCCTTCATTTTTTTTTTATCATAAAAGGCCCACAATATCTAAACTCATGGAGCCTTCGCGTCGTTCCATTAATCGGTCGGTCGGATGTCTCGAACGCACAAAAGATGTTCTGAGCGCACTTGCTCTGAACATGTAGATAGCCGACGTACAAAAATGAGGTTTAACTGAAAAACTCAAATGTCTTAGAGTCACTAGCTAAAACCAGCAATTGTCACATAATAAATAGTTACGGCTAACCGCAGTGCGATGTCCTAAATCCGAGTGGGGTTATCAAACGAAAGTAATGAAAATGCATAACGCTGATTGGCGCAGCTAATAGCAGTTAGGCGTATAAAAGGTCTGAGTATAAAATGTAAGTATGGATTAAAGATCTGAGGTACGGGATGATGACCCAGCTAATGACGAGGTTACATTGTCGTTGTGATAAGTTGTGGTGCTTGTTAAAATTCAAAGTGATGCGTTGCATGCGCTATTGTAGTATCAAATGAAATGTGCCGGTAATGAAATACAGGATCACCAATTAAAAAGGCAAAGCAGTGGTTAGTGCTATTTATGAATAATCAAATGTATACAGTGATGGGTAGCCTAGCCAACTTGCAGACTCTATGCACTTAGTCCTGATCATGCGTTCATGCGCCGCAAATAAGGTCAGTCACCACCCCCTTCCACCCCTATTTCATACAATTCTCTCCACAGTTTTCTCTGCGTAATAAAAAGAATTCGCACCATTTTTTCACTCATTGTCCGAAGAAACGTCATACAATGCCATGAAATGTCCGGGGTGCCATCGTAGTCACAGCGTGACCAAACGGGTGCGGGTGTCAGATTCTTCGAAAGCGTATCGTGAGTGAGGTTTCCTCATGAAACACATGTCGTCTGGAAGAGGTCTTGAAATAGTTAGAAACAGCCGCGAACATCTACATGAAAAAGTAGAGCAAATGCATTCGATTGAACAATCCACGGAACCAACAATGAATTTTCGGTAAATAAGGATGACTTGCGATTAACTCACGAGAATGACGATTTGACTCAAAAGTTCGGTCTGTGCTATGGTATTACGCAATGCAAGCACGGCGTTCTGCACTACGTAGTGCCACAGCGCTGATCACATTTTAAAGTCAAATGGTATGCACGTTGCTGTCATTCACAGCATTCACTTTGTTTGCGGCAATCATTGGTCAATATATTGCCCCGTGGGAAAGATTAACTACGGGAGTGTCTTAGAGGGAAGATAATTTGTGGGCGTGTTCAACATGCCTTGCTGACAACAACATACTTGGTACACTGCACAAGAACGCCTTGAAAAGTCTTGCTAGAGATATATTTTTTGTGCAAGTGACATTTTTTATGTATTTATTGCAGTCACTTTATTGCATATTTCTTTAAAATACCTTCCTTGGATGCGTGTATCGTGCTATACATGCACCAGTGCGCTTGACACGCACCTGTAGGACAGTGAGCTTAAATAAGTCAGTGTAGCTCCTTCAACGTAAATTGGGGCACAGATACTATAATTTGACTTGCGAAGCGAGAAAGGAGGGCGTGGGTGGCACTATTGTTTATGTCAGCTGTATAAACAGGATAAAAAGTATAAACACATTGACTAAAGATTGATTCACGTTTGTGGCTCGAATACGGGACTTTACAATAAGGGCAAAGATGACCTAGGCGGGTAAAACTAAAAAATCTCGGGCCATCTCCACTAATGTGAAACCTGGGGAGGGGTAAAGCATGCAGTGTATAAGCGTATTCTTGGCGTTTTTGCCAACGGAGATGAAACCTTTGGGGGGTAGAGGTATACAGCTTTGCTGCAAAAGCCTCGTGTCTTTAAGCACAAAGCGTACTAGCGTGAGGCGTAAACGAGTGTCCCGGTGTTTTCTTAGTACGCGTATAACGAAGCGTTCCAGCGCGAGGTGTTAACGAGTGTCGCGGTGTTTTTTAAGTACACGTTACAAAGCGTTCTGGCGCGAGGCGTAAACGAGTGCCCCGGTGTTTTTTAGTACGCGTTACGTTCTAGCGCGAGGCGTAAACGTTTTACTACCGTGACTACATGAGACGACGGTTACGACGACGACATGAGACGGCAACAGCCCGAGCCCCTAAGGGGCTTCGCCGCTAAAAGTGAGCAAGATGTATATACAACTGCCAAGTTAAGCTGCATGAATATAACATCAAATATCAGTACATGAAGCAATACTTTCTGGGCTAAAAAATTTACAGCTAGGTTGCATAGTGGGGCTTTTATTTATAAAAAAAAACCCTACCCTCTGCAAGAAATGCTCGCAGCGGTGAATGAAGCATACGACACAAGTCCAGCTCTCTGGAAGATGTAACCGGTTTCTGCGCGGAATGCCGAGCCGAAGCTACTCCCTTGGTTTTTTTTATATGTACAAATTTACTAACAAATCTTGGAGACTCGTCATGGTAGGACAACACCTCGGCGTAAGTTCAATATGACAACTGTAATGCGGGAAACATAACACATGGTTCATTTATTGGAGGAATAACAACTTTCGGCGTAAAGCACACTGGCATTTCATTCCACTTCTCGCCAACGGGAACACTGAGCGCATATGGTTCCATTGTCTCGGGTTTACAAGGAACAGGAGCAATTGAAATGGAGTCACCAATGACCCCACTCTTTAGTGGTGACGGGAACTGTGGGGGGCTGGTAAGAAAAAGGAATGCTTTGTTCGTGCCACCCGCTCACGAAAGGACAGCGACATTTCATCTGATCCTCATAACATGGTGGTGAGCCAAGGGGCGGGACCACTGACGTGATCCCCACGCGGGAGAGTGATTCTGACCGCATAAATTGGAAATTCAATCGCGCTTCCACCACTAATATTATTGTATGCGAGCTAAAGAAAAAAAAAAACAGCGGAAAAGTTGGGCCCTTTTCTTCCCCTTTCTGATAGAAAAGGTTTCCTTGAGCAGCGCTCTACGTTTGCCCATTAGGCGCACACTCTCCAGCAACCGCAGTACTGATACGGCTATATCTGGCACGCGCTTTCCACCACAAACACATTTTATGTTCCCATAGTGCGATTATTGCTTATGACAGGTTTATCAGGTTTTGGCGACATGCGGCAGACAATTTGCGTCTGCACCAAAAGAGAAGCTGTGCTGTTTGTGTATAGTTTGCTGCCCGTTGGTGTTGTCACTTTGTTTTGCTCATTCAAAAGTGATGTGTTGGAAGTGTGGTCACAACGATCTATCTTTAGCGTCATATTGAGATGATGGGGTGCTTTTACAACACTATTCTTGGTGCTACGTGGTATGTTACAGGGCATTTGAAATGTTTCCAATATGATAATTTCATCACTGCTAGCTTAATCAAGAGAATTTGCGCAAATGGCGGCACAAACAGAGCGGTAAACACACAGTGATGTACACGTGGTGTGTTTTTTTCTGCTATTGT
This sequence comes from Haemaphysalis longicornis, assembly GCA_013339765.2. NCBI lineage: Eukaryota > Metazoa > Arthropoda > Arachnida > Ixodida > Ixodidae > Haemaphysalis > Haemaphysalis longicornis. The sequence goes on from CM023448.1 coordinate 177,686,169, forward strand.
TGTTTCTGCTATATTTAAAGCAAAGCTTTCTACGCCTCAGTGAGGGCGTATGTCGCGTCAAAAACGCACTGCAGGAAAGCCAACTTTCTCTCCCGATGATGATGAGATCGTGGGTTAAGAGAAAGAAGAAAAAAAAACGCTCGCCGTGGTGAGAATCGAACCTGGGTCCCTCGCATTATAAATCCGGCTTCTATCCGATTTCGCCATTCTTTTTTGTTCTTTATTACCTGATACAAAAATGCCATACAACATTTGCACAACAAAAGATTAAAAAAACCCTGGCAAGTGCGTGCGGGCGAAAACAGTTAAATCTTCAGGTTAAAACTGCACCGCCAAAGCGGTTAGAATTTCTAGAGGGGTGCATGGACGTGCGAAATTCTACAGAAATATCGTGTGTGCTGCTGAGCCCAAGGACGTGGGTTCGATTCCCGGCCTCGGCGGCCGTTTTTTTGATGGAGGCGAAAAGCAAGAACGCCCATGTGTTCGAGATTTCGGCTCACGTTAAAGATCCCCAGGTGGTCAAAATTAATCCGGAGCCCTCCACTAGGGCGCGCCTCATAACCCGTGTGGTTTCGGCGCGTAAACCCCCCCTAAAGCAGTCTAAAGCAGTGCACTACCCTCCAAGCGGAAGAGACAGCGATCGCATTTAGCCATTGTGCAGGCTCAAGCCAGTACCATCATCACTGACTCCCAAGCCGCTTGTCGTACGTACATGACGGGAAGAATTTCCAAAAAAAGCAATGCAAGTTGTGGCCAAGAATCCCCCAAAAGAAACATGTCGATAATTTGGACGCCATCGCGGCAATCGAGCAGCCCGTGCGTTCACCCGAGGTCATGGAAACCGGGAACCGTTGGAGGATGACGACTGGGCAGATCCCCATCACACTATTTTCAGTGACATAACGCAACACTACAGGCTATCCCGACGCACTTACCCGACAGGAGATGACTCGCTGTCCAAAGAACAAGAAGTGATCTTCCGCCGTCTACAAACAAACACCTTCCCACGACGCCATTCACCCCACACTCTATACCCCCCTGTGCAGTTACTGCGGCCGACGCGCTACTCTATATCATACGGTCTGGGAGTGCCAGAATAACCGAGGCTTGAAACCAATTCCCAGTCCTACGAACAGTGGGATAGTGAACTTGCCAGCTCTGACCCGAATAGGCAGTTATGGCTGACCGAAAGGGGGAAGACGGCGGGTAGAACCAAAGGAGTCCTGGACTAAGGACCCCGCCCACCTACAGCTCTTCAGTCGCATAAAGGTTTATCTCCCTCTCCTCCCCCCCCCCCCCCCCCCCCCCCCCCGAAAAAAAAAAATGATGCACCCCTTCGTCTAACGGCGACGGTGGTTAAACGCGAAGCTTTTCTTCGTGCGAAATAAAATGGCAAAGGGTCAAAGCCAAAGCCTCTGAGATCAAAAGTCCAAACTGAGTGCGATTCAAAGACCACAGCGTCCGCGAGTAAGTCCAAACTCAGACAAGAACGGAGGAATTCCTCACGAGAAAGCTTAGCGTATCAACCGTCAGACGGAGGGGTGCATAATTTTTTCTAATCTTGTAAGAGCGACTAGCTCACCCCCATCTCGCTTTGGGGAAGTTTAACTATGTGTGTCACGCATTTAAAGGGACTCTGCCATACCTCCGACAAACGTTTTCACTCTTTCCGTCGCTTCTGGAAGCATTGTAAAAGCTAGAATTATCAATACCACGGAACGGCACTGCGTGATTTGCTCGTCGCAGCAGATACGCCTTCAGTTTCTGCTTTACTTCGTGGCTTTTTTTCTAAATCGGCTGTAAAATGCGTTTATTGCTGCAACAGAAAGCAAGAGGCGAAAAGCCGCTACATTGCTGTAATGACGTAATTCGACAGCTCAGAAACGTCAAGATTCGGGAAAGCGAGAAAAATGTTTAGAGTAGGTTTCAAAGTTTTCTGGTGGGCATTGAGCAGTAATTTTTGGCTGAGGTACTTTGTGACTCCGTATTATAAGTACTGGATGTGTTTGTTGACTACATTCTGAAAGCATTTAGGATTAGGGAAGAAATTGAAAAAAAGCGCTGCAGGGTCCTTAAGTGAAATTTATCGGGTAAACTTTTTATTAGCGTAGGCCTTTGAAGTTCTTCGTGCAGCAGTTTTGTGCTTTCCTTTTGTGCGTCTCGTTTTTCTTCACATCTCCAGGGCTGTGCAAAAGAACAGACTTGTTTTGAATGCTCTGCAGAGAAGCTGGAAGAATGTGCAAGGTCTGCAGCAAAGCCAACTTTTTGCATCGTTGCTGAAATTTGGCAGAAATGAAGACGGGTTTTGCGCGAAGCTCATTTAACTGGTTATCTGCACGCGTGAAACGCAGAAAACGCCTTTTCGCTGTGACGTAGAGGTTCATCAAGAAAATATTTCTTGAACGTTCACGAATAAGGTAAGAAATAAAGGGATAAACACGTTTCTATATCCCGTAACGGGCCATGCAGACAAAATACAAGTTCGTTTTATTAGAAATATTTCGTGTTTTACAGTAACCCCCAGCGCTTGTCCTGCAACAAACGATGCCGCATTCACTGAGAAATTAATCAATTTAAGTTAAAATGTTGATTCTCTCGCTAAATCGTGTGTTTTCGTGACGTCTGCCATGAAGTCATTATTCGAACGAACTTGCAGTGCGTCATTAGGCTTTGCAGCCTTGCTTACCGTCAGTCCTCTCAGATGACGCTACCCTAGTCAACCGCGGACCGTTGGCCACCGTTGCTTTGTTTTTGAGCGTAGTTGCACCTGGCTTGTTTTTGTTTCTGTAGAAAGCAATCGTTTCGTGAATCATGGGGTATCCTCGACAAACAGGCTCACGTAACACAGCGTCGCTTACGCCAATCGGCCAGTGTCGTGCTCCAAAGCGGTAAAGTCGTAAAGTGCTGTGCAGCTAAAACAAGCGTAGTGCGCCCAGTACCAACAGCCGTGCACATCGGTACTTCTATGTTTACGTGTATTTTCGTAACTTTCATTGTTTACCCCACCATTCTTACTGCTGTAAAATGAACATGCATTACAATTAAGCGCAAATAGCTCCTTCGGCAAGCTTAGAAGCCCTACCTAATTTGCGTTTGCTTTTGCCGGCCTCGGCCAATCGCACAGCTGGGCATATGACATCATAGCTGCTGTTGCGGGAAATGAGCTAGTGGGTCGCATAGCCATTCGCCTTTTTCCTAGTTATATAGCTTACTTGAGCGAAGTGTGCATTAAAAGTGGTGTCAGTATGATTCTAACGAAGCAATATATCGAATGAACCAAACTTGTGTTTTGTCTGCATGGCCCCTTTAAAGGAACACTGAAGTGAATTTGAGAAACTTCTGTTTGTCTTCGCATAGCATAGACGGGCTCAAAGCAACATGGTTTTCATTATTTATCCGATTTATAAAGCAGTATTTGATTCATAAGCCTGAAAGAAGAAATAATACCATGCGAAATTTGCCGCGGCCGCAACAACTACAGCTGTGATTTGAAATGACGCGTCACTTGCGATGTTATTGGGCTATGTCCAAGATATTTAGTCATGCATGCACACTTTCGTGCTCGTAAATGTTATTTTTTTTCTTTAGAAAAAAATTCTAGTACTATTGGCAACAAGCATGTGTGTCGGAATGTAGTTGTGGTTTACTTTTGGACAGTTGTTCAAACCAGTGTCGGTTTCGGTTCCGTGCAACGAGTGCATAGCTTCCCAAGTTATCTGTGATCGTGCATTGGTGATACTTCAGGAATCTTCATTCCCCGCTATTCCCATGTTGTGCTTCAGGAATTGGCGGGATAAACCTGCTACCACCGATTCTAGCTAGCAACGATGAGCCGAGGCGTATACGCAGTGCTGAACGCCCTCCGCGCCACCAGAGATGCTCAACTGGGGGGCGTTTGTCTCGCACCTTCGGAGCTCGCCTGTCTCCTCTCTGTAGTATTCGCCGCGAGCTCGACATGTAGGTGGCGACAGCGTCGCGCTGCTAGTGTGGATGCTCCGCTGAGCGGCCCGTAAGAATGCACACTGTGGGCGCGCTTCGTGCCTTTTTCCCGCCGTATGTGCGCACAAAAGGTGCAAACAAGAGTGTATGCTGTAGTTCGGTTCCTCAACGTTCAATGTATAGCATGGAAGCGGCAGTCAGTTTTCATTACTACGCCAAAAAAAGCGACGACTCATCGGGAATCTCAGAATGGCCGTAATTGTGACAATGAACTTGTACGCTGTGGCTCCTAGCAAGCTCGATCTTTCCAGACTACGGCTTTGAGCCTTCAATAAAAGCATAAATAGAAACAAATCAGGAAGCATCGATCTCTGAAATTCAGTTTACAACGGCAATCTCAATGGCTTTCACTGGCAGCATGACGCATTCTTGCATTTGTGGGATGCCCTGAAATGGTAACATCACCTATCTGCCCCGACATTCTTTCTAAGAGCTTACGATATTTTTTGTGTGTTCAAAAGGCAACATAAAATTACTGAATTTTGATCAGCGCAGAGATATAAATGTAACCGCTCTAACGGGTCTTTTAAATGAAATTTTAACGACTCTGAAGGAAGGTTTGATGAATAACGGTTTCGGATCACTTATTTACGGCTTTCGTCGCAAGTGAACTTGCGAATTGAATTGTCAACGCACGCAGTACAATCAACATCTCATGTTTAGCTAGGTTTTCGCAAAGTGACAAGCAGGTTTACAGTGTGCAAACCAAGCTTCTGGGACCTCACAGTGAGCACAAATTTTCTGTTACGGCTGCTCTGTTGACCATTTGCGTTCCTTTTAAAATCTAACAGGTGCCTGCAACAGCGAGATGTGTTTGCATTCTTGCGTATAAGGTCGCTTACGAACCCTAAAGATGGCAATAAATGAAGTTGCGCTGTTGCAGATGTAGTAAAACATTTTCTTTTTATTTCTCGTTGCGAATCAGCGCAACGGGTTCCGGTAACTACTTTGTTTTGTAAACTGAATATCGCCTTTGTCTTGGCATTTAATTCTTGAGGATTGGTTAAAAAATGAAATTCTGTGCATTTAGTTTTTTTTTTCGGGGAGGGTGGGGGGTCCTGCCAACGTTGCAAGAGCAGCGAGAAGAGAACGCATGTAACGCGAAAAGCCAAACTATGGTTATCAGTATTACTTGCAATCGAAACTACACTAGGCGTCGTGTTCTAGCGGTGGAAAAAGCAGTAAGTATTTTCAAAACTGATTAACCCCCCTTTGGTCCGGGATTGTGGCTCGCCTTTTTCAAAATTGTATTGAAAGCAAGCACTGTGGAAAAAAATTATAAAAAAAACAGTGAGTCATGGCACACACCCCTCACACATGTAGGCAACAACGTGCATTATATTACGCGTTTTCTCCTCTTTTTTTAAACTTAGGTCCACCTCAATAGGTTAAGACGTGACCATATTAGGCATTTGGTTATGCTGAGTGAGACACGTTTCTGGGCAAGGTGATTCATGTGGATTTGAAAATGATATATATGAAAATGACACACGAAATGCCACATGACAGAAGCAAACTCACAACTGCTTAATTTTACCTAAAAATCCCCCTAAATACTCTTGCGCATCCATAGAAACGTATTTTAAATAATACGTAAAATTAGCAACTCGATACAGTTGAATAAATGTTTATTCCTCCTCCTCAGTATAAACAACGACTGTCCTAAAATGGTATTTATTTTAGAAAAGGTACGGGAAGGTCACGATCACACAGGCGCTTGCGGGTGTAAAATACGTGTCCGGTAATGTATGGGCGATAACGCACGGGTCGTGTGCAGTGTAAATGTTTTCGTTTCTTTCTTCTTTCTATAAGGACACAGCGCAATTTTACAAGGGTGTGGAATTTGCACGCGTATGCACAGGTCTTGTCGCTTCTTACCCGTTTCGCGTAGTAAACTTTTATCGCGTGGGCACAAGGCTGACAGTTGAACTGCCGCACTGCGGTTTGGAGCTCTACGCGCGTGTTGTTAATTCGCACTGTGCCTTGTGTCCACACGCATTCTTCTATAACGCTTGTGGAGTAAGCTTCCCTTAGCCCCCCCCCCCCTAATTCCCCTAGACCCCCCGCCTTCCCCTAAATATTTAATCACCAGCAAATGAGTTCCTTAAGGCAGCAAAAAGCGATGGCAAATGTGTGGTGTGCTAGTTCTGCTAGTTAACTCTTCAAAAAAATTATTCTTGTACCTTGGTTTTACACTTGACAATAAGAGTCCCTATTGATTTTAATTCCTTATTTCCTATATGAACTTCGCTCACTCTTTCCCCGTCTTTAATTTGCCTTACTAGCGTACCAGTCACACAGGCTTACCGTTCCTATAGCTTGCAGCTCCATGTGAAGCGAAATCAGATGTGCGCTATTGTGTAGCTACTTTGACATCATCGACTTTACTAAGCTTGATACAGCCTACAAGCTAACAAACTCAAGCCACATTCTTCCGGGCACAAACCTTGTCGTGGCTTAGTTTTAACTGAGCGAACGAATTGCGACGACCCGCCGGTGGCCGGCCGACTGACTCTGTCGGAAGGTCGACGAGCCGCGCAGTAGGCGCAGTGAAGCCAAGCCATCTCGATTGAGCGCCATACGAAACGTCATAGGAAATCGGCAAGTAGGGAGCAGAGAGGGGGACAGCACTTTCGAATTGATTTTCCTACTTGAAAAATTCGCGTAAATGCGCCCAGAATGGTTGCAACATGGCCTAGAGATTCCAGACTTCAATTCGCTCAAGTAGTCTCACAATATTTACGAATACTGCCCTGTCCCTTTAACATCTTTCAGGTCCAAGGAATAAGCGCTAAAAGTGATTTTTGTGCCTAAATATTACTAATACAATTGCCTAAACTCAATTCAGAATTCTTAAAAATAAATCTTGAAGGAGCAAGAACATACATGTCAGAGGATCTCTCTTTCTATGGTCAGTTTTACGTAGATTGCTCATCAGAGAGCATACTGATTGATCAGTGATTATGGGGTTTAACGCGCCGACGCTACGCGGGTGATGAGGAGCACCGTAATGGAGGGCTCCGGATTAATTTTGACCACCCGGGGGTCTTTAACGTGCGCCGAAATCTCGAACACATGGGCGTTTTCGCTTTTCGCCTCCATCAGAAAAGCGGCCACCACGGCCGGGAATCGAACCAGCGTCCTCGTGCTCAGCAGCACAACGCCTTAGCCACTGAGCCACCGCGGCGTGTGAGAGAGCATACTCAGTGGCGTGGTGATCGTAAGCACCGTAGGGGAGAACCACAAAAATCGTGTGCAAAGAAGTCTTGATCTCACTACGGCGACAAGCACCCTGCAGAAACTTCCTATATGCATGTTTGTCGTTATTCTGTATTCCTTAATATTTTTCTTACATGGGTCGATGCTTCTAATGTGTTTTTATTTTTAATGTGTAAGGGCAAATCCGACTAAAATTGGTTGACAAAATCGGTATAGATTACTGAATTTGTACTTGGTTTCTGGCGTATTAACCTTCGCATCCCAAATATGTATGTTGAAACTGATACGCCTTATCTAGCTATGTCAGCCCAGAAGTCGACACTTTCGAGCTATTGTATTCTCATATGAACCTAAAAGCAAGTAGCTGCTGCCTGTCCTATCCCTGTTTGATAACAAACTTTAGTGTTCACTATTTGCTTGCAGCCTTTGCGTTATTTGTAAGTGACGTGATCTGTTACGTTCTACCCAGGCATTCTGACAGCGTGCTGTAACTTTACTCGAAGCAAGGAACTGGGATCCATGGGAGCAAGTCATGCCTGCGATGCCTGCCACGTGAAGCTACTGTGCATCACTACGCAGGCACAAGTTTCTCGCTAAAAGCTACACTTCTCTGTAAGAGCTTCTTGTGGAATAAATGACGAATAAATAGCGCAACCAGAGACGAATGGCAAGAATGACACTCTTTGTCAGACAATATTCCTTCTGTAATTCTAGCTGTTTCAGCATTTAGTAGGTAGTTTTGTTTTAAAAAATAAGGCTCGGTGGTTTTCGAAAATCCCATATTCGGTATGCTTATCATTAAAGTAAAGCTAAATTAAAGCTGCCACTTAACGACTGTTAATTCTTTACAAATGTGTATACGAACACTTCTTATCTGTCACTTCTGGCTACTTCATCTTCCGCGGTGCTTTAATGTTTCAGTGTTCACACAGGCTAGCAGCCTTATACGCCTCCCACGCGGCAAATCTAATGACATTTATAGCGAATGACATAACCTTCTAATGTCATTAGTTGGGCGCTACACGAGGATACCGGATGAACTTCGTCGCGAACAGCACTCGGTGATCGAATGAGAAAGCGATATTTGAAGTGGCGTTGGCAGATGGCGGCTCAATATTCCAACAGCATCGAGCGCTGCCTGTAGGGGCGCCACTGAAATCCCCCTAGCGGCCCGTTTCAAAACCAGCCGCGGGAGTCTCCGTTTCGCTCCTCAATGTCGCCGCTGCTTTTGCGGCACGTTCACGACTGAGAATCCATGTTTATGTGGAGCAGTCACTCTGTTCGCAAATGGGGTGTGTTTATGAGAGTGTAAAATGTTTATGACCCGATCTTAGTGTGGTACATTCGGCCTCCATAAGCGCCAGGTGTGTTTCACAACCAGCGTCGCGGAACCGGCGTATTCATGGAGCTGTTTGTAGATACACCGCCCTGAAATTTACTAACAGTGTCTCCGTAATAGCATTTCCTCAGATGTTCATGCATGCTATGGCTATACAGCACGATGTAAATCGGTTTTGTGCCCTTACTTAATCTGGCGGAGCACTCATACCTGACAGCACGCCAATTATGTTTGCCAATATCATACCTTATATATTGATCACCACCATTTACAAGCCAGAGTGTCTTAATTTGGCTAACATTCAACGAAAGTACGGTGGATAATGCAGAATTATACTCCGGGATCAGCACACGACAAAGGGTCGTCTTGTCGTGAGGTGAGCGCCCGTAAACAGTCGTCTGCTACATACTCGTATCCTCCCGATCAGCGCGGAGACGGGATTAGATATAATCCGCGTCCGCGACTAAACGCTTCTTCGAAACATCGTCATATGGCACAGGGAGCCTGAAAAAGCACAAACAGAGGGCCTTATCAGATACCAACTCTTCCAACCACACCTTTCATCGCTTGTGAACTGCCTACCCTGTATACTTACAAATGCGTCCGCCGAACGATCAGCCGTTCGTTGAAGTCGAAAAACAAACAAACAAGAAAAGTGAACGCGAGATTTCTGTGTGTGATTACTAAAACATTTATTGCTTGATTTCGCTCCGCATTTGTACACAGCGCCCCCCCCCCCCCCTCCCCTCAGCCCATGTCTCGCGAAATAGAAGGGCATTTCGCGTCTAGTTGGTCTGGTGAGTCCTACCTGGCTTAAGTTTCGACGAACATCTTTAGCACTTCAGAAGCTGCACTGGGTTTTTTCATTCCCTTTAGATATATATTATGTTTCTTCCGGACTAGCACAGCGTTTATTTTTCCGTAGTTTCATTTCACTTTCCTTGGTTCTTGCTAAGGCGTGAGTGGGCACATATTCAACGAAGCACATTTTCGCATGGCTTATATTCTTATAAAAGGCATAAGTTATTGTCCGGGATTGGGTAATCACATCCGCGAAACATATTTTTCTGCGACGTATATATTCAAAACGAAGCCGCATTCGCTGTCCGCGCTGCAAAACGAAACCAACCTCTCACTGTGCCAGTATCAGGTCTAAACGAGGCGACCGTAGAATTCACTTGTGCCTGACGTATTCGGAGGTGACAGTGGTGATATGCTGCTGCCGTCGCCTACGCCCGGAAGAGCGGCGACGAAGCGCGCAGAACCGCGTCCTCGATCGGGTAGCTCTTGTTGGCGTTCTAGTACGCCACGAATACGCAGCTTCTTTTAAAGTGACCTAAACGTACTCTTTGCTTATAGACATCACCATAGCAAGCTTTATAGGGCGCGGAAATGCGCAAGAAGCGAAACAGAACCAAACACTGCACCGAGCTCCTATCTCAGCCCCGCAGCGCAAATCCCGTAAACGCCGCGGAGAAGCTGCGGCAGGCGGGCGCAGCGATCGCGAAGCTCGAGGCGAATACCGTATTGTCTGATTCTACTACGTCGTTCCCCCAACCTTTTCTCGGCACTGCGCGAGGAAGAATGTACGCATCAGCGAACATCTTAGGGTGCTGGGGATTGGATTCTTTTCGACGTAACCTCACCTCGCACCACTGCAGGGGAGCGTAAACGCAAGTCCACCCATACACGACCGCGAGGCAGTAGAAACATGCTACACTCACGTTACTAGATTGAGCGGCTGAAGTTTTCAATAAAAACTTCAAAAAAGACAACCGCGCTTCGTGCCAGCAAGTTTAACTCACGGCTTCTTGCGAGCAGGCGGACAGAAACATGGGCAAGCGGGTAGCTATATGACGACGTAGTAATGGTTCCCCGGGATAATCTGCTTTCACCTGCCACAGCCCTGAACACGTATAGACAGTCGGCTCTCGGGAATCCACCAGAGCGACCTGTTGCAATTCCGAGACAAAGAAGAGAATTGCAGAAACTCGAAAGTGGGAATTGTCGAATGCTGTACACCGAGCGCCCCTAAATTTGGCTGCACTGCTACACACATACATTGCTAGGAAGACATTTTGTAGCGTGAGCTGCACTGGCCGAGGTTGAGCAGTTCGCGTGGCTCCTGGAGAGCCGTGCTGCGCATGCGCGAGGAGCAGTGATGTCACACGGCGCACAGAACGTTGCTTGCTGCCCGGCGTCTCTCACACACCCCACGCGCCCAGCGCTTTCGCCGACCTCCGTTCCGCACGTGGCGGCCCGGTCCACTTGATGATCATGGGAGCGGTGGGCGGGTGTGGAACCGATGGCTCGTGCGTCGCAGCAACACCGGCGTGCGCCTGTGGAACCAGCTGAGCTCTGGGGCGATTGGTGACGCTGCGGCGGGCCGCTTGATAAATATACATGTCACATAACGCGCATACCGTGTGTGTGTCATTGAAGCAGCAGTAAGCATGATAATCAAGCTAATCCTAGACAACCAGGAAAGCTAAGAATAACCAGCTGAACCTTAGCTCGCGCTACGTATATCCTGGCATAGTCGAGCTAAGCCACTGCTAATTTTTTTTCATGCGCAATATACGCAGACTGAAACCAAGCTATGAACACTTTACTGCCTTTTACCTCCACAAGACCCCACAACCCCATGTATCCATCCATGCCGAGACCATTTGAGTCGGCTTCACTAGTATACACAAGTGTGCTGCTAGGAAGACATCTTTAGAGGCAACGCAAAATGTATTGGTATATGGAGATATGAAAGTCCCAGGGCCTAAAAATAGATAAAGAAAATTTGGCAGATAAGAAGGCCAGGTACGGTTTGACCAAAATATTTGTTCGGCGCTCGGTGACGTCACGCAATGCAAGACGCCGTGCCTACATTCCATGATGTCGAAGCTAGCGCAGACATTTTTTTTGTGTCGTCGAATTCGAGGGACATTGGAGGGACACTGGACACTGGATATTCGAGGGACACTGGACATTAGAGGGCATTGCGGGGAAGCGTGTTTTGGGGAAGGCAGGTGCTTTTGCGAGTATACCAGAACACACACGCGCACACAAAATTGCAGAAACTCCCAACTGGGAGTCGTATCTGCTACACTCCGGGCTCCTTTAAAGTCGGCTTCACCAGAACTATGCTTGCATAGTTCAGAAGAATTTTTTTTTTGCGCCGCATAAACCGTGTGATTCCAAGGTACGAAGTCCCTAGGGCCTTTTACTAACTACCTGCATAAGACTGCGTCCCTATAGAGAGTTATACACCACACCTATCCTCTTTAGATCCTGCTTCACTGCAGTACACAAATGCATTGCTGGGAAGACACTTTTTAAGAGGCAGTATAAGGAGTTTGATATCAGAGCATAAAGGCCTAGGGCCTTATCTCAAATACTTCCGTAAAAACCCCTGTATTTCCATAGAGCGCTTTACGACCAGCCCCCTTACAGTCGGCTTCGGTACTACACACAAGTGCATTGTGCGAAGACGTCTTTCGAAGCATGATGGCCAAAGGCCATGCATGGTCATGCATTCCTACGGGGCGCTATACAATGAGCCCCTTTAGAGTCTGCTTCACTAGTATGCACAAATGCACTGCTGGGAAGAAATTTTTAGGGAGCAATATATAGCGGAACCCCGTTCATACGTTTTTCACCGGACCGGGAAAACAAAACGTAACAACCAGGAAAACGCGGCAGTGAGGAAACCTTGGAAAATGAACGAAAACAATGTAGCTTTGACTTGCAACCATGTATTTCTGTAACTTTGGCTTTCGAACCTTAAAACACTCGAGAATGTGGGATTGCCGCTTTTTGCGATCGCTCGAAAACACCACGCGCGGCAATGCAAGGTCCCTAGCGATGTCGACTCTCTTCCGCACTGGCCTGCTGTCCAGCTGCTTTTAGTATACGTCAAGCTTTTCCTGAAGGGAGAGCGCCTCCCGTTTTTGCGACCCCATCAAGGCACGACAAAGTTCGCGGTGGCAAGTTCAACGGTGTTCTCAAAGCTTGAAGCGCACGAAGACGACGAGAGTGCGTGCTATTCTTGCGGTGGTGCTTTACGGAAATGTATGTATGTATGTATTTATTGCACAAAAGAAAGAAAGGAAGGTCCACCAACAGGCGTAAATTGTCTCGCCTAGGGGCGGACACCGGAACACCTGCTGGCGTAGGGGAGGTGGGATAGGGAGGAAAGAGTACATAGGAATAGGGGGATAGACCACTTCCGGCATTCCGAAGTGAGACTTCCGTTGTAAGCGCGGTGATGGTGGTGATAGCATAGAGTAAAATAGGGCCGGTGACGAATCGCACCCGCGTGCGGCTTCATGCAGTCAGTTCCGTAGTCAAGCCTGGCCAAGGCTCGTCAAACGTAGCAATGGCGGTCCGCGCATGTTGCCCAGAGGGCTTCGGTGAGTCAGATTGCGACGACCGATCCGGGAACGTACTCTGAGCCACGACGTAACAGTGAGGATTTTAATACATGGGACTCTATGCGAGCTGCTCCGGGACTAGACAAAAGCAACGTTGGAGCCGGGAAAACGTATACCACTAAGGAACGTAAGAGCGGGGTTCTACTGTAGAAAGTCTGATATCCAAAGTGTGAAGGCCCTAGAGCCTTCGAGCAGCACTTAGGTGACAGGCGTGGTATGGCCCATTCAGCCATCTTACAGGTAGGTTTAGAGCGTTCGGACGAGAGCCAGTTAGCTGAACCAAGAAAAAAAAAAAAAAATGGCCGCGTCTCTGCTCACTTCGCTGCAAATGTTGTCGAAAGACGATAGTCATCTGACGCCCCTGCAGTCTCACCCGCCCACCTCTCGCGCTCTTCCCCTCCCGACTCGCTCCGCCCACGACAAACACGGTGGAGGTTTGCTCAAGTCAATTCAATTTTCCTAGGTTCCCCTGCTCGCGGGCCGACTTATTGGAACCTTTCGTTACTGTTGTATTTGGAACGCACCACGAGCGCCGGGCTCCAGCGCTAGCCATTTTTTTTTATATTTTGGTTAAAATATTATTCTCAACGCGTCCTTTTTTTATCTTTTATTGCAAAAATCATACAGCCATGTGTTTTTGATGAAAAAGAACACTGCGAATACCATTTATGTATTGATGTTTTGCCTCAAATATGCCTAACGCTTTCTTTTTGCTGAAAAATGTCGACGAGTATGAAGTGTGTGTCCAGACTTAGTGGTTTGGAAAAGTTTTGCCTGTATCAACCTCTTGTTAATGTATTCACTTCACTTTTGGCCGGAAGGTTGAATCGACGGACAGACAGACAGACAGACAGACAGATCAAACGTTTCGGGTTTAAGTAGCCCAAGAAAGACTATCGTCTTTAAAAAAAGGTACCAGGGAAAGAATGCGCTATGAATTATCCGCGTTTTACGCATATCGCTTGTGTTCTATCGGGTGTGTTCTATTGAACCACGCATATCTGGTACCTGACGGTGACTCTAAGTGGCCAGAAGCGGAGCAGTGGATAAGCTCTTTCGGCACAACGGGTGGAAATGTGGCTCGATTATATTGCGCCAGGTATATCAAAGAAGCCGCGGGAATGGTAGCTGTATGAGTATCGGCCACGGATTACAAAACCAGAGATCAATGCTGGAATGCCACGCCCTATGCGCTGCGAAGTGGACGTCCACAAGAAACCAGCACTCACCTCGGTCCTTCCGTCCAGAATGGTAGCGGGGGCCGGCGCAGGCACGTCGATGCGAAGATCCCGTTTCTGCTGTGACGTCACAAGCGCATGCACAGGTAACGAGCGGGATCAGTTTCCCATTGTCTCCCACGCACGCTCGTCTTTCGGATGCTGCGCGTAATTGTATAATGTACGGCTATTTCCGCAGACCAACGCATGGGAAAATCTCACGCTGCTGCAGCGATGCTCCGAAAGCCCTCATAACGTGGCCGAACCAAACAGGCCCTAAGCGCGTTTTCCGTCACCTGTTAGCGTCGCGCGATTACGACCGCGCACTGTCTTATGGCTCCTGTAAAGATGTCCCTGCGTGCATGAAGGACGAATCTCAGAACTCGCCTTGCTGACCCACGTTGCAGAATTTAAAAGCTGTATGTTATGCAACGCTCAAAATAGTAAACCCGGTGTTGCTGTTTTTTTTTTTTTTTCGTGTTTATTCCTTGTTCACTAAACGACTCGATAAGCGTCGTTGCTTTCTTTTTATTATCCGCATTTTCTTCGACATCGTTTCTCCGCGTGAAAACGTCCGGCAAATAAGAAACATCAAGGAAAAACCTGCTGTTTTCAACAACTTTTATAAGCTTTGCAAAGCTCTCAGTCGGGTCTTATCGCACGGCACAGTAACGGGTACCAAGTCATAATAATAACAACAACCACCACAACTATTTATTAGAGTTTTAGCAGTCCGTCTGTCCCGTCGTTTACGTAGTTACCGTGTTTACCGGGACCCGACTGCGCCTGCGAAAGCAGGGCGCACCCCACCGTGACGAATGCACGGGCATGGCGAGGGCTGGCCCGCAACTAATCCACCCCACAGCGACGAATGCGCACGTGCCCAGACGGGTCCCGGTCAACACGGTAACCAGGTGCAACACGGAGCATACGGAGTGCTAAAACTCTGTTATTATTATTATTATTATTATTACTACAAACTCCCACCCAGTGGACGATTACAGGTTATGAGAAAAATGCGTGAAGGATGGAGCCACTCAAAGTTCGACCAATGTTGCCAAGCGAACGGTCACCGAAGAAATAGGCTTTAAAAACGTTTTCGTGCAATATGTTCTGCCACGTGTTGTTATGAGCCTTCGCTTGAGGACGGGGAATTGAGGACGGGGGGGTGACGGGAGCCTTCGCTTAAGGACAGCCGTGAATTATTACGGCCAATGGGTAAACATTTTAGCGGCACCTTTGAGATCGACCAGCAGACTGCTCGAGTGCCCGCTTTGTCTGAGAAAACCCCGGAAGCATTTCCTTCCATTCCTGTATCACGAACTGTCACCCCACCCTGAAATCCACTTGCCCCATCACTAGGAATTGCACAATCATGAATAAATGTATTATTCGGTAAATCAATAGCACTTGGCTAAACACTCAAAGTCATTCTCGCGCCCGGACGGTTGCCCGTATGTGAATTTTATGATTAAATACCGAGTGAATGAGGGTGGCCAGAAATGCCTATTTGACGGGACACGTCCTAATTGTCTGGTGTTCGTTCCGGCGCCCCACGCATTTGCTTGTGGGCGGTATCTATCAATGTGATTAGTGCCCGTGAATGTTTTCCCTAACGAGCCAAAATTAAAGTGGGTTTTCGGGGAGGGGTGGGGCAACCGTGTTTTCGGGAATAATGGTGCTTCTCGGACTATACCCAAACACACAAACAAAGACTTCCAGAAACTCCGAAGTGGGAATTGTCTGTGCTAGACATCGGTCGCCTGAAGAGTGGGCTTCACTAATATCACGCATGCATTGCTGAGAAAACATTGTTCTTGTCGCTATAAACCAGTCTGATGCCAAAATGGGAAGTCACGAAGGGCTCCCCACAAGCCCCGGAAAAAAAGAAGAGTTAAAGCGGAAGAAGTTTTCGCTTGGATCCAGAGGCTGGCATACATCATGCTCTGTGACGAAGGATGAGTTCGAGCTAGTACTCCACTTTTTACGAAATTTATATTTCCAATATCGCGCGCGGTTGCAGAGAGTGAAAGTACAGCAGGGAGCTGCGAAGGCAAGCAGGCGGGAAGCGATAACCGGCCCCTCAAAAAATCCCACGATCGCGGCCGCCGCGCCCCGATGCTTTAAAAAGCGCGCGCAAGCAGTTTTTTCCATCCCAAAATTAGGCTTCCGGTGAAAATGCCCCTCTCTGAAGCAACACGAAGGGATCCAAGGTATTTTCAATTTGATATATTACAGGTATTGAGAAGTCGATAATGTAAATTATTGACATATTCTAGCTCTCTTTTTTTTGTGAGATTCGAACGCGCCGATGCCTGCAGGCTTCAATTAAGGCACGCCGAAATCTCGTACACACGGGTGTTCTTGTTTCTTGCTTGAGCAAAAAAATAAATAAAAACGCCGTTGCGGCCGGGAATGCAACCCAGGATGTCGTGATCAGTAGCGGAACGCCATTGTAGAGGATAGCTCACTTTAAATCAAAAATATAAAGCCCCTTTTTATTTAAAAAAATGCGCCGCATATTTCTCGACGCTACACTACACACGTAGCTTAGCGACCGTTTCTGCGTCAATACATTGAAGACGATTTTCGGCTATTGTCTTATCGCATTTTCGCGACGCTTTCCTTCATGAACGAAGCTCGCCACAGGCACCGAAAATATCCTCCCCCGACTGTTGCTTCACTGCATTACGCACTTGCACTGCGGTGAAACAGCGTTGTCGTGCTGCCCAGCATTGATAAATGCGAGCGAGGTGAGTGCTTACCACTGCTTAGCGAATCGTCCTACGGAAACATATTGTTATCACGATTAGATTTAACACTAGCCAGTTAATCTGTTTATCCGCGTACAATACGTCGCGACGTCGCTGCAAGAAACGCTTTTGAGATCGTGAATGCCGCGCCGCCGACAGGGCTGCCATTTCATCCCCCTCCCCTCCCGGTTTACAGTTCTGCATTCATGCTCTTTTACGTTGAACCCACTGAGCGCGACCTTACAAAAATTTGCAATGCTTTGCGCATGAGACAGCATAACAAGTCGCAGAGAGGTTAGAGCACGCACCTGAGGAATACGTCCTTTTCTACAGCCAAAGCAAGCGCGCTCGCACGTACGCGTGTGCGCTACGTGTGCCACGTTTCCGTATCGTTAGCGCTCACTACGCACAGCGTGCATTCTGCCTGCGTTTGCACGAATTATCAGGCGCGGTTTCAGCGACCTCGCAGGTTTCTTTTTCGCACCTCCCGACTGCGAGAGTGATGCGGCTGCAGGATGAAAGGGATCGTTTATGGAACCCGATTGCATCCGATTTTCCCGTGACGTGGCCGGCACAGGACTGGTCAAAAAGCGGGAAAGGAAAAGGAAGAAAGAAAAAGAACAGTGCTCCCGCAAAGTGGCTATGGCAGCGTCTCTTCATTTTGCAAGAATGCAAAATGTTACCTCGAAATTTTTCACAGCGGGTACCTGGCTGCCGGCGCATGTTTACGTCTGCGGCAGAATGGCGGTTAATTCAAATTTTAAGGTCATGCACGCAACCAAAAGTAGAACAACGCTATTTTAGGCAAGCCTTCAGTAGTAACAACCCATTTTGAAATTTTTGTATGCGCACGTGCACTTTAGTGCAGCTTTGTAAGAAGTTTACGTTTGTACGTTTTTCTCTGGGTACACATCACGTGTGTTTAAACATCGCAGTTGCTAGTCACGCTTCCGCGATCGTTTCTTTGCTTTGTTGAGTTCTAAAGCGGCTTACCTTGTTTGACGGAAAACAGGCGAAGTAAACTTTTTAGCACTGGGATCGAGCCCCGTGGGTTCCAAAGGAGGATTCCTAACCACTAGGCCAACGGGTCAAGTAAACAAAATCGCCTGAGTTTTACTACAAGTTTTATTAGCTCTTACGAAGCACAGGAGGCGGAATAATAATAATGGTTAATAGAATTTGCCCCAGCAGAAATAACAACTACACAGACCAGTTCCCGATAAAACGGCAGCATCACCTGGTGTCAAAAAAAAAAAAAAAACTTATTTCTTACCTACCGCACTACCAACCTTAGTATCGGACCACTGCTACGACGCGTTTAACACATTTTCCAAAGGAACATCAAAATTGTCAGTTATCTCACCCCTTTTCTTTAATATCGCTCTCCTCAAGCTCCCACCTCTCCTTCAAATCATTCCTGGCCTCAACCATGCCCTATATGCGGATGATCTAAACATTCGGGCCACCGCTGGCTCTTCTGGCAGGCACACAACAAGATACACTCCAACAAGCCGTCAGCACCATCTTTGCTTCGAGGCCTCAGGTGTGGTCCTAGCAAGTCAGCACTCCTCATCGTACCCGTGGGTGACCTCCGGTTTTTATACCCAACCCTAGGTACACCAACAATCGACTCTACATCGATTCCTGAAGTGATCACTCTTTGTATACTTGGAGTGCAATTCCATCAAGACGGCTCTGGCGCCGCAGTCCTTCCCAAGCTACAAGCCACTGCCGCCCAATCCACCCATCCCATCCGCTGCATCCCTAACCAACGCCGAGGCCTCAAAAACGACACAATCCAACTAATTTAAGCACTTTCAATTAGCCACGTCACATATTCCACCCCACACATAGCCCTGAAAACCAAAGAACAAGAGCAACTCGATGTACTCAGTCAAAAAGCTTAAGAAACTGCATTTGCCTTCCCCGTTCAAACCTATACTTCTCAGTTCCTTCAGCTCGGAATTCAGGACACCCTCGACGAACTCATGGAAGCTCAACACAACAGCCAACTTCCTCCTTACCACCACCGGCTGTCACGACCTCCAGACCCTCGGTTAGCCGACCCCACCTGCTTCACAAGCCCCTCAATGCATTCCGTCATCAATGCAGTCTCACATTGTGCATCCAAAATTCCCAATAATATGCACCCAGAATATAACAAAGGCAGAAGACTCTCCGGGGTTAAACATCTTCAATCCAAATTCTACTTTCACCCAGGTACTCGCTATACGGACGCAGCCCCCTACCCCTCAAGCCACACTCAATATGCCCTAACGGTTGTCAACTCGAAGGCACACTCCTCACCTCCCCCACCACTGCCAAAGAAACGGCCATAGCCCTCACTGCTACCACTGGTTCCGAATACATTACAAGTGTCACAGATTCCCATCAAGCCTGTCACAGTATTCAACGTGGACACATCTCACTTCCTGCCTTACGGTACATCAATCAACCCCCTACTCGACCTCTACATCATCTGGACCTCTGGCCACTCGTTCCTCCAGAGAAATGAGGCGGCTCATGTCACTGTCCGCGTCCTTCCACAACGGGCGTTTCCCTCAGGGTCGGGACCCATGGCCCAGTCTCCCCAACCTCCCATTGTTCCATCAAGCTACCACGACATCCTTTACCATTATCGCGGTCTCCGCCTTACCTTGCCTCCGCCCCACCCTCGACGAACCAACAAGGAAGCGTTCACCTGGCGTTGACTAGAAGCACCTATTACAACACACCCATCCTACACCTTATCTCCTCTACCCCAATACCCCCTCAACTGTCAATTCTGCCCCTCTACTAATACTACCTAGCACATGGTGTGGGCTTGCCAGCATCCCATCTCTCAACCCCGATCCGAACCCTTCCCCTAGGCCTAGCATCAAATAAATTGACTGGTGTATGCAGTTTTGCTTTCTTAGTTTTCTACTTACAGACCTGGGAACCTAGCAATATAAAAATTCGGGAGACTGCAACCGCAGCGGGAGGTAGGGAGTGGGAGTGGGGTCATGTTGTTTTTACTTTAGCGTTGCAGATATTGCTGAAACTGGAGACTCACACGTGAAAGGGGTAAGGGTGTTTATTTGGAGCTGCTTTGTTTTTCCGTAATGAGAAACTCCACTCCTGGTTCGTGTAGTGAAGAGCGCCAAACTTCTTTAGTTGTGAAGTGACCTTTTTTCGTGTCTTTCTTTGCACCAGCGGCGAGCGCATATCACAGCCGGCTTTTGCAAGCAATAAATATTCCTGCAGCGCCCAGACGTACGGTGCGCGGAGTATACCGCGCGCACTGCAGTATACTTTGCGTGCTGTGGTGCGGTGCGCACGGTATAGTGCCTTGAATATACTTAGCAGCACTCTATGGTATCATTACAAGGAACTAGAAGTGCGGTGGCGAGTGGTCTTCTAAAGCAATGCAACTGTTGCAGCAGGAAAAACTAATGTACGCACGTAATTAGAAAAAAAAAACCTCTGCTGTGGAGGCCACTTTTCAGGAGTATCGAGATAAAATTCATACAATTGGGAGACTTTGCCAAAATTCGGGAGTCTCCCGGACAATTCGGGAGAGTTGGCAGGTATGTATTTACCGTTTTCACCAAGTGCATCAGTAAGGATGAAACACATTATTGGCTTCACGATACACGTCAATTACCTTGTTGTGCATGAGTTTACATGATCCAAATAACGTTTGAAATGAAAAACCTGGCTATCCAGACATCTAAACACACATGCATAAAGTGAAGTTTTCGAGCCCGCAAAGAATTTAAATTTTGTTGAAATACCCAGTGTACCTTGATTTGACACCTAAAAAGCTGGTATGACACATCTCAATAATTCCAGAGTGAAGCCCCGAGAATTTTTTGAGAGAACAAAATATTAGAGAGCACATGGCGAGACAATGAAGCTGCTTACTCTCTACAGTTCGTTCCTTCATTACGTGAATATTAAAGACGCAAAATTATTGGCCCGTTTTTAATTGCTTGTGATGCAGAACATCTCATGCATATATGCTTGGAACGTACATTACACTATAAAGCATGCTTTAACACCAGCTCACTGGAGACATGACCAAACGACGTGCCCAGATAATGTTTATAAAAATAAAGTTGATGTCCAGCAAAGCTGTTGCAAAACCACCCCACCTGATGACGGGGATGTGCAATGATCTATTACTTTCGAGTAGTGGTAGTGGCAAACTTTATTGCCAAGGCCAAAGCCAAACACAATTTGCACTGCGTGGTTGGTTGACTGGGGTCGTTGTAGCATGCAAGTCCCAAATTATCTAAGACAAAGGCCAGGAGCCACTCCTTGTTGTGGTGTTTTACAACGTCAACAATAGTTGCCTACGATTGCCACGGGCGTCTCATTCTTCTCTCAGCCATACAGTGATTTTTTTTCGATTTTGCAGGGGTAATGTAAACTGTGAAGATTAGCATTCCGTCACTGGTGTTGCGCCAGAGAGTAGGTGGCATTTATCTTTGGCTCGGGCATCATCAAGTGTAAGCGCTATGTTGGTAACCTGATTTTTCACCTAGATAGAACAGAAAATCCGGGGGGAAAGTATTGACCAATAAACCTCTGCAGGTATGTGTTTCTCTACGAGATGCAAGACTTGCAAAATAAAATACCCGGTGGCAAGCATTGGGCAATACACCTCTGCAGGCATGCAACACTGAGCATGGGGCTCTCACGAGATGCGAAATCCTGGCGATATGTTTGCCAGTATACCTCCAAGGGTGTTTACTGTGGTCCTTGCCAGGCTCAATATTAGGGCTACATAATGTTAAGCCTTACTACACACTTACAAATATTTAGTACATCAACCTGAAAATCAGTCCTCAAAGTACCAACAATGCAACACTGTCCAAGAGTTTTTACCTGCACACTGAAACAAGTTATGGGGCACCTCTGGGATGTCAGATGCACAAGAACCCTTCCGAAAGCATACACCTGGGGCGGTATTCTCGTAACTGTCCCTTTTAAAAACGTCCCTTTTGCACCCCTTCCTCGTGACGTACTTCCGGTTACGTAGTGAGCGTTGACAGTAGGTTTGCCGCGCTTGCGTTACGTCACTTCCGGTTGTTTGCTTTTAGCCAATCAGGGCTTGCCAAAAGGGACACTTTTGAAAGGGACGCAAAAGGGACAAGACTCGAGAATACCGCCCCTGGGCAGACATGGCAACATCACTGCCAATAGGAACTGGCAAGTTGGCCATGGGCCCAATGGTGGTCATCACCGGCCAATCCGAGCGAGAGGTCATCTACAGAGGTCAAAACTGTTAACAATGCATGAACGCATGGTCTTCGATACATGCAGCACAGCCTGGTGATAGCCACCGGAGTGACCAGCGAGATTAGGCGATGGCACTGCGGCACCTAGGCATGCGAAAGCTATTGGCGATGCTTCCTTGTTTTGGGGGGAGAAAAGGGGGAAACACGGAAGCATCGGCACACGCTTCCACATGCCAAGCCGCCGCAGTGCTGTCACCTAATCATGCTGGTGGCCATCAGCACGCTGCGCTGCACGTTTCGAAGGCCATGCTTTTGCATGTCAAGTTTTGACCTCTGTATATGCAGCCAATGGTAACTTCACTAACATGTCTGGGATCTTGGTACAGAGCTGCTTTGCCAATGAGTCAGTACAGCAAGTGGTGCTCATGCGTCAGACACCATCACCATGCTAACAGCTTTGCTGTAAATTGGGGCACAAACGTAATGTTGCCCCTGCCAAACCATATCTCCTCCACTCCTTTCTGAGGTAAGCAAAAGTTTCTGAAATTGAGTTTTTGTTGATGCTGCCCAGTTCTATACCACCCTAAGCCGGTGTTAAATTAGGAGCTTCAGACAAAACTTTAATGCCATGGGTTTCAAGCTCTGCAAGTTGTTGGCTATCCTCAAATTTCATGGCCAGTGTGAAGCACAGCTTTCGAGTGCTTGCCTCATGCCCACCAGAGCTATTAGTTCATTGCAAGATTGGTCCCTGGCAATAAAATTGTCCCAGCAATTGCAGCCATATTTTAAATGCAAGTACCGCAAGCTGAACGTTTACAGTTCATGGTCTCACTAGGCTACAAATTCCCAATAACGCAGTTTGCATTAAGGCAAGTGATTGCTTTCAACAAGTCCTCTTGTAGTACCACAGCAAGGAAGAGAAGAGACCAATCCTTGTAACTCGCGAAACAAAATACACATGAAAATGAAGTTCTGTGAAAATAAGTTGGGTTGGTTCCAGCTCAAGGGTAGGTTATTTTACATAACTTTTGTGGCAAAACCAAAAAGGGTTTAATCATTATCAGTCAGAGCCACTTTGCTAAGGTAATGCAATTCAACACAGCAGCGTCAGCTGCAGTTTTACACCTGCAGCAGATTAAATTTGCCTGATGCTAGCAAGAAGCCTTGCAAACAGCCTGACAGTAGCTTACTCACAAAAGAGACACGTGAGGGAGAATAGTTTATTGTGAGGAGCGCCTTCAGGCCTTCTTGGGAGCCTGGGCCTCCATGCTCTCGGCTGCTTCGCGTGCCTTCTTTGCCCGCTTGCCCCAGAGACGTGCCTTGGCCTTGGCCTGCCGCAGGTGCACATAGGCGCAGTACTTCTTCTCCTCCTCCGTGGGCACCCGGGGCTTCTCCCAGTGGGTGGACTTCTTCAGCGGCATCACCACACCCTTCAGCTGGGTGGCCAGCTTCTGCTCCTCCGCCTGCACAGCCGCCGACCGTCAGTGCACCAGCCCAGTCGGGCACCACCGCACGCATGCACACTACAGCACCAAGCAAGAAGGGGGCACGACGTACCGAGGCGTCTCCCTTGGCAGGCTTGGAGGCCTTGCGTGGGAAGAGGATCAGCTTGGAGCGGTACTCCTTCAGCCGCTGCACGTTCTGCTGCAGGCTCTCAACGCTCTTGTTGAGGCGCCTGTAGTCCACAGCAATGCCAATGGTCCTCGCTTGCCTCTTGGGAATGCCTGCAGCCTGCACCAATAACGTGGACAACAATGTTATATGAAAGCACTCCTGCTCAAGGCCAACTGCAGGCAAAAGCAGTTAGCAGAAATACCTGCCGTAGTCAAGATGAGAGCTTATCTGCTCCCTGGGAACAATGGTGGAAACTCGGATAGCGCAACTAAAAACCACGCCGAATTCGCTGAACTTGCAAACTTTCATGACAGCAGCTACTGTTATGGTACTATGTCAATCCAAGGACGTGAATTTCACCCAGCAACGCCTTCCATTGGCTGATCATGGGTGCTGCTCTATTGATTTGGTAACATACCTCTTTCATGTTTGTCTAGAGAACACAAAATGATGTGCTCTCTGCTGTTCAACTTGCTTGCTCAGCCCTTTTGGCCCTGGTGTCCTTTCTCGAGGACATTACCCATAATTCCCCTCGCACATCAAGAACAAAACGAGAACAGCTAGTTTTCTGGGGAATAGTTCAAGGATGCATCTTGCAATACATAACTTATTTTTTCTAGAGCTTAGGGCAAGAAAGAGGAAGGCATTGCAGTGAAGACCAGACTGACGTCGTGGCTACCCAAAGTCCTAGTTAGATGAAATGGCTGTAAATCTAAAAATACTTGCACTACCAGCTCTATTTTTTGTATGCGGGCTCAGTGCTTTTCACAATTTACGAAACAAGCAAATAACTTTCTGCAAAAAACTAACTAATTACCTGATTAAAAAAATATGCCTGTAAATGGCTAATTACTTGTAGCAAAAGTTCAATTTTTTGTTTGTACGCCCATAGCACCGAAAAATTTGGGAGAACACAAGGTTTTTGTAAAAAAAAAAAAAGTTTATGCTAGGTTTCGTTGTCTGCCTCCCACCCGGGGGCGTGCCGGCCATGGATAACACCATGGATGTGAATAGAGCGCCAACAGGCGGGGACCAGTAATGAGGTGCTGAATCCAGTGGGCACTACAAAGCGCCAACTGGAGGAACGGCGAAGACTTGCTCCTCAGAGTAAGGAAAGGTGACAAACTATTGAGGCTAGGACGCCAGAGCCATTATATACCCTCAGGAGTGCCCCCCCCCCCCCCCCCCAAACAAAGCGGCAGCCACCAAGCCATCACCATGTTGCACAAACCAAGATAGGTGGCGATAATACATTAATCTTTTAGTAGTGACGCACCCCGTCCTGCATTGCCATCCACAAGAAAGCCCAGCGCTGCTGAAACTTCCATAAAATGCCCCTAAACACAGTCAAAGTGTTTTCCCAAACAGTGGCTCTGGCCTCAACTGGGTAGGCAGGGCAATTTGCCTAGCAGTCCCAACAGTCGTCCAACGCATGTCACCACAGCACATCTAGTGGCTACACCAAACTGGCAGAGAATACAATGTTTCCAAAAAAGTGCAAAAGCCTGATCAGTTCACTGCACCTAAACTTAGCACCCAGCCCTTTGCCACAGACGATGCAAGCTGCTTATGCAGTGCACTTGACTACAGGGTTAACGTGCAGAGGCTACACCTGGGCTATGAAGGGCTCCATAGGATTAATTTTGACCACCCGGAGACCTTTAACGTGCGCCGAAATCTCAACACAAGTTTTCAACCGTCGCCTTACTCTGAGAAGCAGCCACCATGGCTGGGATTGAGTCCGTATCCTTGGGCTCAGCAGCACAACGCCACAGCCACTGTGACTGGTTATGCAGCACTCTTAGACATTCGGAACTACTGCTATAACTTCAGACATCCTACAGAGTTCCTGCGTGACATGCTTTGCCAAGCCCTACATATGCCACCTCTCCCACCGCGGCTTCTGAAAGCCTTTAGGAAGTTGAATACAGTGCGCTAGCGTGTAGAAAACTTGAGCAATTCATTCATGCAAATGCTCAAAGCACAGTGGAATAATCAAGACTAAATAGAGGCACGTCATTATACATACCCACTACTTCACTAGCCTCATTAAGGACTTGAAGTTAAACTACCAAGTTACTACCAAAGGGAGATGCATTTTAGGGGTCTAAGATGCTTGCAGAAATAATGCGTGATGTGCTAGAATCGCAACTGGCAAGCTTTCCCCAGGAGCTGGCATGCAACAAAAAGGGTCCAGTACCAGAGGCCTCCGACAGCGCTGCAACCCCTAAAATTTTTGCCAACAATACCGAACTTGTTGCAGACTTTGTCAGAATAGAGAATTTTACTTAGAAGATGTGGGCCTTTCAAATACCCATGCACAAAAACGAAACTGGCCGGCAAATAGCTGACAATGTACAAGGCCCATGTGAAGCACTGTCAGTGTCTGAAATGATACTCGAAGGCTGGGTGCAATCTTTAGAATTGCAGCCGGGGCTGTAATTGCATGTGGATGTGGAAAAATCACAAGCGGTGTGCTGCCAGGCCACAAAAGGCACCATGACAAATGTGAATTCTGCAATGCGGGAACGAAACTGCAACTGTTTGTGAAAAGTCCCGTGGTATTTAGGACTACGATGGGACCTTCAGCAACATGTGCAATTGCAATAAAAACTGCCTGGAATCACAAACACTACAAACACAATCTTTCCAGCCAATTCCATTGATTACTACTATCACAGTACAAATCTGACAATTGAAAATAGTCTTACAATGCACCATTGGTACCAATTAAACATTGCAATTACAAGCGGTACACCTTTTTTGGAATTAGCAGTGCACAACCACCTCACCAAATTTCTGCACTCAGGTGATGCAAATTTGCAAGCAAGAATCCAGTTTTGTGGCATAAAAGGAAAACAAACATTATGAAGGGGGCATTTTCTCAGCTCAAATGCTATGATGAGAAATAGTAATGAAATTGTCATTCAATACACCGCTTTCAAGTGACGTCACCAGCTTTTTCTGGTGCACTGCTCTCAGCTTTATCAGAGCTGCTTGAGGTAGGAGCAGAAAATGATTTCCAAGCCTTTTACTGTGCACGCAGTGCACTAACAATGGCAGCTACAGTGACTTCAGTGCAAGTTATCATCATGAAGGATTTTGAATAGGCATGGTAACGATGTCCAGACGCTATAGCTGAAGTTATGCCAAGACACCCAGCATGGTCGATAAGCCAGAGCCTACTTCACAACTCCCGGAGAGAGCAGTCGATTTTTACCAATTGGCGAAACAGCTAACGACCACCGACTAGCTAGAGCTAAAAACTGCCTAGCGATGGCTACACCTGGACAAAATACTAGACAACTAAGGCCAGTGTTACGTCCATACCTCACGCATGCTTCACAAATCGCAATGGGCAGTCTGCCTTTTTACCCAACCAGCCAAACCACTCACTGACCAACTAGTAATTAGTACGAATAACTGCAAATGGTTGACCGTAACTTTAGAGATGAATGCAATTACGTCTGGACATAAATATACACTCATTTTTAATTTCGATTGCGGAAACATGCCAGGCACATCACATAATACAAGATACCAACTCACGCTGTATAATGTGCTACTTAGGCTGCCATAGGGACCAGCTGTAGCCGTAGTTAGATGACAGATGAAATGTTAGGGACAAAAAGCATTTCTGCAACATCTTAAGAAATGCCAACCTGGCTGGCAGCATGCCTTCGATGCAGCAAAAGTGCTTTTCTTTACGGGGCCTCAAATACTTGACACACTACAAAAGAACACGATCCAAACTCCGCTCTAATTACAGCCAAGAGCTCTAATTAGTCAAGGAGCAAGGTAAATGAATACTTTATGCATACAAATCGACATGAACACAAGCAGGCACATCACGATGCCTCAAACTAGCGCACATGCTACCGACTACCAATGCTTGGCCGATGCAGCGCCAGCGTGACCTTGATCCCTGGAGGTTACAAGGTTCAAGCTCAAGCACAACGAATGCAGACGAACCAAGCAATCATACAAGGCCCCCCACAATTTTCTGCAAGGTACACAAGAAACATGGCGTGCGTCCTACCGAGTTGCGATTGTAACCGAAGTTGCACAGCTGCCTTTATTTTTGTGTCGTAACAGATAACGAGACTCATAGTGTCAGCCGAAATTTCAAATTGAGAACCCTACTGATACTAGATGTCATGCACACGTTTACAGAACTTGCCAAGAGGGCGACAAGTCGCGGCCGGCACGGCACACCGAGACCTGCACGCTGAGCCGCTGTGAACCCGACAAATCAACTTTGATTCCAATGAAGTCAATTACCTTGAGCTCCTCAAGCGTGAATCCTTTGCCCAGGCGCTGTTTTGTGTTGTATTTGAAGCCCGGACACCTAACAACAGGTCGGAGGGCTCCCTTGACGGGCCTGGGTGCGATGGCTCGAGCGCGCTTCACGCGGTTTGCGTGACGGCGCTTCTTCCGCATTGGTTGATTAAACCACGTCTTGACGTACCGCTGCCAGTCTTTATGAAAGTGGCCATTAGGCACCATGTTGTTCCTTTTTGGAGCCATCTCGAATGAACCTGCGCACGATCAAGAAGACACAGCTTACACCTAGCCTCAACAGTACGCTCAAATTCTTGTTTTTTCCCCAAAGTACTCTTAAAAATGTTGTAAACAACGCTACATTAGAGATACATACACTCTCCAGATACAACGACGACAAGAAATATAAATAATACTCCGCGATTAAGTACGATTCCCTAAATTCAACAGAAAGTCTTACCGTGTTATGGCGACCACGATCCAGAAAAGGAAGGGCGAACGAATTGCATTCTGGGACTGCGAGCTAGTTGTATGCGGAAAGATAACACTACTAATGTTCTCGAAGCAAGGTGTATAGCAGCGCTAAAATATTAAAAGTTGAACGTTGACAAAAAAGCAACAATAATACTAAAAAGCCGTTTAAACTAAAAATAATTCAAAATAGTGCAAAAATTTTGGAAATCAATTTTTATATAAATGTTATACTAATACCTACAGGCTGCAGTCAAGGGTACTTTAACCTGCCAAATGCTGCCAAGCCAAACCGAGACACGCCAGTAGTGTGGAGCGGTCGTGATTGTGGTCCGCTATCCGCGTGTTCTCGCGCGGCGTGTGTGCTTATT
This sequence comes from Haemaphysalis longicornis, assembly GCA_013339765.2. Lineage (NCBI taxonomy): Eukaryota > Metazoa > Arthropoda > Arachnida > Ixodida > Ixodidae > Haemaphysalis > Haemaphysalis longicornis. Next base: position 177,715,082 of record CM023448.1, read on the forward strand.
TTAAATGTGTTTTAATATATCAAAGTATGCATATTATAATACGAGCTGTTGTAAATAACCAGAGGAAGCCTAACATAAGAGCTATATTTAGCCTCACTTCAGTATGGGTAAGAGATCCTTGCATCCACGTACTGATTTCCATTCGTTGGTGTTGGCTAGATCAGCCGGTCTGTACGTTCTTACTATGTATGCCTTTCCACTGACCGAAGGGTGTCAGCGGCATTCAATGCTTTTATGAACTGCAATTGAGTGGAAACTGCTGCACTGTTTTTGAACGCCTTTGTTGCGGTCGTACACACTACACTCGAACCATCTGATCGCAGCTGATTGTGTCAAGAATAAACACATTGATCGACGATTTAGCTTCGCGTAGTCATATTAGCTGTGGCCTGGAGTTAAGTAAGCGTTGCCGAATCTCCCTCTACCCCGGCAACCAAGTGTCACGCCCGCTACACTACTGACGGCGAGAGCGGTCGGTCTTGGTTTCTGCCCAAGCGGCAAAACCGCTACTGTTCAGTGAGTCGCCAGAGTCACTGTTATTTATCACTTACTGTTCGTTGCTTTGACTAGGGTTTTGTACACACGTAGCCATTTACGTCCGATTATCCGTAGTTATTAATAGTTAACAGTGACTCGCTAGACAGTGAGTGGTTTAACCGGCTGGGTAAAAATCAGGCTGCTTGACACCGTGAGTTGTAAAGCGGGCGTGACATCTGCTTGCCGGGCTAGGGGCAGCGTTGGCGGTGATTTTCGAGACAAAATTGGTTCCAAAGTTCCTCGTACACAGTTATTCTGTATGGGAAGCGTCTTGACAACAGAGCAAAACCCTAATTTGTTATCCGTGCGATACCAGCAACTGAAGTGGCATTCATGTGTCAAAACGCGAGAACCACCTGTCCATTAAGTATGAGCTCAACTGTTTGAGTACACAGTGGCAGTTCCCATATCAAGGTCTCCCTTTTCTCATTGTTTTGTGAACTGTGCTGCTCACCTTGCAGTGTATTCGGCGCAGCAGAATACGCTGCAAAATGCTTTATCAAAATGCTTTGTCTAAAAAAATTTCATTCACAAAATATTACATGAGAAATGCAGGCTCACAGCGCGAAAAATGCAGATAAAGTTAAAAAAAATTTTTTTCAATGTAAGACTGCGTTTTGAAATGAGTATTGACACCTGCCGCACAGGGGATTTGGTTTGAACATTACAGTTCTACGCATGGTTTTGCTGGCTCGATTCCAGATTTTAGTGGCCGCATTTATAGGTGGATCAGTGGAGGTGGCATAAACTGATCTATCACCCTCCCCACCACTATGGTGCGCTCCATTTTATACAAAAAAAAAAAAATTGGGCCCATCTCCCCGCGAAGGGGACTCGAGTAAATGCGTCGCATAGGGGGTGGGTGTATTGCGTTAACGTTTAGTGTTTGGGGAGTTGGTGGTAGTGAATGCGTTGTATCAGCAGCTTCTTGACGTAGTTTGAATGAGTCAAGGATATAAGGCGCGTTCGTAGCCTTTGATTCTGTGTCGGATTTGTGGCGCAGTGGGAAGAGCACCATGTACCTCGCGTTCCGCCCACAGGTAGTGAATGCATTGTATCAGTAGCTTCTTGACGTAGTTTGAATGAGTCAAGGATATAAGGCGCGTTCGTAGCCTTTGATTCTGTGTCGGTTTTGTGGCGCAGTGGGAAGAGCACCATGTACCTTGCATTCCGCCCGCAGGGTCGTGGGATCGAAACCAGGCGCCGATAACTATTATTTTTTTTTATAGTGTAGGGGGGAGGGGTGCGGACCTGCGCCTCGCCGGCTGGCTGCGAACAACGCCGAGGGACGACGGGCTGACAGTGCGAGTTAAAGAAAATGCTCTGCATTTAAAAAAATGCAGCTCACTACCGGGATAGGATGGCCACCTGCTGCCCATAGATTTTTCTTCCCTACCCCTTCCCTATAGTTTCAAACGTTTTTTCTCTTGCTTCCTCTCTCACTAGTAAGCCATATTGCACTGTTGCATTAACATGGTCTACTGTTCGTATTGACTGTGGGAAAGCAGACATTATCTGTGTATGCAGTTTAGACGTGATTTTCATTATTAGTGTTTCAAGGGCATCATGGCCAAACAGTGCCAAGTCTTTTGGCAAACACTTGAGTGTGCTTGAATTTAGACTTACCAGGAGATTCTAGTTTTCACAGTTTGAAGAATGAAAACACTAAGGTACACCATCCTGTGGCTAGTTGTCACTTTGTTTTTCTATGTTAAAAAAATTCAAATGTGCGGGGTTTAACACACAGTTTAACACTTGGGCTATGAGGCAGGCTGTAGTGGAGGGCTCCGGATTAATTTTTACGACCTGATAGTCTCCAACGTGCACCGTAATCTTAACACACAGGTGTTTTCACTTTTTGCCTCCATCTAAAAATACTCTGTTTTTCCCAAAATGTTTTATATGATTTCATGTTAATATTTGTTCTGCATGCATGACTGTATACGTTTTGGTTAGAAGTAAATATATTCGCAAATGGTTGCAGACTGCAACTGTTTTTGTTGTTAAAAGTTTTAAAATGATTGCAAACGTGCGTGAGAATACCCACATTTGAATGAACGAGTTAAGGAAAAAAAATGTTCAGCTGCCTCATCATTGCACCACTTCTGGTTGCAGTGACATTTGATGAATTAATAAAAAAATGTTTTGTGATGAGCGGAAACTATAGTCAACCGCTAGGGATGTCAGTAAGCAGTTCTAACATTTTGCTTTTGCAGTGTGGTCTTGCGCACAACCCCTATTCTGTCAATGTGCAAGCACTCGCCAATGTAATGGCTGCATTTTTCAAGCCTCATTATGTTATTTCTTTCACATTTACTAGTTTTGTTTGGTCATAAAGCATGACTTAATGCTTTTATTAGTGCAAAAAAAAAGGTTTCATTCAAGGTTGAATTGAAATAAACAAAAAAATTAATTGGGATGTAGCCCCCGTGGATGAAGCTTTACAACGTATGCATCTGTATATGTGTTGTTACAACTTTGACTAGCTTCGGCATTATTTATTAATGTGCACTAGGGCACTTCTAAAAGGAGCGGATGTTCTGAAATTAAGATTAGAAGAAGAGTATGTTACACTGTGGGTTTCTAGGAATCGTGGAATATTTGTCTCATTGTGGCATTCGTTTAGCCGTGTGTGTTTGTGGGTGCCATGTTTCCAGCAGGAATTGCTTTTCACCTTCCTTTGTGGCGTTCATATTTATGTGCATGTGGCTGGGTAATATTTACTGCAAAATGTGCAGAGCATGCAGTGTTAAGTAGCTACCATTGCGACAGTTGCGAACATCTCTTTGTATGCACTTAACATTTTCACTATTTCTAATTGGTGTGGAAGAGAGGGAGGGGGGTGACTCTATTCGATGCCCAAGATGAGTTTTGAAAGATGGACTTCTCGAATGATCTCCCTCTCTTAGCCGAGATGTTCATGACAAAGATCATAGGTTTGCGCAAGCCTTAGTCATGTGGAGCACTGAAGCCATTCATTCACTGCACAAAGCATATGACCTATTTTTGTCACAAGGAGCTCGAGGACAGGTTTATGTGGATGAGCGTGTCTCATCAAAAATGGTTAATGGGGTTATAGCCAAAGCAGTATAATGAAGATCGTGCTAAGAAAATGAGGCCTAGTAGCATAAGGGCTCTTAAAGGAAAAAAGAAAAGTAAGAAATCAAGGCATTGGTTGCCTCAGTTACTTGCTTCTTTTTTAAATTTTTTAGCCTCGTTTTTTTTTTTTTTTTTTTTGCTAATAACGTTTGTCACGATTTTCTTTCGGCAATCACGTTTCTCAGCTAAGGACACCCTGAGATTCGCGCTGAGATGGGTAAGCTTGTTAGTGAGTTCTGGAACCTCTGATGGCCATCTTTTGATTTTGCTGCCGTGTTGAAAGCTTTGCGGAAAGAAAAAAAAGAATCAGTGGTAATACGTGATGCTCTGGCAAATTCACTTTGCAGAATAAAAATTTACTGAATGGAAATTTTAAGTCTGCCATGTTAACAGGGCTCTGCACTTTGAAAACTTTGCCAAAGCAGTTGTAATTCCTTTCTGCTTCAGGATCCCAAGATCTCAGCAGAGAAGAGGCTAAAAGTCGAGGCGTTCTGGAAGGACAAAGTTAATTTAGCCTCACATCAACATGTGGTGAGTGCACCGTGATGTTTCCTGTGGTTTTCTGTTGAGGCACCCTCTTTTTGAACCATCTCAAAAACAAAGTGGGTCATTTGCACGCTTACGAATGGGCTAGGGGGGCCACGGGCTTTTATGTTCCTTGTAGAGGGGCAGTGTGTCAGACTGTAGTATTTAGAAAGGGCTTCTGTGAGTAACAGTATAATGCGACAAAGCCTGTGCAATGATATAATGTGATATTCGATGTTTCACACATTTGTTTTCCACACAGCCATTTCAGTTTTTTTTTTTTTTTGCATATGCAAATTGCAGAAATATTTCTTTTTGAAGCTCTTTCTGCTGGGAAAACATTTCATGCCTATCTCTATTAGATCACTAGCACACATTGGTGTTCAAGATCTTCAGTTGTAACCAGAAGGAAGTTCAAAACAAGGTGTATGCTTTTGTTTCTACCCATTTTCGCTGGCACCACTGGGGAAAGGGGAATCCAAGTGTAAACGTATTTTTCCCCTGCAGCTCTGCATCTGCCCCAAAACGCGAATATTGCACTGTTTCAGTGAGACATTGTTTTTCTGCGGGGGCCACTTTTTGGTCTACATTGATCTCTTTTTGTTGTTAGAGAGCTGCTTTTGCCTCGACCGTTCACTTATTAACAACTCGTGTTCTGTGCACAGGATCCCGAGAAGAAGATGTATGTGCTGTCTATGTTTCCTTACCCATCCGGGCAACTGCACCTTGGCCACGTCCGTGTGTACACCATCAGCGATACGTATGCCCGCTATTACACCATGCACGGCAAACAGGTGGGGCTTCGCACGCAGTGCACTCATCAAATAGAATGCTGGATCTCACATTACAGAGAAATGGTGTGTCTTTGATAAGATGTACTTGGGAGGATGGATTGCAAGTAGTGTGAACTACTTGCAGTTTGTTTGGAGTGCATTGAGATTTTGATGTGCTTTTGGCGTCCATCAAAGTGCTACAATCATGGCCTGTGTAAAACCGATCACCTTATCTGAAGTTGCAGAATGCTACTGCACTACAGATTGTGTTATATCCACGTCAGTAACACAGTAGCATCGAAGAAATGAGTGGAACTCGGACTAAAATGAATGCTAGCAGAGTGTTTGTGCTCTTGGGCAACGGATCCAAGTTGTGCATGCTGTGCAGTGAAATGCGAGTGCATCAGAGACTAGTTTTCCTACGTTGATGAATAAGCTGTATTGGTGTGTTGCCACATTCATCGAGTGGGAACTAGCCATAAAATCTTTCATAAGTATTGAAAATACCATGTTTGGATTTCAGCTAGACTTGGGGATTTGTGCGAAGCATCATACCAGGGTTGGGGTGTACTCTGCTCAAAAATCCAAGATATGAGGTACACAACCTCCCACCCGTACTGGAACCACCACCACCTTGCGCGTTGTGCTGAAAAAATTTGCGTTACCCATACCAAAGATTAGGGGCTTAGCTGTCGGCTATGCTGGAAGGAGGAGTGCATACAAAACAAATCTTTAATTGAAGGAGCTAGAATATTTTCACTCTGCCTTTAAAGTACAGCAGGTACTAGATATATGCAAGCTACAATCACGAAGGTCATGGAGGTGACAAGGGCAGTGAATCAGTCTCTATTGTACAAACAACTTTCAACTGCAACAGTACTGAAAACACAAGATGTAGCTTCGGCAGTGGCTAATATTTGAGGTGAACGACATCTAAATATGCTTGATTCCTGACATTCAAGGGGCACTTTGCAACTTCTCTCTTACAAAATATTTTTCATGACCACATAAACTAATTTTCTTGTCTCAAAGCAACGTTAAAAGGAGCTCTTAGCTAAAAAAAAGACCCCTGTAGCCTTCACTTAATGTCACCTCTAAGTCCTGCCAAGGTGTTCACTCAAGAAAGTACAGTAGAACCTCGTTGATACGTTAAAAAAAAAAAAAAAACGCCAGGGAGAAACGTACTATCCAGGAAAATGTATGATCCACCGCAGTAAAGAAAAAAAAAGCAAAAAGCAATTGAGAGAAAAACAAGAGCATTTAATGGCCTTCTTCACTTGTACATGTCTGCCAACGTATGCTGGCACATGCTGTGGCCCTTTGAGCGCAAGAGCTCATTTTCTAGACATTGCACACTTTTGTCTGCACTTGGATTGTCCTTCGTGCGAAAGTAACTCCGCACCGCTTTCAAGCCGACTACGGCCTGAGCATGTGGCCACCGGAGACGCCACCTCGTCCTCCCCATCGTAGTCAACGTCGACGCCATGAAGCAGCGCCGGCGCTGCTTCATGGCGTGATTCTGCCATGATTTCTTCCAAGCTTAGCATTTCGCACGTTGGGACGTCGTCATGCAGGCGACGTTGGCTAAAGGCAGCTGCGTTACCAAGTGACTCCGGCAAGCCTAGCACTGTCAGAAAGCTGCCACAGTGACCCAGGAGGGCGTGGGCTGAGGCTTGATCCACATGCACGTCAGCACGTTTTTTGTTCATTGTAAAACTCTTTTGTTTGCTTGCTGGTGCAGGTCATTCACCCTATGGGCTGGGACAGCTTTGGCTTGCCAGCTGAGAATGCTGCTGTGGAAAGGAACGAAAATCCCCGGGCGTGGACAGAAAAGTGAGAGTTGCATATTAATTGTGATCTACTTGCTTGTGACATAACAGCAATGATACATCTCTTGCCATAGCCGATATGGAGTTGCTATGATCCACAAATTCCCGGGCCAGGCAGGGGCTGTTGCAAATGATGTCAATCCATGAAGCGACAAAATGACATCTTTATATTAAATTTTAACAGGATCAAGCTTGCAATTTAAGCAAAACAATATTCTTGATTCCCTCTTGTGTGAAGAGCATCAGAATTGGGAATGTGTACAAGCCCTAGGTGAAGTTTTTTCCCTTTTTTTCAGGAACATAGAGTCAATGAAAAAACAACTGAAGGACTTGAATTTCAACTTCGACTGGAGCAGGGTAAGGATGCCGCTTTACAGAAAGCCTGTCTGACCTGGGCATCCACTGGTAATGAAATTGAGGTGGTGAAGTTGCCTACATCTGTGCTCTCCTTCCTTGGCAGGAGCTGTCAACTTGCGATCCGAGCTACTACAAATGGACCCAGTACCTGTTTCTCAAGCTTTATGAGAAAGGACTAGTTTACCGCAAAAATGTAAGACTTGCATTCACTTGGCAAGAATTTCTTTATGGGAATCGGTGTTTTCTTTATCAATGTTTGTACTTTTTTCTTGTCTTGGAGTTTGTTTGACTCTAATAACTTAGCAAGCAGTTTAAAGTAGCCTGAGAAGTTTCTGATGCCACTGTGAAGCTGCAACCAAAAGTAGTGAATTTCACTTTTATAGCTGGTGATCTGCAACCCTTGCAAGCAAAGGCCAAATGGTTTAATCCCGTGATTTGTTGTTCCCTGAATAACGACTGTTTCCCAAATTTGTCTGAGATGGTGATATCATACACATCATTTACTGGTTTCCTGCACTTTTTATGCCGGCTTTAGGAAGTTGGCGCAGCTTGCACTAGTGGTGCAAAGCTGGAGAAACAGCAGAGCTGGTGCTCCTCTCTTTTCGTTGGAGACCCAGCTGTTACGCCTCACGTGGATTTCTGAACTTGCCGCTGAACGTTCTCCATGACGGGCAGGCCTGGATCATTTTGTGCGCAGACTTTCACTTCTCTCTTAAAGTGGAATGTGTTAGCACGCTCTTGAACTTGCGGCAACCGGCCTCGTGAACTCGGCGTCTGTAGCGCGAGCTGTTCTGTGCTCCCCACTTCAGGCGGGAATGCACGTCAACTGGCAAGGAGAAGAGCACGTGAGGTATCACGCCATGAACTCTAGGAAGTGTTTTCGAAAGTCGAGTTGTACGATGGGAGACGCTGCTCATAAGGTGCCTGTTCACGTGCACTTGGTATTATTTATTTTTTTATTATTTTTATTATTATTATTTTTTTTTTGCAAACGCCACCGGACCAAGCTCAAGCTTAAACAGTTCTCCTGTTAAAACGTGGCCCCTTCGTCAGGCTTCATACTCTTTCATACTCTTGATAAGGAAATTAGACCCTGGAACTGAAAAAAAAAGGTAAACTTCGTGTTTCGTTGTTGCACTAAAAAATCTCCCATAACTGAAATAAAATTAATTCCATTGCAACTTCCTTTACACAGTTTATTGATATTTCTGAAAGTTATCTTGCAAGGAAATGAAGTAGGAAAATTGCAGCCCAGGATGGCAGGTGGAAAAAAGGGTGCCAAACCAGCTGTAGCAAAGGGGCCAATACACGCGCCTTTGTGGCCAAAAATGCCTGTGCCACCAGGAGCAGTTGGGAGGGGCCACCTCGGGGAAACTGGGGCGCACAAAATGAGACATTTGCAAAGAAGTGGGATTCAAAGCGCATTCCTGATGGCATTGTAGGTGACAAGAGGGAGAATGAGATAAAAGGTGGCATGGGGGAGAGCATAGACATGTAAGCCAACATGTGAGAACCTGGAAACACAGTACGGAAAGAATACGAAGAAGTAACAATAGATGTGGCACCCAAAAAATTTTAATACAGGTGGAAGGAGTACTTTGCAGGCCTTCTCCCTGTGAACGAACAGACGGAGGTATTCCATCAATGCACTACATAACTACGGACTTGCACGCACATTACATTGGGAGAAATTGCAGCTGCAAATTCAAGAACAAAAGCATAAGGGCCAGATAAAAGGCACGTGGAAAAGAGGGAGTTCACTAGTTCGCTCGACACAGTGGATAAACTCCACAAATGTGAGATGATACCATGTGCATGGAAGAAAAGTGTAAGCATGCTGAGATCAACATGATGTAGGGCCGCAAGAACACAAAGGAATAAACGTGATTTCTTGCTTTACGAAGTCATTTGAAACAGTCTTGCTTTAAGAGCAGAAGTAAGCCTGGGACTTCAACAGTTTGAATTTATGTCAAGGATGTCTACTACATTTGCAGTCTACAGCCTTTGATGTGCAAATTGTTGGAGAAGTTCTGAAAATGCCATGAAGTTAGTTCTCTGTTGCTCTTCATTCACTTGGAGAACGCTTATTGATTTGTGAGGTCCTTCGTGCTTACTGGCTCTCAATCCGTCCATTAGCTGATTGGAGGGGAGGAGGAGGGTGAGTCGGGAAGTGTCCCCCTTTTTCTTCTTCGACATAGCCTCCCTGACATGCATTTGCAGGCCTTCTAGCATGCCTGTCAGTGATGGAATTCCTGAAGAGAAGGGCCAGTTTTTTTTTTTTTTTTTTTTCTAAGGATTTGCTGGCCTAGTTCTCAACATGCTTTTATGTCCTGCTCAAGCTGATGCAAGTAAATTTCCAGTGTGGGTAGGACTGCACATAAGGAGTGCCACGGTAGTCTGAGCTTAGGCATAGTACTGTACTTCCCATCAAAATAAGAAGCTTTTCACAACAAGCCAGAGAAAGGCATTGGCTATTGTGACTGCAGGGGAAGAAATTTTGGCTGAAACTGAGCAACTTCAGGGAACAGCATATTTTGGGCCCTCTTTGACTTGTTCTTAAAACCTTTGAACCACCCGCAAGTTCTGCACAAGGACCCACGTGTGCCTTGCATTCTGGTGCAAGATTAGTGCAGCACATTTGGGAGTTGCACACCCATGCAGGCTGTGGTCCAGTGGGACCCCGTGGACCAGACAGTGCTGGCCGATGAACAGGTGGATGCAGAGGGTCGCTCCTGGCGCTCGGGGGCCAAGGTGGAGAAGAAAGACCTCCGGCAGTGGTTCATCCGCACCACCTATTTTTCAGAGGTACATTGGAATGCACTCGTGTAACAAGTAACGCGTGTAACTTGTGCTTTTCACTTCCTTAGGTATAGTACTAAGCTCATTTGAGTAAGGCTGGCTGTGTAAATACTGTTACTCTCTTGTAAAGAAATGGAGCATAATCCTCCAAGGTTTTTTTTTTTTTCAGCCAACAGGGTTGGCTTTCGTTTCTAGCTGCATTCTACAGAGCTTAATTTTGTACAAGAGTACAGGTGAACAACTGAAATTCATCATCGACAGAATGTCTGGTCCAATGTAACGTTTGTATGTCTTCTGTGTGTGAATACTTGAATACGAATCCAATAGTACCTCCACGAGTACTTTGATTATCGAATCGAATACCTACTACAATAAAACCTCGTTACAAGAGACACTCAAAAGGACCAAAAAGCATGTCTCTTGTATGCAATGTTGCTAACATGGTGAACATAGGAAAGCCAACCAAACCGCTTTCATTCAAATGTCTCTTATAACCAAGTGTCTCGTGTAACGAGGTTTTACTGTATTTGATCTTTCGAATAGTCGCATAAATTTTCTGATGTGCCCTGCTCTGCAAAACACACTGCTTCTGCACCGTTTGCTCATTTTTTGTGTACCGTACTTACCCGATTCTAACGCGCACCTTTTTTCCGCAAAAATAGGCCGAAAAATCGCATGCGCGTTAGAATCGGATACAAAACCGAAACTGCCGAAACAGCTGAAATTTCGTCCCACCCATCGCCATCTCCATCTCAAGATGGCGCCAAAGCTTTTAGCAACAATTTTTCGGATCTAGGTGCCTAGGCTTTTCTATCGGCGGTAACACAAATCGTCAAATTATTCCACTTGCGCGCTTGATAACAGCAATGGCAGCAGCGGCAACGAAGGTGCGCCGCTTCCGCGGCTTATGAGCGGCTCCCATGCGTTCACGAGCGGTTGGCTGAAGCGTACGCCTCTGGAGAAGCTCGCGGGATGGGCGTGCGAGGCGTGGGCCACGATCCCATCGAACATGGTTGAACGTTCGTTCAGAAGTGTGGCATCGCGAACGCGCTTGACGACACCGATGACGAGATGTTGCGGTCAGCGGAAGGCGACAAGGAGCTCTCGAAGAGCGACGAGGAGTGAGATGAGGGAGATTACTTCGGGAAATAAATCGCCCGTTTCTCTCGCATTCGTTTTTCTTGCTCACAAAGTTCCTTGCCTGGTTACAATCGGAGGTGCAAGTTTTTTCGGTTTTTTGCCTGGAAAATAGGGTGCGTGTTAGAATCGGGTAATTACGTACTTGGTAATTTTCATCTAAATTGCGCTTTGGACAAGTGCTCCTTGTAGAGGCCATAAATTTTGTCGTGCAGTGCAGAGTAACTTGCGATTGCATCGATGAGATCACCATTGCTCGTGCCGCCGCCCCACGCCATCAGGTATGGCTGCCATTTTGAATTCTGTGGCCGGATGTTTACTGGTCAGTTTTATTTGCCTGCTCAGAGCAGTTCTGAGCAACTCCAAGCAGCTCCGTATTTTATTTGCCCATACAATTTCTATGGTGGGAGCAGTTTTGGGCTGCCCAGGAACTGCTCAAAGCTGCTCTGGGCAGGCAAATAAGAGGCCAACATGTTAGGGTGGCTTCCGGTAAAGCAATCATACCAAGTAATTCTAGACCACAGGGGACAAAGTGGCATGTTAGTTTTATTACCTTTACTACCCGTTTGTTGAACCAAAGCCAAAGAAGATGCAGTTGTCTTCGAGGGAAAGACGTTTATTGGAGCGAACTTGTGCCCCCCTAACAATTCAAAGAATACACAGGCGGCGAAGCAGCAGTCAACAAAGTGACGTGCGCTTACGAGCATCGGCGATAGTAATACCGCGGCGTCTGCTCTGCAGGCTTTTTATCTTTCGGCGCGCGTGGTTCTCGAAGGGTCAATTCACATCCAGAACATTGTAGACCAAGGAAGATTATTCTACGCTAGTGACGTTAGGGCGAAACAGTCTCCTTATCTGAATGAGATAGCCCGTGCGGCATTAAAATAAAGAATGGAACACGCACTTTGCATGGGACACAGATAACAGAGCCGGGCGTGGCCGGGCATAAAAACAAACCCGTACATGGTTCGCGGCAATATGCAGTCAGTGCAAGCCATCCCTCCTTTGCTTATCCTTGATGTTTGCCGTGGGCTTTCGAAGGAGTGCCTCATTGTGTTCCCTGATTGTTGTACTGTAGCAAGCTTCCCTTCAACTGCGTAGTGCTGGCTTGCCCTCGTGTACAGTAGTGCAAGCTTTTCTTCCACTACACATCGTTCATGCTCTCCATGGGCTTCCGAAGAAGTGCCTCATCATGGCCCGTGATTGTGGTTCTGCCTTGCTTTCATGCTCATGAAGTGTTCACTTTGGAGGTACGAGGCACTGTTCTGTCGTTGCCTATGATTGCAGTACAGCAACTTTAGCGCAAGTCTTCTTCAACGTGTATTGTGCTTACTCCGGATTCCTGAAGTACGGCCTCATAGTGGTTCAGTGAGTGAACTGCTCCGGATGAGAGTTGAAAAGTGGGTTCTCCGGGTCGTAAGAAAATGTCATGACTTCTGAACATGTGAAGCAGCTTCTTTTTTTGCACAAAAACCTGCGAAAAATCGAGTGTTGCAAAAAAAAATTTGTATATTCGATATTCGATTCCATATTGAGATCTTTTATTTCTCATTCGATTTGATATTCGATTTTACAGCTATTATTGGGTATTCGCACAAGCCCACTTTTGTTGTGGGTGTCTGCACTCACATTAAGTATATCCGGCAGCTTGCACTGCTTTCTCATGGGAACTGAGCAGTAATTACTCTTTGGCATAGATGACCAAAAATTTGCTGCCCTGTGGGCTTTGATTGTTGTGGCAGCTGTAAAGGTCGCACCAGGATCTGGCTGGGTGCGAATTTGAATGAGAAGACATTAAAGGTGTGTGGACATTCAAAACTTTGTATAACTCCTGTTTGCTTTTCAACTTAATTTGCATTCTTACTGCTTGAAGTATGCTAGTTTCTTTTTTAACACTGTTTTTCTTAATACTACGAAGAATAATTGTTGGTTTTGTTTTGAGGTGCACGCCTTAAGGTGCACCCCTTAAGTTGGCTTTGCAAAAAGGCTGCGTGAACAATGCCAAATGCACGTGTGGTTGAAGCAAAGGTGCTAGGGAAAACTTCAGTATCTTAAGAATTGCAAAATGATGATTTTTTTTTGCGCTGATGCAATGTGTACCTAAATTGAACTAGCAGATGTAAAAGTGAATGAAATGCTAATGGTGGGAGTAACCATATAACTCTCTTGTCACACAGTCAAAGGCACATGTGGCAAGGCCGGCCCAATGGCCGGGGGAGTAGCACACCCGTGCGATCCAATATGGGAGGAGGCTGGGTTGTCAATGTGCACAAGTGTAACTATGGCACACATGAGGTGCACCTCACTAGCAAACAATAATTTGCATGCACTATGAACGTCCGTGCTTGCGTTTCGCTATGAGATCCAGAGCTGGGCCAGGGGGAGTCAGGAGCCCCTGTAACTTGACACCTTGAAGTAAGTACAGTGTGTTGATCCCGTCCTGATTTGGGTGGGGGGGTTGAGGGGGGGGGGGGGGGAGGAGGAGAAGTGGCATACTCCTGTAACCCAGCTTCTAGGGGGTGAGCGGGGGCCAAGTTATGGACAGTGCTGCAATAATCTGAATCACCCAAGGCTGCGAGGCATTTTGACCAGCAGAGGTAGGACAGTAAACATGAGGAACAGAGTTCGCTTAAGGAAATTGAAAAATTTAGTGCAGTTTAACCATCCTTCTTCTGTGAAGGACTGGGGGTTTTGAGTTGGCTGTAGGATTCGACACCACCGGAGGAGATTGTTTGGTAGTTTCTTTGAGTGGGCTTGGTAGCTCTACCTCCAATGCTTGGCTGTATTAATTTTCGCCCATTTTATTGTTAATGTTAACTTTTTGTTTGTTAATGCCCAGGTTGTATGAGTTTAACATGCTAACAATCCACTAAATGTAGCCCTGTGGACTTACCAGTGTGTCATCATAGGCAACGTCAGCAAATTGGTGGCGAGGATGATGTTCGAAAAACAGCACTTTCGAGCATGTTTTTGTGGGTAAGGAAATGCACGTAGCTCGGTGAGGAAAACTTAGCAGATGGCCTATGCATTGTTGATTTCAGTGTGGTGAAGCAATTAGACAATGTTTACAACTCGTTTCAGTGTCCCTTTAAAATGGGCACATAAGCTGTTGCTTTGCGTGTGCATTGTGGCTATGGCTACAACTGTGTGGCTCCCCTCGATTGGCAGGACCTTTTCTTGGGTCTTCGGGACTCCGAACGGCGGGACTGGGACGACGTGGGTCCCCTCCAACGTGGCTGGATTGGGGAATGCACGGGATTCTCCTTCGAGTGGAGCGTGGTTGATCACATGGGGGCCCCACATCCTGACCTTTTGCGTGTGTGGACTGAGCAGCCGGAATTCTTGGGAGCTGTGACGTTTGTGGCCCTCTCTCCGGACCACAGCTTGGCATCGTCTGCTGGAGATGGTGCAGCAAGGAAAAGCAAATATTACGCACTGAACCCCATCTCCGGAAAGAAGATCCCACTGTTAGTCTCCAGCAAGTTTGAATTTCCTCGGGCAACAGATTGTCATTTGGGTAAGTCTGGTAAAACCTCACAAGTATAAACACAGGTGTGCCGCTTAGCTGGTATACGTGCAGCCTATGCCACTCACTATGCCAATAGTGAATTTTCTTATTTTTTTCTAGATCATTCTCTTCTGAAAGACCTGTTAAGAAATTTTGGTTCATAGATATTAGTGGCAGTGAAATTAAATGCCCGTTTAAGTGTACAATGTGACAGAGTAAGCATTTCAAGGGGCGTATAACGTTCTTCTTTTGGTTAAAGTATTTGATATGTTTGATGGCACCTTGTCTGAAGAAGTTCTTGTCTGCAACTTCATCTCAGTAATGCGTTATTATTTTCATCAGCTGAGAGAATTAGCCACCTGTGACATTTTTCTGTACTTAAAAAGTGAAATGATTTCAGGAACTCCCAGCCTGAGCAAAGAAGACCTTGAGTTTGCCCTTGAACATGGTCTTGAAGTGATTAAAGTCGTTGATGACCATGACCCATCACATCTCATCAACTCAGGCACGGTATGTATTGTGGAATTATTTTCTCCTCATTGACATTCTAAATACAAAGCCTTTTGCACGCATGTTAAACCCATTAGAGCGAGTTATGAATATTCCACAGCTGAAACTGGTCCCGAGTGGGTGTACAAGGACAGCCTTTGCGACATGCATTTCGCGGGCATTTTGCATCATTTCAGTTTATATGTTGATGTAAGATTGAAGAGCTGAACTGAACTTGCTTATACTAAATTCTCACATAACCTAAACAAAACTAGGAACGCATTTTTGTCAGTTTGCCATTGGTATGCAGTGCAAAGAAATGTCACCTAAAACAAACAATAAATGAGAACAGACCTTTTTGTTTTGTGTTGGTCTGTATAAAACCATACCCAAATTGGGAAAGTAGTTTGCAAAGTTAGATGTATTTTTTTAAAAAGCATGCTCATAACAAGAGCTCCCAAGCTAAGGTTAGGAAGCGTCGCATAACTGTCCTGTGAAACTGTGTACTGGCTTTTAACGGGATAGTGAAGGCATACATTATTGGTTTATTTGAAGGAACTAGCCTTTCATAACTCACTCAACCCCATTCCTGGCAAGAAGGACATTTTTTTGGCCAAAAAAAAAAATTCACTATAGTTTGTATTGTTGACTTCCGCATTTCCGACTACGTACATGTCAACAGTGATGTCATCAGGGGAAAGCCGAAAACAACATAATTGGTATGGTAGCATTTGATTGGTGCAATAAAATGGAACAAGAGGCACCACCACTATAGAACACGCATGTTCTGTTGTGGCTGCCAGTTGCACTAACTCACCCTTGTGATGTCATAGCGGGAAAGTGAAAAAGTTGCTGGTGAGTCACCACGCATTCATGTGTATTCCTTATTATCGAGCTGAATTGTTAGAGACTTGTGTTAAATTTGGTGGGATCATTATCCTGATGGGGCACTTTTTTGATTAAGAACTGGTTAGGCTTGTTGGTAATACATGATAAATGTGGACAGTGCAAAACGACAAGAACGAAAAGGCAGAATGAAACAACGCAAGCACTGACTATTGAGCTTATTAGGTGTCACGAGTGGTAAGAAAAAACAAACCAACAAAAGAAAAGCACATAGAAAACCAAGACGCAGCACTCCTTAAATTGGCAAAATATTGCTTAGATAGCGATTTAGAACAACAGAAAAAATTGTGCGAAAATTACAGTTCTTTATTCTGAATGGCCCAAGAGAGGTACACTGATGCACTTTTCTCGCAGACTGGCTATTTCTGCAGCTTTTATAATCTCCTGTACCTTCTTCTGGTGTTCTTATTGTAGCAGTTGTGCTCGCATAGCCTATCATTTGAGAATCTGCCTGTCTGGCCTACGTACCGTTTATTGCAGGTCAGGGGGTATTGAGTACGCTGCACCCTCATTGCATTCAATGGTTTTGATGATCTTCCAGGCTAGAGGGAAGTTTCCTTGTACCTTCATTGACGCGTTTGTGCAGTGCCTGTAGTTTATTGGGCGCAGAAAACACCCTGTTTACATTTACAAAGTCGGCACCCGTATTGTTCCAGTCGACCTTTTGTTCTGCACTGTAAACATTTGCTATTTCTTTGACTGAACCGAACTTGTATGTATTTTGCTTCCATGGTTCCTTCAAGTTATTTGTTTTTGTTCATGTGCATATTGGCGACTACAATGTTGGGAGCAACTGAGAGGTTAACTAATGTATCACAAGAGCGTGAAACTGATCAATGACGGTCTTTACAGTTTTTAGGTCAGGCCGCGCCTTTTAGACAGTGAGCTGGGCACCAGCAGGTGGTGCAAATTGATCGTAAGAGAGGTAGCAGTGTGGGACCGCTGCCTAATGTGAACTGCTCTGTTGCCTCCCCAGCTGACGGGCCTGTCTGCCGAGGCGGCTCGGCTGCAGGTGTGCCAGCAGGCGCGGCTGCAGGGCCGGGGCGGCTACCCGTGCAGCAGCCACCTCCGGGACTGGCTCATCTCGAGGCAGCGCTACTGGGGCACGCCCATCCCCATGGTGCACTGCCCCTCCTGCGGGGTGAGCCCTGGCTGACCACACGGCGCTGCCCGGCTGCTTCCCAGAGCTGAAACGACCACCCTGCCAACGCAGGTGGTGCCCGTGCCGTACGAGGACCTCCCTGTCGAGCTGCCCACCTTGGACAAGATTGCCAAGGAAGGCGTCTCACCACTGTGCTCTGCCCACAGCTGGCTGAACACCACCTGCCCCAGGTAGCGCCTGCATTTCTGAGGAACTGGACAAAGTCCATCCTAAGAGTTCACCCTAGTGTCTTCGAGCCCATGCAGTGGTAGCACTGGAACGTGGTCTGTGAACATCAGAGAAGCCTTAAAGGAGCCATGAAGAGAAAATACAACTTCGTTAATTTGAAAGAACTAGGATACAGTATCTCACTCAGCTCCACTTGCAGCCCCAAAAGATGTTTTTTAACGAAAAAAAAGCAGAATATATTAATAACTTTAAAATTTTGCGCCACAGTGACGTGTTATGAGCGAGATGACGTCATACGGGCCAACAATAAAACATAATTTTAAGTCCGTTAACTGCACGTTAGCATTCAAGTGATGCGGTAAAATGGAACTAGAGACCCCATTACAGACGTCCAGTCATGTGTCGTCGCGACAGGTCAGTTAGGGGGGCGCCAATGCACAAACAAGGTTCCGTGACGTCATAAGCAAAGTTTGCGGGAAATTGGCTAGGGGGTCGCCACGGCTTCACACGTTTCGTTAATATCTCGTTATTTTTTCGAAGATTGCGATGATATTGGTATCATTGTTATCGGGACTAAGCAGTCTCTCTAATAAACCCAACTTGTATTTCTCTTCATGGCTCCTTTAAGAGGGGACTCACCTGAACACATTCCTATGGGACTTACCAATTCATGACCCACGGGCTTGAAAAGCATCGTGTACCGATACGAAAGATTTTACGAATTCATAGAAATGCTTCTAACGGCCTAGTTTGCTTCTTTTAGAAATACAGTGTAGACCATTTATAACGTAACCGCTTATAGTGCGGGACCGGATATAATGCAGGTTTTTGTGACCACAGGTTTGCCTCCCCTAGAACTCAATGCATAAGCATATGGCTTAGAAAGTGGTTGCCTGAAGCCCGATACCATTTATAGTGCGATCTTTTGGCAAGTCCTCTGATCGACCGGTGATCGACCGGTGCAGCTGGGGCATCGCTTTATGGTCACAAAAACGAAAAAAAAAACCGATAGAATCAGCCATCCCATGCAGCGGCGCGCTCCCTGCTCACGTCACCTTTTAGTTCGTGCGTTCCCTTTGCACTCACATGATGACCACAACTTCCCTTGCTTTTGGCAGACCTCTGAAGATAGCGAGCCCCCGCACACGCCGTAAGTTGTTTCTATTAGAATGTTGGCAGATTAGCAACCCCCCTTTTCTATCCCAGCATCTAAATATAGCCAGCTGGGCCGCGAGCGACGCCGGAGGTTTTCGTACCTATACGTTGTGCTGATAGCAACTGCCGTCGGAATCGCCAGTGCAAGGTGGGGTGAAAAAAAAAAAAAAATCTGGCTTGTGTTTGTATCGTGCTGTCTCGCCGTCGTAACGCCCCCGCCCACCCCCTGGGTCATCCATTCTTCTAGATGCTATGAAACGGAGACGTGCTCCCTCATGCTTGCGGTTAGTGAAAGGGTGCGGCAGCATCTGAATGGGAAAAAATGACAAAATAAAGTCTGTGCCTCTGTTTTTATATGGCGTTCGTTTGAGCGGTGATAAACAAGGAATGACTGAAGTGTAGGTTGCGATGTAATAGACCCTTTTCAGAAAAGTTGGCAACGTAGTAAATACGCGAGCTTTCATGATGACAACACTGAGGGCATTCGCAAACGTCGGCCATGATGAAGAAAACGCAGCTCTATCATAGCGCGGCTGCGCGGCGCTCTCTTAGAGCCACTCGTAGCACGTAGTCACCTCGGCGTTCAGTCTGATCGGGTAGGTTTCTGAGTGTTTGCTTGCTGTTTTGATTTTTTCACCACATGCGGTTACGAGTTCTGCAGGGGTCATGCTGACTCACTGCTGCGTCCCACTCTGCAAACGGCACGGATGCGCTCGTCACTCAAACGCGGTAAACGCGAGGGGGGGGGGGGTAACATATTTGTTAGGCACATATTGCAGTGACATAAGATGTTGAGGATTGAATGCCCTTTCCAACACCAGTTTTTTAAATGTTTGCATACATAAGGGTTGCGAAAGAAAGTGATCTAAGTCCAGATGTCAAAGAATATAAAAAAGTTGTGTATCAAAAACCGCCAATAGTAAGAAAAATTTAAAATACTATACATTGTGTAGGTAAACATTTCAAAAATGCACTCCAGAAAAAGTTGAGTTGCACAGAACAGTTCGTCAGATATGTAAAAAAAACGTTAGCACGCATGGTGCCTGTTCCATGCGGTAAAGCCCAACCTCCATTTCAAAATGCACAATTTTGGAAGTTCTTGAATAAATTTGGCAGTTTGGCATTATTAGAGGCATCAATTATCCCCACAAGATGTAAAAACACCTTGTCATTTATGGCCAGCACAAAATTTGGGACAAGCACGCAATGCAAAGAAATCGAAGAAATCCACTTGGAGTTGGAAAACGAAACTTGGTAGTGGATGCTTGGTGATGTTCGCTGTCAGTTTATCATCACTTATCTGTCAGAACTTTCACTTGCAGTTTATTGTTGTCATCTTCTGACACGCTTTTTGTAGCCTTGTTTGCAGGAATGAAGTGCAATGCGCTAGAATCGTGCCTGGCAAGCTTTTGTCGAGGAGCTGCCGCGCAAAAGAGAGTTCAGGTCCAAGAGCCTCGTGCATTGCCGTGCCACCTAACATTTTTAAAAGAAACACTAGCAAACGTATTGGACGCTTTGTCAGAATATATAGTTCTACTTGAAAGCAACACTATACCTCCAGAAATGCCCACGTACGGACACTAAACAGGCCGGCGAACAGCTGGCAGCATGCAAGGCCTATTTGAAGCACTCTTCTTGTCTGAACTGATATCTGACTACTCAGGGTTATCTTTCGATTTTCAGCTGGAGCTCTTATTGCAGAGCTAAGGCGGCGGTGAAGTGAAATCACAAGCGGCATGCTTTTTTCGAGGAATAAGAGCAGGCGATGAAGGCGCCATGGCAAATTGGCTTGAAGTTGGCTAACTGCATAGTAGCATCAAATATTGCAATAGAACATTGTGCAATAGAAAAAGAAACCGAAACTGCTGGAAACTGGCTGAAAATGCCACATCCACACGTTAGACATGTAGGGGACCTTCAGAAATAAGCTTTGGGGGAATAAAACTACTCAGACTTTGAACCCAAAGTCACTAGTGAATGTCTGGTATCATTTTGAGGTAATTGTCACCGCTTAGCACTGTCAGATCACAAAGCTGACAACATAATTTGATATTTGACTTGTTGGGAACCTTTTGAAACCATAAATATGATGTTAATGCAGCGTATAACGAGCGGCTTGTTTTTTTTTCTCAAACGTGGCAACCACACCCCCTTTTGCAACAACTTACGCACTTTAGCTCACAAAAAGGTCCATCGAAAATCACAGTGTCACCAGAGCAGGGAAATTTAAACTGATTCTAAAAGTGCAGTGCTTAGACTAGCCATTGAGGGGCGCTAGGCGCACAAGGATGACTACATGTCGAAATTGGCGATTTAAACTATCGATTATTGGTGACGTTCTGAATAGGTATGGTAACGAAAGAGTTAAAGAGGCCATGAAGCAAATTTACAACCTGGTTTAATTTGGAAGAACTAGTGAGGGTGGTTGCTTGGGCAAGGACATTTTTGCGTTTTGAAAGCGCTTTGTATCACTGTCTCCTTTCTGTAATCCTCGTCGGTAATTCACACTTTCTAGATGCAAAAACGAAAGAACTAGCCCTTGCTAAACCACTCTGCTCCTTTCCAGTCGTGCAGATTTTTTTACCGAAAAAAAAATGCAAAAAATATTCAGAAATGTTTAAATTTATGACTACACATCATTGGCAATGACGCAATGGAGGGAACAGTATGCAATAGAGGGCACATTGCTAGATTAACCCCTGTATTTAAAGAAGGAAATAATGCCCTCACAACTGACTACAGCCTGATATCGCTCACACGCACATGTAGCAAACTGCTGGAATACATCATTTCTAATTACATGATCAATTTCTTAGATGAGCACAATGTTCTATCGCCATTCCAACACGGCTTTCATAAGGGTCTTTCTGCAACTACCTAACTTATTTTTTGTGTCCATTCTTTCTTCTCTGTCCCTGATAAATCAGGCCAAACCAGTGTTGTATTTCTTGATTTTAGCAAGGCTTTTGAGACTATATCCCACTGCAAATTAATTCATTAACTTAGCCTGATTTGTTTCCCCTCTTCATTGGGTTGCATCGTACCTAAGTGCACACACACAGTTTGTCGACATAAATGGTGTTCGCTTCAATCCTCTCCCAGTTAACTCCAGCATTCCCCAGGGAAACATCCTTGGACCCTTACTTTTTAAAATTTATATTAGTGACATTACAACCTGTGCTAAACAAGGCATTGAAATGCGTTTATTTGCTGCTGATTGTCTCTTATTCCATTCAATTACTCCATAAATGACCACATAATATTGGATCAATCTATCGATGCCATCACTACGTGGTGTGATTGCTGGGCATGATTGTAAACCCTGATAAAACTGTGTCTTTATCACCGTGTCTTTATCACCAACAAGAAACAACCACTCATTTACCTGTACAGTATCAAAGGGACTCCAATCTTAATGACAGCTATAAATATCTCGGCATAACAATCACGAGCAACCTAACGTGGTCTTCCCATATTGAAAAAATTTGTTCATCCATACGAAGGAAATTAGGCTTGCTTAGGCATAAACAAATTTTCTCCCCCTAGCACAAAACTCCTTGCCTATAATACAATAATCTAGGCATTGGAATATGCATCTGGGGTTTGGGATCCACATACTAAGAGCGATATTAATAATCTGAAGAAAATTCAAAGATTAGCTGTTCGTTTTATTTTCAGCTGCTTTTGCCAGTCTGTCTTCCCAACTGAACTGATGAGAAATAACAAAATTCAAATGTTAGAATGTCGAAGAAAAATAGCAGGACTACAATTTATTTTCTACCTGTCTAGCAACTAGGCCTATCGAACGTCCTTGTTTCCCTATCTTCGCATCCGACAAAGCGATATCATTCACCAGCTTCACACCTATATCTGCCCATACTAACAATTTTAAATACTCTTTTCTGCCTCGCACAATAACAAATTGGAACGAACTGCCACACCAAATCTTTGAGTTTGGTAACTGTCTAAAATGTACTGAAAATTATTATGAAGTGTGATTTTGATCTTGTGTCTCACTGTATTGCATATTTGTCTTGTTATTCTGCCACGCCTGTGTTGTTACTTTGTGCTGATCTTGTTTATTTGTTTTGTAACACCCCACTCCTGCTTGGGCCATTTTGTGGCCTACAGTATTTTCTAAATAAATAAATAAATAAATAATAGTTATCAGTATGTTAGTGTGATACGATCAAATGGAACTAGAAGTCCCACTACAATCGCACAATGATGTTTTTTGGCAGTGGCTTTGGTCAGCAACCACCAATCATACAAACAAGATTCCATGAGGTCATAAAAGCCCAGCGAGGAAGTGGCTGCTAAGTATGTATGGATAGATAGATAAACCTTGAATTGGACCAGCAGCTGTGTTCAGTTGCTCAGTAACTGCTCAGGGGTGCAGTTACTGAGATACTGTTGCATATGTAATTTCGTCTGCATGACGATGTTGCTTCAAAAACGACTGATAAAAATTTTTGCACCGCATTTGTCCTTTCTTAATTAAGCAATAATTGAAACACATTTTCATTTAGGAGTTGTACCCGGCTCATAAGCAGTGTAGGCATTCTGCTGTAAAGAAACTGAAACACACACTACACAGTTCAAGACGGTAAAACAAAACAAACAAACAAAAAAAATGTTTGCCCTCTTTTCTCTCTTCCACCCAAATTCTTCATTTCATGCTGGCTGTATTCTCACTGAGTCTTCATCTATTTGCCTTGAGCAGGGAATCGTTGTAACCTGCTTTTATTTGTTGTGTACGGTCAATAATGCACATCAACTTATTTGAAGCAGTCCATAAGCACTACACTAACCTAATTGCCCCTCTCAAACATCCCTCTCATGCAAGTACTTTCTCTTCCGCAGCCTGAGGCTCACTGGAGAAGCCGTTCATCTGATCAAATTAACGTATAATAATTCCTCTGCTTCTCTTTTCTGATCCCACCAAACGATTTTAGCACTGTCTCTGGTATGTTCCTTGAAGCTGCTTCAGATGATTCAGGTGTTTAATCAAGGCAGGATACATTATCACTAGGGGTAAACACTACAATTAGGCACTGCAACGAAAACATGTTAATTGATTGATTGTGGGATTTAACGCGCCGACGCAACGCAGGCGATGAGGCGCGCCGTAGTGGAGGGCTCCGGATTAATTTTGGACCACCTGGGGATCTTTATCGTGCGCCGAAATCTCATACACACGGGCGTTTTTGCTTTTCGCCTCCATCAGAAAAGCCGCCGCCGCGGCCGGGAATCGAACCCGCGACCTCGTGCTCAGCAGCGCAACGCCTTAGCCACTGAGCCACCGCGGCGGGTATGAAAACATGTTAACCCGGTAACAAGAGAAAGTTGTGCTGTGAACCTCTATGTGTTAGCTCTTTGCCACAAACTTGGAGTTTGCAGAAAAGTAACCTGTTATTCGTTAGGCCTTATTTTTTAGGTAGTTTTTAATACTGCTGCACTCTTTGCTGCCAGTCCTGACTGCTCCTTTTTCTGCAGGTGCAGTGGGCCAGCATCGCGTGAGACGGACACGATGGACACATTTGTCGACAGCTCCTGGTACTACCTGCGCTTTCTTGACCCCCAAAATATGGACAGCATCATTGATCCAGTGTCAGCACGTGACTTGATGCCTGTTGACCTCTACATTGGCGGGCTGGAGCATGGTGAGCAGCCATCTGAATGCACTCGCAAAAAAAATAACGCGCAGCTCGTTTTAGTAGTTCAAGCACTTTATCCCGCTGATGTCGTCAGAGGATTGATTCATTGTTTTTCGAATCTGAGTTGTATTTTCCAAAGCATTTGTATAAACTTCAAAGGAGCTTCGCGGTTCAACAAAAGTGCAGGCATGCTGAAATGCATCCGTGCCACATTGGTAGTGTTCAGGCTTCAGAATCTCCCTGCCCAACCCTGCCCATTCCATGTCCAGGTTGTAATGAGATGGCACACAAACACGCCCGCGCTTTGATATCTCGGGCTACCATGTCTTTTACACTTACACACGGCATCCCCGAAATGTCCCCCTAGACCCTTCTTACATACAGGGGCATAACTCATCATTACCGCCTCTACTGGGTGAACCAACCTCCCCTGCACCCTTCACTTACTCCGCCAGCTGCTCACATGTGGCAGCTCTTACAAACCCACACTTTCCCACACCGCACTCTCCTTGTGCACACCCACCCACACCAATTCGCCTCCCCTCGCTACCCCTCGTGTGGCGTGCTAGACGCTCTTCCACTCCCTCTGTGAGTGTCCTTACGACTCCTTCCCACCTTTGCCCTCCTCCTCTCACTGGGAGCAAGCTCTGGGGAGCTGTTACCCGGCAACCTAAGAAACCGTCACGGCCCAAGCCTTGAACGTCGCGGGGGCCCCTTGGGCCTCCACCAACCCCACTACCCTGAATCCAATGTTAAATAAAGTGGCACTACTACTACTACTACACTTGGTCTCCAAACTCCCGTCTTAATATTCATATCATGTGAAAAGGTTTACTGTGGATTAGTTTATTGAAGGCGCCAGTGGCGTAGCCAGAAATAGTTTTCAGGGGGTGTTATGCACCACTGGTTAAAGAAAAAAAGAAAGAGATTCTGTGCCCTAACAAAATTTTAGTCACTTTGCGACTTTATTGTAAACCGACAGCCTTCTTATTTTTGTTTTTACGATATAGCATATCGATTCGGTGTGTAAATGGCAAAGAAAAAAGTGTGAAAGGAAGGGGGAGGGAGGGATGTGGCGCTCAGAAAATTTCGGGGGGTGCTCTGACACCGAAACACCCCCCATGGCTACACCCCTGGAAGGTGCCCACTGGTGGTGTCACTAATGGTTGAAGAGATGTTACTTTTATAAATGAAGACACCGTCATCTTCATCTTGTATTCACGCATGCGTGATATAGTCAAATTTCTATGTAATGAATTTCAATGTAATGAAACACCCGATGTAACAAACCAGGTAATTTTGTTTTATTTCATGGACAATTACGCACAAATTTTTTGTTGTCGGAGTAGATTTTGGAAGACGCCAGCGCCACAACAAGGTCTCGATAAAACGTGAACAGCGACAAGGGCGTCCAATGCCACGGATGCAGTAAGCCACATAGTCCGTGAGCGAGCTCCTTGCCTACAAACTGCATATGGTGCCACTGCCGCATGCTTCCGCTTTGTCCTTCGTCCATGTTCACTCGTGCTAGTTGGGTTCCATCGTTCTAGCAAGTGCGCGGCAAAGCATTTGTGGGACACTATGAGCCTTGCGCGCGTTTTTTGCACGCCTGCATCCGCAATTGTGCGCCGGCAGCGGCTTTTGCCTCGGCCAGAAAACGACTTGCGCCACGCGCATGGAGCAAGAATAAGATAGGAGGTGAAACGAGGCTTCCTAGCGCGGCCAGATAATGTCACAAGTGCTCGTCAGACGTTAAGCTAGCGGCATCTGCCGCTAGCAAAGAGACTGCGCGGCACTGCTATCGTCATTGCACTGCGCAGCCACGGAATGAATTGCGGCTGCTATCATTTCGTCCATCAGGTGCCACTACCCTCTCCTTTGCCGTCGCAGTTACGATGCTTGGCAGTCCACCTTGGTTTCCATTGTGACATTGTCGGGTCACTCGCCCACGCTTGCCGCAATGGGCCGTTTCGCCTCCTATATATTCTTGCTCCGTGGCCATGCGTGACAGTGGCAGGAGCCTGAGGGAGGCGTGCACCTTAGGGCAGGAGCTGTGAGGCACTCAGGGATGCCCATGGAGATGCGGGCCGGCCCCGCCAGAGATGGGCTGACCACCATGGAGGATATTTGATGGGCGCTTTCCTAAGCGGCGCGTATGACGCTTTTACAGTTTTCGCCCACATTACCAGCTTTTCTCCCGCATGAACAACTTCATTTGCCCCTCTTGTCGCATTTCAGCGACAAGAGAGTTAGAAGTGGTCGCTGGAGCTACGTGCACCATGCCGGTGGTCTCCGCGGCTGCGTCAATGCGCCTGTGGCTTGTGCGGCGCATTTGTGCATGCAGGAAATGCTCTATGTGGTTCACGCTGATGCCTACATAGACTCGATGGCGCGTTGCCTTTTTTTTTAAGGAAAGAATTCCATTTTGGCAATAATAAGTAGTTTTAGCTACCTGTTTCGCTTCACGGCTTCCGCATCGTGTGGGTGGTATCCACGGCGGCGTCAGTGCGCCAGCCGTGTATGCGCGCCACGTTTTCGCTTGCAGGAACTGCTTCACACAGTTAACATGTCATTTTTGCCACGAATTTTTATGTAGCGAAATTTCAATGTAACGAAGTAAATGACGAACTTTACCAACTTCGTTATATCGAGGTTTGACTGTATGTACACATACCATAATAAAAAAAAATTGGCGCAGCTTGCACTAGTGGTGCAAGGCTGGAGAAACAGCACGGCTGGGGGTCAACCTAGTTTCATGTGGTTTCACTAAATTTTGCTAGGCTTTGCTAAGTTTTGTTAAGTTGTGCGATGTTCTTGGTAGGCTAGGCTAAGTGTTGAGGGGTGAGGACAAGTTTAGCCGGATTTTACAAGATATTCTCGAGCAGTGACACGGCAACGTTCGCACTGTGCTTGTTCTTCCTCGGGAGCTGTATACTACTTAGGCCAGCCCATGTTTTGCAGAAGTCTAAATGATGTGCTCAGGTGCAAAGTCACGAGGCGCTGAGTGTCATCAAGTCACCAACACACCTTCTTTTGTGCCGTGCGTCCGAATCGTGTTGAGCCCGGCTGTGGGCTAGCTCTCGGTGCTGCTGGAAGCTAGGCCCAGCTAGAGTTGAACCCTGCTCGGAGGCTAGGCCGGGCGGCTAGCACGTGCCCTCCGCTGCTACCTGACGTGCTGCTTTTGCGCTCTCCCTCCTTGCAGCAAAGGTCATGCCGGGCGGCACGTGACGGAAAAGTTTTTTTTTGCAAACGCCAACGGACCAAGCTCAAGCTTAAACAGCTGCTGTTGAAATTATGTCATTGCTTGTGAGCCTTTGGTTTTTCTTTTATTGCCTTCTGCAGGGCTAGTAGGGGGTACTTCTTCTGTTGCCATGAATGATCACCACCGAGGGCTGTTCACAGTCATCCGCAGGAAAAGCATGATGCTGTTCCAAAAATGCAATGTGGGCATTAGTATAGAACGGAGAGATATGAGGACTGTGAGAGACAAAAAACAGGCCCTTAGCATAATAGATACCAAGTGTAATAGTAAGAGCACATACAATAGAGAACATAACAGTGTAAGAGCATAATAGAGAATAAAAGCTTATATAAGTGCTAAAATTGTTGTACAAGCCGCATTGCAATTTGTGTTCTGAAAACAAGTTGGCCTGTATTGGGGATTAGGCTGTCGTAAACTCAAATACAGTATAGTCCACTTATAATAGCGAACCCAGTTTTAACGAAATCTCGGCTATAAAGAACGAATATTTGTTTCCCATTACCATTTGTACACAAATTATATGTTCAGATATAGTGAAGAATGGATATAATGAACTGATTTCTGTTTCCCGATGTGTTTTTTATAAGCGGGCTGGACTGTATACACAAACAATTCCCAAAGTGTGAAGACTGGCAGGGGCGCATCCAGGTTTTTTCCTGATGGTGGGTCAGCCTCTATCAGTGATGATGATGGTGGTGTGGAGCAGGAGGAGAATAGAAACGTTTTTTACTCACCGAAACTCACCGTTCCCGCTCACGATAAACCCGCCTATTATGGGGCTAGTGCAGCGGACATAGCAAAGCCAGTTATTGGTGTCTACGAACTTAAAGAAAAAGTACGTTGTCCAACACATCATGTGCTTTGGCAGCTGTGCTTGATAATATATCAGTATGGTGCAGGGAAGGATACGGGTGCTCTTTGTGGGGTAGGGGGGGCAGCTTGTGGGACGTCTCATACAGTCATGCCTGTAACCCAGAATCGACGCGCATACTTTCAGAGGCAAGACGCCGATCGGCGATATTTATGGGTCACTTAGAAAGATGTTTCTGAGATAGTATTTTTTTATTTGAGATAGTATTTTTGTATTTCTGTAGCTTAGCCTACGTACTCTAAGGATGCGGAGAGTACAAAAAATACGGCCATGCGCAGCCTATCTTACCATTAAAAACGTTGCCAAAAGTGCAAACACGACTATTCTTTTGAAGTGCTAAAAGAAAAAGTCTGTCGCTAACTCCAATCTCGTATTAATAACGAAATAGGCTAGGCACAGCAATATTTCTTTTTATTTTTGGAATGCTTAGGTCATGCAGATTAAATCCGTAGATAGGTGGTTTTACAAAGCTCCTCAGTGTTCCTATAGGTTGTGCTTAATCACAAGAAGCAGTAGGCAACATACACACACACACATTTATATATGCAGTAATCATTGTTAACTCGAAGTCGTAAAATCCACTGAAAATTTCGAGTTAAGCGAAATGCCGAAAATTTGTGGCCAGGTCACTGAAGTGAGAGCTAATGCTGGTAACAAAAGCTCCACTGCACAGGGGAGCTTTCGTAATAAAGGCAAAGTAATTCGTAGGAAAAACAAATTTTTGTTATTGCGGAAGAAAGAACTGCCTGATCCTCACCTGTTTCGCGTTTGCGTCTGGCCAGTCCCAGAAAAGAGTTCTCGAACTGCTCAATGCATCATTTATTGTTGATCACCACCGCTACATTCTATCCTGTCGCGAAGCACGCGCAGCATTTCTCTTGTTTCTTCCGTTGTAGGCCTTTCTCAGGGCTCCTCTTCGTCCTCAATATCAGCTGCATCATCCACAGCTCTCTCTACGATGTAGGCGTCGGGCAGCATTCCGGAAATGGGAACATCGACCTCGTACAGCGTAAATTTGCCGTTCACAACCGCGTTCGGCCCGTAGTGGGAGCTAAGCATTACAAGGCTTTGCCTTGTGTCCTCTCTGTCAACATTTCCAGGTATCTGCGGTCCTACGAAAAAACATTTCGAGATAAAGGGGGGGAAACACGTGGCGCCTATGGGAGGTACATGCACGGCGGAAAAAAGTTTCGACTTAACCAATATTTCGAGATATCCGAGTTCAAGTTAACGAGGGGTTACTGTAATAACAAAAGTTCATTGTGATTTCACTCTTGAAATGTGGCACTCACACAATGCTCAAAAGTTCACAAATCACAAACCATTACTACAATTCAATACTGGACAGTGGAGGTCCACGCAGTAACTTTATTGTTATCAAAAATCTGTACTGTACGACATTTTAACAAAACTGCCATAATGATTAAGGTGATTTATTACACACACATGAAACGTGGACACACAACTTGCAAGCAAAGGCATGCCTGGATGCATTCAATGAGAACGCAGCCAGAAGACTTTAGCAGTCCTTAAAACCTTCCCGCCGCATCGGCCGAGGAGCAAGGCACTCGCTGCACAACAAGGCACTCACGAGCACCCCTGCACCTAGGACCGTGTAGCGCCCTGCATTCGCACAAAAATTCCTAATTGGCTACAGCAATTCGTTATATTAGAGTCAATAGAAATAATTGTACAGACAAAATATTGAGAAGTGAAAAAATAAAAATAGAAAAAAATTGGAAATTTTACAAAAATGTACAGATGACATTAAAAATATGCATTTTGTACATCTCCTCCCAAAAACGAAGCCTGAATATCGATAGGAATGTCAATACGCTCAGAAAAGGACACTGCGAATACGAATAAAAAAAACACCGAAAATGAGCCAACAGTTATGCTTGCATTTCCATACAAATGCATAATGCTGGAAGCAACACATTTAATCGTTATAATGGTGTAAATAACTGTACAGACAAAATTTCATAAAACCAAAAAACAAGAAATGGAAAAAAATCAACTAGGCTTTTTCTACAACCGGCATCTTCTTGGGGGTATAAATTCAAAAAAATTAAGGGAACGTCAGAACATCTGGACCCCCCCTCTGAATCTGCCAGTGAAGACTGGTATTGTCACCTTATGCATTTTCCTGCATTACAATTTGCGACATAATGAATTGTGAATTATGAAGCGCAATTGTCAGAGCTTGTATAAGTGTGTTTTGTGGGGAAAAAAAGATCAGTAAGGTACGGACATGTAAATGTATGTGAGAACTTGCACTAAGCATGTGTTGAAGAGACTCAAACTTTAGCTAGTAAAAGTCAATTTCTGCTGCAGATATTATGTGAAAGAAAGAAAGAAAGAAATAAACTGCATGATTACACACATATCTACAAAATAGTATATCTATGGCACCGCTAGTAGCTAAACAGTAAAGGTGTATGAGTATCTGAAACTTCGAATGTTGTTTTGCCCATCTTATTTTAACCTTTCATTTATAATTTTAAACCATTTTTCTCAATGAGTACTTAGTACATGAAGACACAGGTGTGTGAAGTCCTGACCAGCCAAATCAATTTCTTCCCACAGCTGTGTTTAGAAGCCCTGTACACATCAAAGCAAAGATATTTACCTAATTGGATTTGCGAAATGTTCAATTCGATTCGGTGTCAGTTTTTATCACTTGTGTTCAATTCTCAGTCATCAAATTTATTTGCACACCTCTACTAAATTTGCAAGCCGAGGCAGTGACTCAGACTCAACCCCATTCGATAATTCTGAGAAGTTGTCTAAGTAGGAATGTGAGAGGTGGCTCGTTTGACATGATGCTTCATCACCACTCAGTGCAGTATCCAGCTGTGACTAACATTTTCTTGAATTTTGTTCTCTCATTTTTATATCGCATTTTGTGGCATTCCCTTCACTTCCAAATTTACTGTGCCAAGAGTGGCAATATCTTTTACATTTGTTCAAACGTTGTGTTATCTTGATTAGCTCCAGTGAGAATATTAGCATAATTTTTTCCTCGGAACTGTTTCTGTTATTTCTTGTTGTGCAGCGGTGATGCACCTGTATTACGCCCGTTTTGTGAACCACTTCTGCCATAGTCTGGGCCTGACTGATACCAAGGAGCCTTTTGTGAGGATGCTTGTCCATGGAATGGTGGCAAATGAAACGTTCAAACTGCGAAATTCTGGCCGATATCTGCCTCGTGACGCAGTCATTCAGAGTGAGTTCTCCTTTATGCTTCCTAAATTCAGCCGTCGGATTTAAAGATGCAAGGCTTTCTTTTTTTGTCATGGAACATCAGTGCTTGTCTTAATCTGCGTGCACCTTGTGTTTGCATTGCATGGCGTCAACCTAAAAGAGGGGTCCAAGCTGTTCCACAAGGACACCGGTGAGCCAGTTGTTGTTGATTGGGAGAAGATGAGCAAGTCGAAGCACAATGGCATTAGGCCCGAGGTGAGACATCTAGTAATAAAATATTGAGTGCGATAACAATTCTAGTCCATTTACAAATCTCTGTTTTGCAAGTTTTTATTTTTGGTGTAAAGCAAAATGCATTCATCATACATATTTCAGTGGAAGTTCTACATTTCAGAGTGTACTTATGTTCAAAATTATGGCACCTGTAATAATGGGCTGTCACAGTGGCATGACCTTCGGGCATAAATTAACCTGTGAATTGATGAGGGAACTCATTGAAATCGGTTCATTAAATTCCACTCGATATTTTTTGGTCACAAAGTGCAGTTGTAAGCATGAAAGCCAGTGACTCGTGCGAATCAGGGCCATTTTTTATGGCAAAGCTGTTTACGTCTAGCCCCTAGGTGCATCCCTTGATTTCTTTTAAAGGGGGGGTACCTGAGCTGAGTCTGTGAACAGAAATCCAGGTAGTGAGAGAGGGCGCGGCACGGCAGCAGCTGAAGCGCAAGAGGGGTGGCGGGAGTGCGGTGCCGGTGTTCAGCGCTGCATTGTAGCCACGGAGAGGGCAAGAGGAAAAAATGCAGCGTAGGGTGAGTGAGTGTGGCATCGTAGTTGCTTCTGCCGCCAATCACGGGGCCACTACTGGCCACCATGACACAGCGTTTTCGTGCACCTCTATTGACTGCACCCCGTCAATTTTGTTTTGTTTCCAGAATGTGGGCAATGCAATGAAACTGAAACAGCTTTGCTGGGTAATACTCCACCGTATGAATGGTTCAGTCCACCAATTTATTTCTCTACCTTTCAAGAACAATCTGTGAAGAGACTTCATTTGCGCGACTTTAGCTTCTGCCATCCGTAATTCGTATTCAAAACCAACAGACTACCCAGAGGCAAACTCACTTATCTGATCTGCCACATTAGTAGGCATGGGCAGAGCTTGCAAATATGAGGCGAAGCGAGCGATTGGGGTTGTATTGTGAATATTTGTGTTTTGAATTTATATTAATATATTAATAATGCCTGCGTGAATGTTTGAAACTTTCAATTTTTTTCTTTCCCATACATATGTGAGAAAGTTTGGCTTTTCTTTCCACCCTTACCGCAGACACTCAAGCCTAACATAATTGAGGGAAGGTACCCCCACTCACACTAACTGCCTTCCTGAACACTGCTGCGTCTAAGATGGTTTTTCTAGCACAGGATATGCTTTCTATCTAGCAGGGGTGGCTTCGACAATGCAATGAAAGTTAGTGTACACCGCTTATATCTTGTGTTCTGGGAGCTTCAAAAATTCTCACTACATGCACAAACCAGGGCTTTACAACCTACATTTCTAGCATTCTTGTATTTACTGTCACTGAAACGCACCTTGGTTATGTAGTACGTACATGGACTGTTTAATTCGTTTTAATTTTTTTTCACATCAGCTGCTGCTGCATGATCTTTCCAAGTCAAAAACGTGGTTGTGACTTGAGTGGTTTCTTTTTCTTTCTTTTCTGTTTTTTTTTTCTTTTCTTTTCGTAGGAGAGCTTTTGTCTTTTCGTGGCATGTGGTAGAACAGATTTCATAGTGGCAGAAGCCTGGCCAATACCAACAGTGCAATATGATACGTTACCTCATTCGCTTGAGATAGGAAAGGGAGCGTCTTGTTGCACAACGTTTTGGTAGGGACAACTCGCAGCACGGCGGCTCGCTGTTGCTAGAGGTTTGCCAAGGGGCAGAGCGGTTGTGGTTATCCTGTGACTTCAAACTTATGCGATAGAAAGGGTGCCCTTGTTTTATTTTTTGTTTTTGCGGCCAAGTTACTGGGAGAAAGAAACATGCACCACGTCACGTGCCAGAGTCTTTTTCTTTGTTTTTTGTTTGTTTTTGCAATCCCAATGTGTCGCATAAGCTGCTGCAGCTGTACAATGAGGCCCCCTGAGAAACTGCACTGCAACTGGCATTGTGCTTTGGGCAACCACGTTTCAGGTGGTATGCCTGTAGATTGAGGCTATGGGAAGCAAACCGGTGGCCACAAAAACCCGTATTATATTCGGTACCACACTGCAAGTGGTTATGTTATAAATGAATGAAATAGTACTTTGATCCGTAGAGATCAGTTGATCACACTGGTGGTAAAAAGCTATATTTCGAGCATTCAGACTTTAAAGGGACAGACAACCGATTTTTGTCGAGTATATATTCTCTATCCCAAATGAAAGGGCATCACTTAAAACACCTTATTAACGAGAAGCGGTTTTGCTGATAATGCCCCAGAACTTTTTAAATCGAAATTTTTAGATCTACGAGCCGTATGTGTCCTCCCAAAAATATTGCTGGCAACCATGACATACAGTAGCGCGGCAACATACTTTTGTCTGTATGCGAAATGAAAAGCGATATTTAAAAACTTGTCCCCAGCTAAAAAAATTGTGAATCGCAGGCTTTGTTATTCCTTTATGTGTGTTTTTTTTTTTAATTCACCAGTCTTTGCACCGTGGCAAGGAACCATTTTGAATGCCCATTTCAAACACCAAAGTTTAATGAGATGTAAAATTAGTTCTAAGCAGTGCATCAAAAAAAACACTTCTCTTATTGCATTAACCAGGGTTTATAGTATCGGAAAATATAAAGTTTACAGTTTTACGACTAACACTGTTTTGTCCTCCAAAAATGACTAATTATCCATAATTAACTCGGCTACTAATAGGCTGACTCAAAAAAATAATGGCATATTTGAAATCAATGGGGAAAAAAAAAACTGCAAGACTGACAAGTTTCACAGAGTTTACATAAACATTAAAAGAATTTGTTTTAAGAGCCATGCTCCCCCTTAAATGCACTTTCATCTTCTGAGTAAGAAAGTTTTTTCTGCATTAGTGCGAAAAGCTTAGTCTAAAGCAGTAATAGTTGTTGGGCTAACAAGATGATTTTTCAGGTATGCCTATATCACTGTCTTGTCCCTTATTGAAGCACACTGTGCATGTTTTTCTTACCTGCTTCATACTGGAAGACAATGTCCGGCGTGTCCAGTCACTTTATTGTCCCAGTTCTATGAGAAAAAGCTTGCCCACCCTTAGAAAGCTAGGCTTCAGCCTTCTAGAAGTGCTTACTCCTAAACATTAGGAGTAGACCTGTTAAACTTAAAAAGTGCTTCCGTTGGTCAGAGACAACAAAGCTCTGCAAAATGTGAGTCTCTCCTGATGATAATCACCCGTGTGATCTGGTTTTATTTTTTCTTTTTTACTCCAATACAGGATGTAGTCTCCGAACATGGCATAGACACAACTCGCCTGTTCATTCTCTGTGCTTACTCTCCTACGTCACGCTACAAGTGGCCTAGTCCTGGTAAGTTTGTTCTCTGACTCCATTTTTGTGATTTCTTGTTGTGCTAATGCATTGCAGTCTCTCCTCATCTCCCTCCTCCTCCTCTCCCCTCCACCCCGATTTTTTTTTTTATGTAGCCTTGCGGTGTCTGTCTTCCACTCGGTTACTAGGAGGCATTGTACAAGAAATTACATGTATTTGTTGAGGTATTATAGGCGACGAGCTTTCCTCTGGTTAGCCTGATGAGTGAAGTGCCAGCATCTGGATCCAGCGCATGCAGACACAGAGCCCCATTGCAAGACTGCCTCAAACCAAGCCCATCTCTTTGTTGCAAGTTTGCAATGCGAGATAGGCTGAAACAGGAAAGTGCAAGATGGCGAGGGTGGGTCAGGAAGAAAGCGGAGGCA
Organism: Haemaphysalis longicornis; assembly: GCA_013339765.2. Taxonomy (NCBI): domain Eukaryota; kingdom Metazoa; phylum Arthropoda; class Arachnida; order Ixodida; family Ixodidae; genus Haemaphysalis; species Haemaphysalis longicornis. The sequence continues at coordinate 177,750,458 of CM023448.1, forward strand.
TTATCTTATACTTCAGCGCTCACAGACTACTTATCTGCAGGGCCCAGTAGGAGAAACAGAATACCGCAGTGGCTGCCTAATATGTAAATGCCTTTGATCAATTTCATTCCTTTCTTGCACCGTTCACAGCTTTACTGGTGTTAAAGGAATGGTGAAGAGAATTGTAAACATATTCTGCTTGCTTTGTCAGGTTTAAGTCTAGGAAGTATAGACTGTGTTCTAAAGTTTTTTCGCCCATTTTACGTGTATCTTTTGACAAAAAATTTATGTTCAAGGTTTCTGTTATCCTTGCACTATTTTATTAATAAACTTGTGAACGTCAGACCTGGCACCTCCCTTGTAAGTTGGCAGGACAGAAGCAGTTTTAATCTGTATAAGCTGTATGTGAACAAAAATGCATCGATAAAAGGCTTGAAAAGGAGAGGTTCGAGGATTTGAAGCCTGAAATAGCATCAAACCATGTTGCAGACCAGTGTTGATGTCAGTGAGTAATTTGTGAGGTGGTTGCCATTGAAGACTGGCAGTTTTTCATCTTGTACACTTAAAAAATAAACTGAGGCTCTATACTCCCAGTAAATGGCCAAATAAGTGATTCCTTGAGTAGAACTACACAATACAACCACTGCTAGGCAATCAACAAATTTTGTTTGGTGTGCCTTTAAGATGTTGCCTTGTTAGCTTTGTGGGCGCTTTCGCAACGTGTTGTGCAGAAGAGCAGATGGGTGGCCAATTTTTTTTACTGTTACCCTTCAAAGGATTGTGTGAAGGAATTAATTTTGTGGCAAGCGTGTATGAAGTCTTGCAGTCTACAGAAGGGCATTTGCTCGATATGTGAAGAGTGGAGGGGCAATGCATACTAAGGACAGTCAAGGGGAGTGCTACCAAGTGCGTACTAGGCAAATATTAAATTTAAGCAGACAGTAGAGGAAATTGCACATTTTTATATTTTGGTAAGCAAAAGGAATATTAAGTTAGCTTCCTCAATCAGTTTAAAAAAAGTTGAGTCCCAAATACCACGAATCCGAGATGAAAAGGGGTGTGTGAACTACTCCCCCTCTCATTTCTCCGATGTCACTAATGATGCAGAAGTGTTCTTTTAAATGATACTCGACGCGGTGGCTCAGTGGCTAGAGCGTTGTGCTGCTGAGCATCAGGACGCGGGTTCGATTCCAGGCCACGGTGGCTGCTTTTCTGATGAAGGCGAAAAGCAAAAACGCCCGTGTGTACGAGATTTCGGCACACGTTAAAAATCCCCAAGTGGTGAAAATTAATCCGGAGCCCTCCACTACGGCGCGCCTTACTGCCTGCGTTGCGTCAGCGCATTTCATCCTACAATCAAATCAATCATCTTTTAAAGGAAGCTAGTTATGGCTCAGCAGCATGTTTTATCAATTTGTTTGCATTCAGGCAGGCATGTACACTGCACTTCACTGGATGTGCTTGATGTCACGTGGGACTGACTGGTGGGACATGAAGCTGACTCTTTTTCTTTACAATTTCTCACTTTTTTCTTTAATTTACCTGTTGTCTGTGCATATTTTGCCATGCATTATGTAAAGCCTTTTTAATGATGTACTCTCTGTTTCTGTCCAACTTAAAGGGGCCATGCAGACAAAATACAAGTTTGTTTTCAAAAGATTTCGTGTTTTATAGTGCCCCAGTGCTTGTCCGGCAACAAACAATGCCGTATTTACGGAGAAATTAATCAGTTTACGTTAAAAATTTTATTCTCCCACCAAATCTTGTGTTTTCGTGACATCTGCCATGATGTCATGAGGGCGGGTATTCAAACGAACTTCCAGTGCGTAATTAGGCTCTGCGGCCTTGCTTACCGTCAGTCCTCCCAGATGGTGCTACCACAGTCAGCCGCAGGCCGTTGTCCGCCATTGCTTTGTTTTTGACCGTATTTGCTCCTGGCTTGTCTTTGTTACCGTGGAAAGTAATCGTTCCGTGAAACATGGGGTATGCTCGACAAACAGGGTCATGTAAGACAACGTCGCTTACGCCAAATGGTCCAGTGTCGTGTGAGACAACTCCAAAGCGGTGGGCTGCTGTGCAGCTAAAAAAAGCATAGTGCACCCAGTACCAACAGCAGTGTGCATCGGTAATTCTATGTTTATGTGTATTTTTGTCACTATCAATGTTTAGCCCACCATTCTTACTGCTGTAAGATGAATATGCATTGCATTTAAGCGAAAATAGCTCCTTCAGCAAGCTTATAAGCCCTGCCTAATTTTCGTTTGCTTTTGCCGGCCTCAGCCGGCAAAAGCAAACGAAAGCATGTCATATGCCCATGTCATATGCATGTCATGTCATATGCCCTTGTCATATGCCCATGTCAAAAGCATGTCATATGCCCAGCTGTGTTTTCGCACAGCTGGGCATATGACATCATAGGTTCTGTTGCGGTTAGTGAGCTGGTGGGTCACATGACCATTCCCTTTTTTCCTAACTATATAGCTTATTTGAGCGAAGTGTGCATTAAAAGTGGTGTCAGTATGATTCGAACGAGGCAATCTTTCGAATAAACCAAACTTGTGTTTTGTTTGCATGGCCCCTTTAATTACAAAAACAAACTCCTACAAGCTATATTGTTTTGTAAAAATTTGTTTCTGCTTGGAAACAAAGACAAAACATATGCGCTGCAAGCTGGCCTTTTATTGAATGAAATGGTGAAATCCACAGTGGAGAGAACTGTACCTAGCACTAGGCTACTTTTGACAAATTCTGTCCGAGCTCAAGTCGTGTATTCCTGAAAGCGGTAAGTTAGTTCAAAGCATTGTATGGTTTCAAATGCGAACAGGGCATCTCTGAATAAGGAAATTTCTGTGTTTAAGCCTGCGCATTATGCAGGTGGCAGTCAGAGGAGTTTACCTCTCCACTCCAAGTTATTCAAGGCGTGTGGTTTACAGTGGTAAAGTGTACTAGTAGTATAGTTAGTTTTTAACAGCGTGAGAGCACTGCTTCCTGTTTGAGCATGACAGTACCTTACTGCAGCATTTCGTGGCATCGTCAGCTGGCAGGAGCGGCTCTGGCTGACTGTGCACGATTTCCGGAATAGTGTTGGTCGGCCCTTGGAAGCAGCGCAGTCAATGCCAGAATTCGCAGACCGGGAGGCCTACTACTACCAGGGCAGGAATGAACACGTGAAAAATGTAATCACTTCCCTTTCTCTCACTGTTTCTCTCTCTGTGCAAAAATGTTTCTATGTTTTGCACCAAATGATGAGGCACTTTAAAGCCAATGCGTGGTGCAGAATCCAGGCTCTTACGTCCGTTTAGGCTGAAGGTTGTTCACATGGGTTTACGGCAGGATGTTTTCGCTCCCTCTTCTCACCAACACTGGAAATAGCTGTAATGTGCTGAAACCATAAGCTGATGACTTTGTTATTGCTCGGCAACTCTGTGTGGAACTGTTTTAATGCGGGATGGGTATTTTTATGGTCAGAGAAGTGCTAAATGCCTTGTGCACTGTTCTTACCCAGGTGACCTTCAAATACAATGTCACACGGCAACTTAACTTAGTCATCAAAGATCTTCAGATATTTACCAAGCATTTGCGGGTAAGTGTTCCATTTTGAGCATTGCTTTAAATTTAGCGTTAATTAATAGAGGTGCAGTGTCAGTTTTTCAATATAGGTTTGTGGTTATCATTTGTTTTGGTTTGAATAAAAACTTAAAAATCCTAAGCAAATCACTTTATAGGCAAGTTGCTTTATACCTGTGCTGCACAGTCATTTCAAAACCTTCTGAAGGCCTTCAAACCAATCGTCTATCGAGTAGCGCATTGGCTATCTGTTTGGCACACTTTTAGGTAAGTGTTTAACTGCCAATTAAATGTTTAGCAGAGGCATTAGTCTTCTCATTACCATGTCTTAGCCCTTTGCATTCTGGAACTTTTACCCACTTTCTGGCCGTTTAGGTCCACAACCATTTGGCAGTTTCTGTCGCCGCAAAGAAAAACTCAAACTGTGCAAGAAAAACTCACAGGATGTTTATTTTTTCTCTTGCATTCTGCTTGCAACTCCTTTACCGATTTTTCAGCAGTGCGTGAAACCGCTCAAACCATTCTCCTGGGTACAGGTCTGGGTTGTCATTGCAGGTTTTGCTGACAATTAATTTCCCTCCTGCCTCCTTTTGTTTTTCTACCGCTACAAACAGCACAGTCCTTACTGCGTCGGCCTGGGAGCTTGTAGATAAGATGGCTCGTCCCATCTAGCCTTTCCTTGCACTCCGTACGTGCAGACGGGCCCCGCTTTTTGGCTCGAGGCCTTAGATCACCCACCGGCTGTTGAATGAGGTTGTGGCGGTACTGCAGGTTTCGCTGCTCTTTCTCCGCATGATTTTGCTGCTGTGTGCACCTCCAAATAAAACTATTGACAATGGATACCTCTGGATCCCACGAAAAAATCTTTCGCCACATACTCATTGTCTTTCGACAAAATGCATAGCTCACAGAGTAATGATTCACCCGGTGCTGTCTCCACCGCCGTCATGGTCTTCGTCATTCACTTCTGTCAAATCACTGTCATCACTAACTGATGGAGGCACGCAATTCTCTTCCTCTCTGAAGTCATCGTCGCTTTCGCTAAGTGCACCACCGTAAAACGCACGCGATAAGAAAGCGGCCTTGCTTCTCGGCAAGCAGCGAGCACGTGAAAATGTTTTGGAATCGAGAAGGCTCGTGCTCAATATTGTGGTGCATTCTAGTGCAAAAAAAAAAACTTCAACAAAGTTCACTTATCTCTCAAGAGATGGCGCATCATGTATACAAAGAATGCGGGGGCATCGCAGTGAGAAAGACAGAAAAATTTAACCTCGAACACCCGAGTCGGGCATGGCCTGACAGCGGACCGCTACGGCCGTATTGCATTATCGGGCAGGGCCCAACAACGGACCACAAAGGGTTAACCTTTCGAGTAAGCTTTCGGAGGTTATCCAAGTTCTGGAAGAACCTTGCGGTGTTAAGTTGTTGTAGGGCCTCCTCGTTACAAATGGTTCTACTAGAACTACAGTCGAACAAGGATATATCGAACAAGGATACATCGAATTATTTATTGTCTATATCGAACAGTCTGAACATCCCCTTGAAAATCCATTGCAAATGTATAGAGCTGTTGTTCGCGTGAATCGAACTACCGATCATGGGCACATTCGATATACCGAACGATGCGCCACAAGTGCCCCTGCAAGTGCGCTTCTCCTGGCGGAGTAGATGCGATGATGATGACTTTTCATGGACGCTGCTGCACTCCGTGAGGAGGAGGTGGCGTCGCCTCGATTCAGTGGCCTTCAACACCTGCTGTTTGCACGCTAGCATGGGGGGCAGCCGCATGGCAACGAGAACGCGCGGAATGATTAGATGCGAAAGGCAATAAAGAAGGAAGGGAAACTGACCAGAAGTGCTTGGTTTCTGGCAATATTGCGTGCTTACCACTGGTGACTTGTGCAGGGGAACCAATGTGGCGTAGTGCGCTTTTCTTTTGCCCACGGCATGCGTTTCGGAGCCGTGGTCATGAAAAAAACGCAAAAATTTGGATTCAGCTACGGAAGCAGACATTATTTCACTGGTACCGGCTGGTGAAAAGATGTCGGCTGTAGAGGTACCTATTAAAAATTTCACGCAGCATTTTTGAGCGTGATACTGCACATCAAAGCTCACATTTGAGCATGTTGCGACTTTGTTGCTACATGCTCCAGACGAAAGGTGTTCAGATACCAAAGATGACGGCGCCGAGTGCCTCGAGAGGGAATTTAGAGAGCTGTCAGCATTCCTATACGCCATTCCGAATGACACGACGGCACACAAGTTCGTAAGTGCTGATGACGATGTACAGGCTGTAAGGGACATCACTGATGCCAAAGAGGTGGACGAAGATGCAAGCGAATCTCTCAAGCTTTTTTTATGTTAAATAAAGTGTGGTGGTTGTTGCGCTGTGGGTCGAATTTTTAGTGCTGTGAGGAACAAATCAGTAAGCTACCACTCGTCCCAATTTCGGAATGCTCTCAGTGATGTGCAGAGTTATCAGATAATTTTCAGACCGGCATATTTTATATTTCGGATTATTGATATATAGAACTATTTCACGATCCCTTTAGAGTTCCATATATCCGTGTTCGACTGTACACTGCCTGTTTGACAACCATGTGGGGAGACATGTCTCACCGAGAGTTCTCTGCATGAATTCTGGAAGAACTGCACAGCGCTGCTGTGTCTTTAAAACCTAGCAAATTCACGATGACACTAAATTAATATATAAAGCTTTGATGATAGCACTATTTTCAGTTTTTACTTTTTGTATTCGTGGACCCATATTGTGTGCATACCGACTTTGTACTGCTGCTGCACCAGCGTCTGGGGATTGACCGTGTATATTCAGCCAATTAAATGCATCTTGACCTTTTTTGCATCAGTGTGAAGGTATTACCAGTACTTTTTGGCAGGGGAAGGTGAAATGTCATCTCTGGGCCGATTAACCTATTATGCCTGGAGCCCTGCAAACACTTTCCCTACACTGCTGCATTGGTTTTAAAGACCTATGGAGCATTCTAGAAGGGAATTTGTAGTGGTGCTTTGTTTTGTTGCACTGAGTCACATGACTGTCTTACAATCTGAGATCTCACCCTCCCTGTGCTGTGCTCTTCTTGTCATCCAGTACAAGAACCGTGGAGAAGTGGTGTTTGGTCGCGAGTTTGAACGTGCGCTAGCTGCGCTCCTGCTTATGCTGGCACCCCTGGCACCCCACTTTGCCTCGGAGCTGTGGGCAGGGTTCGCTGATGCTGCCCGCTTCAGAGATGTGGACTATCAGCTGGTGAGTGCCAGCAGTCATGTTGACAGAATTTTGCAGCGTCTGCCAACGGTGGTAATGGAGCACGGTCCACTGGGAGAGTTTGGCGATCTGCTGGGAGAGTTCGGCTATTTTTCAGTGCTGTGCAGGTGTAGTTGCTCGGTGGTGGTAGGGGGGATTTCCCACGGCTGTAGTCTCGCAAGTTTCTCTTGGTGGCAGAAGGGAGATGAGTGGGAAGCCTTGACACGTGCTTCTGGAGGGCCAAACTCACGATCGGCGGCATCCAAGCCACTGTAGGGACACAGGGTTCTGCACCACAACATTGGCCATCGAAAGAGGTAATGTGTGGCTGCGTTGAACCTATGCGGGGTGGCAAACCCACGCAGGATGACGAAGCTTGCTTTTTACACCTCGAAAGAGACTACAAAGGGGTTCCAAAGCTATTGCTGTATGCCTCCGGTGTGATTGTGGGAAGGCCCTTTTGAATTTTTATGTCCACCACTTGGTGTGACTCCGCTTCTCATTGCAGGCCTAATTTCTTCTTTGTCTTTTGCTTCAACTTTTTCCCCTAGGATCGTCCTCTCGTGGAGCAGTCGTGGCCACAAGTTGACCCTGACTTCAATCTAGACCTCCTCATCAAGGTATTTGGATGACAAAAGGGCTATATTAACACCCGTAATAGTTACGTCTATCTGGAAAACCACAGGTTCCTCTTTATGCAGAGTGTCCAGCGTACGTGCACAAAGCTAAGAATTTCATGGATATGGGCTAACGAAATCGCCCTTTTTTTTTTACCCCTCCAGGAGGACAATGTGGACCTGATGCGGATACAGCTGCCACGTCAGGAGTTTGAGCAGCTGACAAAGGAGTCTGCGTACCAGATGGCTATTGAATCCGAAAGCCTGCGTCATCGCTTGCAGAAGGGGCCCAAGTTCCGTGTTGTGTTCGACCACTACCCGTCGTACCGAGCAGAACTGCACTTCATCTCTGACGGGAAGCAGGCCCAGGAACCTGAGAGAGTGCTTCAGAGACTTGTGGAGTGAGCCACCCCAATGTTGCGGAAAGCTGCGATTTCATCAAAATGATCACAGCCATCTAGTCGTACCTTGAGAACTGTAGGAGTTGACTGTGAACAGGGTGGATTGCTGGGCGTTCTCCCCCAAATTCTTTTCGAACCTAGCCTTAATTGGCAGACGTGTTGTGCAGGCATGTGCATACTTGTAAAGTGGGGCACTGTCACATAGAAAAAAAAGTTAGGTCACAGTGCAGTCATTACATGAAATTCCCTCCTTGGCAGCGCGGGCATTTTTATTCATTGTCACCTGCATAATGTGCTTTTTGTATGTGCCATGCATGGTGCATGCATTTCAATACATTGGCATCTCACCAGTGGTTGCTGAGGCCCTATCAGTTATATTCAGACTGTAGTAACTAATGCAGCAGGCTTGTAATACATTTTTTCTTGTTTTACACAGTACACAAACATGATGTACATACGCAAGGCTGGGAAAAGTTTGCATGCAGTTGTACATACTTGTGCTTGTGAAGCTGTTAGGTAAAAAAATTTAGTCGGAGAGTGTGCTTGGCTTTTGAATAAATGCATTTTTACTGCTTCACATTCTTCTGCTTGTACTGTTTGCATCATTAATGCACCACGCAAGAAGGACTTGCTTATGGACGTCACTCCTCCGGGCAAGTATAACTGGGCCGCGGCAGCGGAATGCAGAGGGGTGTTCTTAGCATTGGTTACACAGTGTGCAAATACAGCACATAAAGTAGTTAAACGTATTTTTTTCCATTTTAAGCATTTTAATACATTACAGTTCAAGGTATAAAAACAGTGTGGCTACAAGAAATGTGCGATGATGACCACCTGAGTTGGAGATGAACAGCTTTGGCTTGGGAGTGTACATGGCCCATGGGGTGTAGCTTTAGTGATAAATTACCTTGGATGCTCTGACCAAACGGAATGTTACACAAGGAGAGCAGAGCATCCAGAAACTATAGAAAAAAAAAGTGGGGCAATGTTAATAACAAGGAACTTTTTCAGTTTCTACAACTAAAGTATGTCATGCGAACTGTGCAATTGTTTTTTAAAAAGGCTAGCATCGGATGGCGTACAAAAAGGGTGAACAGCCGGAGTGGCTGAGTGGCGAAGCCATTGCGACCTACTAAGCATGAGGTCATAACTCCTGGCTGCCGTGGCCGTTTTTCTAATGAAAGAGGGGAAAAAAAAATACGTTCGTACGGTTCGTACACAAGTTCAGCGCTGAGTAGCACCAGATGGTCTAAGTAAAGCCCCTCCATACTGCTTTCACCCTGGTCGCGATGAAGGGGCTTTAGGTCCAAGCACCGCAGCGCACCTTGTGGCCAAAGTGTAGTTTTGGTACATGAAATCCCAATTCGAACATAGATGGAAAGCACAAGGATCACAAAACAAGGCAAGTGATTTTTTAAGGTTTAATTCTAATTAGGCAGGAATTATGTGAGAAATCAAGTTCAGCTTTAAAGTATTCCTATTGTAAGTGTGTGATATGTAATTGCTGCGGTTACAGGTTAATGACTCTGAGACAACACTAAGAGAATCTCTTAGATCCACGAAGCCTGTGGTACTTCCCCAAATCTCGTGAAGCTCCAACCAAAACCCAGCTTCACTGACCCACAGTAAGTGCAAGTTGCAATGTACGCCACGCAATGCACCTCAGCCCCCTTTTCTGTTCTCGAGTGCTTTCGAGCCTGTGGTGCATGAATAAAGGGATGGGTGGAGGGGAGGGGGGGATAAATGCCATTATAGAGACTTGTGACAAGGACCTCAAACTAAAATGTTTTACTTCTAGGAGTTCGTTCTTCAGTCCTGGACAAGCCTACTTCCTTGGTTTGAGCAGCGTCAAGCAAAAGTCACAAAATTTTGACTTGCTGTGCGAACGAGCATGCGTCTTCTGTATGGCGTCCTCATCAGCAGTCACTGAGAGATAAACTAGAAAAAATTCAAAGGGTAGCAGTGCGCTTCAGAAGAATCCGTCACAAATCTGTTAAAATCATGTACGCTAGAACCCCTGCAAGTGCGCCGCGAAAAGCAAAGGTTAAAACTCCTGTTTCAAATTATAAGAGGCGAAATGAAAATAAATAAAGACACATACATACAACCTGCACCCAAACGAGGAGCTCGGTTGAACCATAGTCGCCCATTAAGGCCTTTCTGGGCGCGTCTAGATGGCTTTAAGAATTCTTTTTTTCCTTATAGTATAGAAGTGTGGAATAGACTTCCAGAGTACGCTGTTACTAGTTCAAATGTCAAAGCGTTTGAGTGTTCGTTAGAATTGTACTACCGGCAGCACGAAACCTAATGTCTGTTTTGGAGTACGCTGTTACTAGTTCAAATGTCAAAGCGTTTGAGTGTTCGTTAGAATTGTACTACCGGCAGCACGAAACCTAATGTCTGTTTTGTCATTGTGTATTGTTTTTTTTTGTTTGTTCGTTCGTATTCCTCCGTGTAATGACCCTCGAGTGAGGGTTACAGTATCAATAAATAAATAAATTACCTACAAGTTTAATTGACTAGGGGATCAAGCTGGCCAGTTGAGGTACATTTTACACATTCTTTTCAGTGGGAGCGCTGCACAGACTGGCTTGGAGCTCACTCGGCACTCTTCTGGCTTGTGGAAAAAAGACGACGCACTTCGTGACATGTTCAATAGCACAAAGAAAAAATTATGGAGAAATGCGAGAGAAATGCAAGCTCCAATTGCTTATTTCTAAACAAATGCAGCACCGTTTCTACTCGAAGAAAAGTAGAAACGGCTACAAAAGGTGTGATCTTTGAGCTAAAACAAAACGATGTACCATAGCTTCCCTTAACCTTCTCAGCATCAGTAATGTACCAGTACGTTTTTTAATCTTTATCCAGCTGTGTGCCACTGAAATACCTGTATGTTTCGCACAAAATGCTCGAACAAAGGGAAATATCTTACCATCCCTTCCTAAGGAAGTTGAAAGAAGCGCGAAAGCTTCATCCAATCCAAGGAAAGTGCGCCCAATCAATCGCCGAACCTCCAAAGACCCAAATCGCAAACGAAGAACAAACCCACGCCACGATTTTTTGCGCAATAAGTAAACACATCTATGAACAATCTAATGTATACCGATATGTGGTTTCTAAGATAAAGGCTTACTATTGTACTCCTCCTTCATGATTGATGCGTGTATTGTCTTATCTAGAACCGTTCCTTTGTCACGATATTAAAGTAACCGTTTTGACGCAATGGAATCCTGGTTTCACGCACATGCCGTGTGTCCAGAGATCTTATCCCAGCCTTTCAGCCGACCAACCGGTCCGTGGGGAAATCCCCTAGTTTTCTGACAGGACGCCATCAGTCCCACTAAAAAAGCTTTCGCTTTAAAAAAACAAAAACTGGGAATGTGTCACCGCACAAAAAAAAACTGACACTGAAAGGATTAAGAGTGTTTTACACTGAACGGGAAACAGCCTTCAATAATTGGGTCAATGCACATAACAAGCGTCGTTTTTTTTCCCCCATTTGCTACAAGTGGATGTTTCCATTCTAATACAGCAAAAGCTCATTAATTCGAACTTACGGGTAATTCGAAATGACGCCGTGGTCCCGGCTCAGCCCTGTATATTTCAATAGTGGAAAACTCCCGATAATTCGAACTCAGCGGTGTCCAGAACGGTTATTTCGAACTGGGATTCCTCGATTTCCATCGCTCCTCGCAGAAGACGTCGGCCCAGAGTGGTTACAATGTGTTGCAAATCCAAAACAAACCAAATTTACTAAAGATGCAACATAACAAAACGGAAAAACAACAGAGCAGCTCGCTACGCTGCTGCAATAGCTTATTTCGCTGCAACGGCGTATGGTCCCCTTCGAGTTTGAATTAATGAGCTGTTACTGTATTAACTATTACAACCATTACTGTGCTGTTTAACCAAAACAATATGAATAAAAGGTAGAAAGTCGGAGCTACCTGAATACCGGGTGCATCGCAATCATAAACAATCTCAGCATTCACAAATGTTGGTGAAACTGGAAGGAACTGCTGCATGAATTGGGACCTTGCATGCGCACAGACTTCCCTTTGCTAAAAAATGCGGAAACGTGACAGCACACGAGATGCCACCGTGTATCACTCCTCCGTTCCAGACACTTGCTGGAATTCCTGGAAAAAGATTGTGTTCCATGTACTCACCATTCGAACTAAATGACATGGGGAACGTGGCTTGTGGACAGCGCTGCGAGGCAGTGAAGTTGAAGCTCCAGTGGTTTTCGAACAATTAATTTTCTTCAAGTAGATAGTGATCTGAATACATGTATCTGCTCCTCTAGCCTATCAGAACGCATGTAATCGCACGAATGTTATGAGCCGACTACCACAGGCTTATTGTTATCACCACAAACTTGTTTCAAGTAGAATCTTTCATTCGCGCTATGTCACCGTGAACCGTAACACATTAGCTCCATCTGTACATAGTTTTGCACTCCCAGTTTTCAGTCTGTTTTATGCCTTATAAATATCTTGCAAGTGAACAACTATGTTGTAGTTGAAAGAACCAAAGTAGCACTCTTTTTAGCATTCAGGGGTTTATTTTACACTTCAGACACATACAAACTTGTGTGTTTAGTCTTTGACATCACAAATGTAACAAATTGAACATGAAACAACAAGAACACAACGCCTTAGATCTTCAACAAAACAAAAGTACTGAGTTAAATTACTGTCATTAGCCTCAATAAAAAAAAAACGTGAATGCCCTGCAATCTTTTGTTAAGCCAAAAAAAAAAAAGTTAGAGAAAGGTAAGGGGGGGGGGGGGGGGGCACAAATGGTACTTAGCTCCTAAATGTTGGACACAGCAAATTGGTAGCCGCAAGGAAGCCACTGTGAACACGGCAGTGACTGGAAGTGAATAAGGTTGCTTTGGGTATATGTGTGGGTCACCAAGCCTGGTGGTCATCAAAATATCGAGGATGTTTATTATTTTAGATACATTTAAGTACTTTACACAGCTCGAAAAATAGGTTTGCCATGCAATCCTTGCACGAACGTACGGCACATTATATTGGAGGCACACAAAAATAGAGTTCGTGCCGCACTGCTTTGGAGTCAGTCATCTCTGCAATTGTGCCATTTCAGTGGGAATCGTCTCATGGTGGTTGCTAATTGGGTAGTTGCTGTGCAAGTGCCAAGTGTAAAGACAAGCCAGTATACGAAAATATTTATCACTTGACACGAGGCATGCCTCCAAAACCGAACACTCGCATTATTAATTCATACTCCACTGAAGGTTGAATTACGGTGTGTTTTTGTAACCAAAAGTTAATAAAAGACATCCAGCATTAGGAGTAGCGCTCTGCACTAGAAATGAACAGACCCAGCTACACTGTGCAACCCCAGGCAAGTCTGCAGGCAACACCACCTTGTGCGTGAAAGTAGGACCTTGCATCCAGCTCGGCGGTAGGTTCAGACAGGACCAATAAGGCGGCCGGCCCATGGTGCAGTCTAACCTACATTATCGGCAATAATTTCTCGTACAGCCCTCTGCCGGAAATAGTCATCAATCCTGCACCATCCTTGTCCCCCACCCCATAAACAGCGTGGTTTGGCTAGACGGCCATCCATGCTCTCGTAAGCTCAATTGTGAAAATCCAAGAAACAACAGCAGTCTCCTGGGTATGCTGCTCGAAGGAATGCTCCCTCATTGTCTCTTCTTGTGGTGACCAGCATTTCTGCGGCTGATATACAAATGTGGAAAAATAGGTGCACCCTACTCCTGAACTTTCAATGGCACCATGTGCACTGTGTTTGTCTACGTGTCTGCCACTAGTTCCAGTGCCCACTGCATATGGACAAGTTTGTAATGCATAAAATCATTGAATCTGCTCCACATTCGGTTTCAGCGACTGTAGTTTTTGAGTACTTCCTATTTACGGGGGACAGTGGGATCTTTCATATTATGGTCTGTACCAGAAGTTGCAGTCATGTTTGAAATCGTAATGAAGGTGGCAACTGCCGACCTACACCACATAAATCTGCTCCAAGGAGATAACTGGACTGTCTCGTGCCAGAAAGTCAAGGTTTTCAAATAGACTGAGGGAAACAGAAAAATAAACCACAAAAACGCCATGCAGAAATTCCCAACAACAGCACTTTAACATGTATTGAGGTAAAAGGCACTACTTCACATGGTACGACATACAAGTAACGGCACCCACTAATCTCTACAACATTTGACACTTGTACAATTGTGCTTTTGGTCACAATGTTGCAGGCATAAATAGGCAGAGGAAATTGCTCACTCCACATAAATAACTGAAGTGAGTGATTGAGGTGCTCAAATGAGTTGGCCTGCAAGAAAGTGTGGCCAATTTAGGGCTCCAGACACTGTCCTTTCTTTAGAAGATAAGGCATGTGCCACAACTTCCCCAAAGGATATCAGTTTCGAAAAAAAAAAGCACTTTGCATTTAGTGCCCCAAAAGAGTGAACCCAGTGCCACACAAAAATCTCCTTGTGATGAGTGTATGCACTACACGAACAAACATATGGTGCTATTGTGTGTGGTCAAGTTGAAACTTTGTCTGTGTGCATAAACACATGGCTATAACTCAGACTACACAAAAAATTCACCCACACTAGTATCTGCACAAACTTTCAAAATAATGAAAAAAGGCTAGAGTACAGTCAAATATTGTTCGCTGCACGAAAACATTTCCACCAAATATTCAGATGCTTTGATGGCTACTCTCGAATTGAGCATAATCAGTGACTTACAGATGTGCAATGAATGGCCTCTCAGACGCCATTCTAAATGCACAGCTAACAACCTTGAATTGGGACTAATTGCTGACCGTATATTATTCAAGACAGAAAAATCATCAAATTTCACAATGCAGAAATTCCAGTCACCGTAAAAGCGCCCAGCTGCGTGTTCAAACTGGAATGCAGCTCGTAAAGGGTTGTACAAGCTTCGTTAGTAGCTTTAAAATGTTCACCACAACTCTAGGGAGCAACAGTGTACTAATTTAGTAGTTTTACACCTAGTCACCAATACGCATTCGTCACAGCAACTTAACAGGGAGAAACAGACTGTTGCGCTGAGCATCTTTGACACATACTGATACATAGTTGCTACGTTCATAAATGGCAATTTTTCAAGAAGCAGTTGGTCAAACACAATTACAAAAATAATAAATTACCTTAACAGATGTGACCCCAATTACAGCATTTTGTATCTTGACTGCTGTAATTCTGTTAAACTTTCCTTTTTTTTTTTTTTTTTTTTTGCTGCTACTGCAGTACAACTCGAGTCGTATTTTCACCAGCTGATTGCCAGTGGCATTCACAACTTGTATCAAGCCTGCTACAACTTCATTTTTACTGTTCTGACATTGACATTCGTTACATTTTGACAGTTGCAAATTAGTACTTTACGCACTTCCTGGGGTATGCAGACATGTTGCAGGAAGAAACATTACAAGACAGTCCATGATGGTCACAAGCCTTGTTGCTAACTGACTTGTAACGCTCACTTCCAATAACTTAAACTTGCACGTGCCCTACAATATAGAAGCTTGTCAGGAAGTAAAGTGAGCTTTTGATGCATTTACGCTGGCAGCTTTGGAGACGGTGGGACGCACCCGCAAGGTTTACTGGGGGCTCTGGAAAAAAAAAAAAGCCAGCATAAAACGGCAGGTCAGAGGAAGCAATTCCAAAAGACAGGATGGTATCGGGAGCATAGCAGTCTAGACCTAACAAAAACATTTTCTCCCTATGATATCCCCTGAGCCCACTCTAACTGGCTGCATGGAGGAAAAAAAAAAACCTTAAGACAGGCACGTAGCCGTGCTGTGCATTGCGGAAAAATGTGGCAGAAATTATGTGGTTGTCTTATGCCCACCAAGCAAAAAGTCAACAGCAACATGCTCAAGGCCCACCGGCACGGCATGGCTCAGCCGATACCCTACAAAGGATAGCAGAAGAAAGACAACTGAGACGACAATAGGAGAAATGAATAAACACGAACAACAAACAAATGAATTCAAACGATTTAGTGACTGCTGTGAGCTGAATTTCGAGCTCATGAATATTTGGAAAACCATAGTTGCAAACAATGAGGAATTACTGAATTTAACAGGCAGTATATCTCAAGCTGAGAGAGTCACTTGCAGGAGTAACAAGGAAAAATTGAAGGTTCAGGTTATCCAAAATAATTTTTTACCAATAACCTATGCAATACACAAAATGACTACTCACGTAATGTACATACATCACGTTTGATAACTTGTGTATGGTGTATGATAATACTGTATTAAAGAATTTTGTTATTTTAGTCTCTGAAAGCACTTGTAAGCAACTAATTTTTAATTTTGTCCACTAAGTGCGACAAAGTCAACTGATTGGCTTGCGCATGTAACAAATGAATTAAATACAACCAGCGATATTTTTTCGATTTTTACTTAGGCTACCAACCTTTTCTTTTAAACAAAACAAAAAATTGTGAATGTCAGATTTTAAAATGCCAAATTTTAACGAAATATTTGCATGGTGAAAAATCAAAGTAAAATACAGTGCACATAACCTATCAGATCCGAACCTGATGGTTTAATGGTTAACGGTTAAAGCAACATCCATTTTTTAACCCCGCTCCATCTTTTGCAGGACAGCGAAAAAAGTGCATCAGAAGTACACCTTGATGTAGAATTCCTCGCCATCCAAACTGATGCATCAACATGTCTACAACAAGCAATGCTGCTGATTGAGTGACACCTCTCACTGGAAATGTGTACTGTAAATGCGTACAAGTCGTTCTCTCTCTCTCTCTTATTTGTTTATCCCAGCCACTTTCTCCCGTAATATTCCTTATTCACAGCCAAGCTGGGTTGCTCCTCCTAGAGAATCTATGGTCCGCCCTGTAGGCCGCCCACACCAAAGCTCTTTCTGCCCAAATGAGCAGAGATTGGCTTCTCTTCCCAATGGCAAACACCGAATCAGGATCATGGGTCTCAGCAATTCCCACAACCTCAAGTCAAAATTATGGTTACAGCAGCTGGTATATTCAACTTATAATTGTCGCAGCTAGTTTTATATGAATGCAAAGGCAAAATCTGCCTCCTGAGATACACTTTACACTGCCAAAAGCAGCTCACAAGTACCACAAAAAGCTGTCAGTTGTAACTGGCCTGCTAACACAACAAAGATATAGGTGCTTAACCTTTGCTTACTGCAATGATGGCTTAAAAAAAATGGCAGCACCGTTTAACCCCTTAAGGGCTTATGACGACCTGAGCTCGTCATGAGCATTTGCCAGAATTTTGCTTATGATGAGCTGTGGTCGTCATGGGTCTTTTGCAATGCTATAAGCGGCTTTTGACGAGCCCAGCTCGTCAAACGATGCTTTTCTCTTTACGACATAGATGGCAGCACAGGTTCTGCAATTGGCGCATGTATTCAATGAGAGTTTTCACACTAGATGGCAGAATGGGTGGCTTGTTTTCCGCACGTATTACAAACATGGCCTTATCCGTGCGGCGTTCTGGTTTGAGAAATCTGTCTCCTTCAGATGATGAAAGCGAAAGTGACCAGGATGTCGGCGGTGTGTTTGATTCTTCAAGTAAAATGGATAGTGATGACATTTTTATGGACAGCGACTCGGAAGGGGAAAACAGCCGCAATGATATACGATGGCCAGCTCCCGTGAATGGTACCGGATAGACCCCGAGGAGGCTGTCTGCGCAGTGCCGCGCTCTGAACGCTACCACACGAATGGTAGCCTCACCTAGCATCAGGTGAACTATTGAGGAATAGTGCATTATCTGCACGGCAATTAAAACCCAACCTTTACTTTCTAGACTTGCAGGAATTTATTTGTGAATACACCTTATATGCCCCAGGTGTAGCGTGTTATATGGAGTAAAGAATGACCAATAAAACTTTATTATATGCCGTAAAATATTTTCGATAATATTTTTTATGTTTCGAACACGTTACTGAAGTATATCACATCATTAAAAAAATTGGCCATTTTGGAACATAATTTTTCCGTTTAATGAGCCCTTAAAGGGTTAAGATTGGGCAACGCAATGCACGAGAGCAAAGGCTCACATACAGCAAAGCATGGCAATGGCCTTGAGACACAGCAGATCCAGCTGACATTGCAGACCTAAACACGAGCCCGGACTGTCAAGGCCACATCAACTGCGTACAGGGCGGATGCAAGCAGGCCGAGTACCTGAGACAGGGGAAATGAGGGAAAACAAAGAATAAGTGCACAGGCAGTGACTCGTTATTACACTACAAATACAAAGGCGTAGGGTGCAATGTTGTGAGGTATAGATTGACTTCACATCTGTCGCACAAACTGCTATTACATCACTACACCTCGTATTGAAAGCAGAGAAGACACAACACAGCGCACTATCATTACAAATGTCTCTTAGCGACTACCTTTTCTTTTTAACCCCTAACCCATGAACCCCGCGCTAGCAATGCACTGCCCACATCCTCTTTCTCTTTCTTTCGCTGTCCCGAATTGAATGGAAGTGCAATGCATGCACTTTCCGGGTTTTAACATCCTCCCGCGCCCGAAGTCTTCATGCCTGGCTCTAATCGGCAAGAGCTCTGCACTACGCATTGAAATTGCTGTATATTTGAGCTACTTCGTCTGGTGCAGCGTATAGATCAAGGTTGGGCATAGCAGGCTCTTGTGTCGGTCATCCAGCAAGTTCACCTGCGGACAACGCTTGTGCTGCGAGTCCCGCAGTTCCTCCAGAAGCTGCTGTTGGAGCTTTCGGGCTACTTGTAGTGTTACCCGATGATGCAGCACTACTGACACGTCTCGGATGCTTCTGCGCTGCAGCACAGCTTGAACAAACGAATCTTGTAGACGCTGTTCTGAAGCACGAAAGTTTTTGTTTCTGGGCACATCAAGACGATGCCACTTCTCCACTGAGACGCGACGCCTCTCCATCGAAAGGTTCAACTCTCCTCCTTGTTCACCACCTGAACCCTCAAGAATGCCACGATGGCCTTGACCTGCTCTTCTTGAGGCGCTGGCTCGGGATTGTCGTTTGCAGTCTCCTTCATGCGCTGATAGTATAGAACTGCCAGGTTTCTACGTGATGCAGAATCACCGCGTAGTCCGAAGTAATGCCTAGGCTTTGGAGGCAGCCAGTCCTGAATTGAATCTGCTTGTACAAGTCTCAGAGGTGTGACACTTGCAACGATGATTCAATTGGAGTGATGGCAAGCAGATTGTCGATGCGGTTGTCTACGAGCAGCTCCATATGTCCAAACCGGTCAGCGAGTATCTTCATTGCCTGATGGTAACTGCTTTCGTTGAGGCGAATTCATTCAACGGCACAATTTGCATCCCCGGTCAATTAGGACCTTAAAGGAGTCACGAAGACAAAACACAAGTTTGGTTCATTCAAAAATTGCCCCGTTAGAATCATACTGACACCACTTTTAACGTAAACTTCGCTCAAATAAGCTACGTAATTAGGAAAAAAGGGAATGGCCATACGACCCACTCGCTCATTTCCCGCAACAGAACCTATGATGTCATATCAGCCTGCTCTGTAATTGGCGGAGGGTGGCAAGAGCAAACGTCAATTAGGCAGAGCTTATAAGCTTGCCGAACGAGCTATTTGCACCTAAATGTAATGCATATCCATTTTACAGCAGTAAGAATGATGCGGTAAACCACAAAAGTTACGAAAATACACGTAAACATAGAAGTACCGATGCGCACTGCTGTTGGTACTGGGCGCAACTATGGTTGTTTTAGCTGCACAGCAGTCCGACGCTTTGGAGTTATCTTATACGACGCTGGCCGATTGCCGTAAGCGACGTTGCCTGGCGTGACCCTGTTTGTCAAGCATACCCCATGTTTCATGAAGCGATTACTTTCTACCGTAACAAAAACAAGCCAGGTGTAAATACAATAAAAAACAAAGAAACGGCAGAGTGCTGAGTATGCTAGCGCCATCTGGGAGGTTTGACGGCTGGCAAGGCTGCAGAGCCGAATGGCGCAGTGGAAGTTCGTTTGTATACGCGCCGTTATGGCTTCATTGTAGACGTCACCAAAACACACAATTTGGCGGCAGAATTGAAATTGTAACCTAAATTGATTAATTTCTCAGTGAATACGGCATCATTTGCTGCCGCGCAAGCATTGGGGCCACTATAAAACACGAAATCTTTCGAATAAAACAAACTTGTATTTTGTTTTCATGGCTCCTTTAAATACTTAAATTTCTTGATGTTGGGAAGGTCCGAGTTATTGTAAACTGTTGCCTCAAAATGTTCCAGAAATCCCTGTCATTCACGTTGCTCTCCAGAAAAAGTGTGAACCTGCAGCGTTGGCAGGACAACTCGCGATGTCAATGCACGCGAGCCGACGTGCGAGGGCTGGTTCGGAAGGGCTTCAGGGCAAACGACTTCCAGCACAGCTCTCTGTTGTTGAGCAGATACGGTACTGGTTCCCCTGGAGTGCCACGGAACTCTCACACCGGGCGCCCGCAGGTCATTCAAAGCCGAGCGCAGCCAACTGAGCGCACGGCATATGCTTTCCTGGTTGGTACTCCAAGGCGCTGGTAAAATACTGCTCGAATTCGTCGCCTTCAGGTGTCCCTCTAATCTTGTCATCAAGCTCCTTAAGGGAGGCGTCCTTACTTGCGAGCTGGTCGATGGCCTCTTGCAGGTCATGTGAAGACGGTGATGTAGTTTGTTTGATATAGCTCTGTTGCTGCCTTCAGCAGCCTCGCAACGGCTCCCCGAAAAGTGCCTAGCTGACGGCAGAGCTTGTCCGTCGGTCGCACAACATGCAGGTCTTCTCCCGGGTTTTATGGCACCATAATATTGAATGCAGAGAAGACACGACACAGCGCGCTATCGTTCCAAACGCCTCGTAGTAACTACTTTTTCTTTCTCACCACTGACCCATGAACCCCTCGCTAGCAAAGCGCTACACACGTTGTCTTTCGCTGTCCCAAATTGACTGTAAGTGCGGCGCATGCCCTTTCCGGAATTTAACACCTTGCATACAAACTTATTCCAAAAACTTCATACGTGTCAGTGTGCAAGCTGCACAGACATTTCAAGAATATATTGCACTCTCTCGTAAATACAATGCACAACAGAAAGGCACTCGGACAAATGTAGAATTCAGGTCCAAGCTCCCTATGGCTGAAACAGGAGTGTAGGTAGCAAACTTAAAGCACAATTACTTTAACCTGCATTAACTAGCTGGTTCAAAATGGGCCCAGCTGTGCCTGAATGCACTAGCAGTTTTACTGCCAGGACAACAGCTCAGCCCTCCCATGACGAGGCTGCACGGAGTGTCCAGTCAGTCAAATATACAAGGTAGGCCTCCTGGCCTCCAACATTCAGATTCTGAAAATATGTAGCACCCAGCCATATGTGGCAAAGGAGAGCTATGCAGCTCTCAAGGCAGCCGTACTGGCTTGCCGTACTAGGCTAGTACGAGCCTAGTACAGAAGAACTCCCATATCCATGCAAATTTGCATGGATATGGGAGTCTATGTTGAGCTGTAACCATAAACTTAACACTACCGAACTGGTTTTTTTGTGGTTCAAAGAACAAAACTTTGAATGTGCAGTTCAAGAAATAAAGTGAAATAGCAATATGACTGGCTTTCAATGAAGTTGCATTGATATAATGAGCAAGAAAGGCTAGGAGGTGTGTAATAAACTTAGTGACGACTGTTCTAAAAAAAAAAGGAAGAGAAAGAAAAGAAAAAAGAAAGAAAGAAAAAATCACGCTGTACTTGTGATGTGTTTAATACAAGAAACTTTCCCTTTGAAGTGAACCCAGAGATGCTCTACTCGGTGCTCTACATGGTGATCACAGAGCCCAGGCACCTTTGGCACAACAATTAGAGCACCATTAATCTCTTTATCCTGCACTCTACATTTTGTCAAAAAATACTGGTGATTTAAACAAAATACCAGCATGAACTAGAAATTTTAATATTTTTATGCCTTAATCATGATGCAGGTATTTAACCTGCAACATAGAACAGCCTCAGGGCTGCCCGAAAGCAGTATGCCCGGTATAACAGAACATAATAGTGACCAGAGTGTAGTATTGGGCGAGTTGGTGATTCATCTTAACAATACAGCACAACAGAAACAAAGTCTTCAGCTGAGGCACACAGGACGAGCACTGACTTTTGAACTGAACTTTTATTATAGCCGGGTACTTTCAATCCGGACTGAAGCGAAGCGCGATTGACTTTTCGAGCACACTCAACTTACCGCTGCTGCTACATGGCACGTTTCGATCCCGATCGAGAAGTTGCACCGGTTGCACTCACGTACGCCAGACGGTGCTAAAAATGCACGTCAGGGCCGGCGTCTGGTAACTTTGCGTGGTAGTTATACGGAACTATATAAACGTTACTGCACGCTTATTTGGGTAAAAGTTATTTGATACAAATTGTGGCGTTAGTTGAAGTTGTCCTCTTCTGTGCCATTACTCAGCGGGGACGAGAGTATCACCGCTTTCGTCCGATTGCGTTTGGAACTCTCAATCGTGCTTGAAAAACCAGGATTGAGTTCGAGCGGGATCGGGCTCGATCGCAATTGAAACTGCCGTGTAGCAGCGCCCAATCCGGATTGAGCTCGATCCGAACCGACTCAATTGCGATTGAAAGTTCCCGTGTGACAGTGGTATTACAGAAACAAGCCATATTTATAAACACACATGCGCACACCTACAATAAAACATTCAACCCAATAAGTAATCTATATCAACTGTGCCGAAAACATGAGATGCAAAACGAACCCCCAAAATGATTACCACCCCCTCACACTAAGCGCGTGTGTGTATATTGAGATGGCTAGCTATGTTGCTTCGTTTCGCACAAGTAGACAATCAAGTTCCTTTGTGGACAGGGACTTTGCGGACTTTTCGGAGAACCACACTTGCTGGCAGTATGAGCCATGCAGTAATAAGCCACTGCTTCCATTTTCACCTGGTCACTCAAAGCTGGTGAAAAGGGCAATTGTAAAGATGTGCCTGCTTAATGTGTCACACACAGAACGCCCACAGAATGCATAATGCCCTAAAAAGATCATGCCCCCACAGCATGCAAGATAGCATCCAATTACAAGGAGCACACCTGCACAGCTCTGTTTATCCAGTTCACGCGATGATGTCTATGGCGGAGCAAATTTTAAGGGTGCTCAAACAAAACTGCTGCCGGAGCGAGGGCGAGGCCACGGCCATTCCAGAAAAAACAATCTTGAATTCACAGCGCAAACAAGAAACAAGGACGATAGGGAGAGCTGTGAATTCAAGATTATGGAACACCAACTCGCCCAAGCATCAACTTTAACCAGAAAAAACAAAGAGGAAGGTAGCGGTGATTCCTTACATGCATGATGTAGCCCATAGGCTAAAGAAAATAGGGAATGCCGCTCTCCATCGAGCACAAAACGAAGTTTGTCGCATGCACAACGTCGGTAGTTTATGAGATTCCGTTGTCATGCGGCAAAAATTGCGTGGGCCAGACGGGCAGGTGTCTGAACACAAGGCTCAGAGAACACAAAAACAATGTCCACAAAAGTGTGAGAGGGCACTTAGGCACACACTGCCAAGACTGCAAGGGCACCACTGGAAAATTCACTCCGAAATTTGACGAATGCCAAGTCATTCAGCGTCATTGTGACCAGATGACAAGGGAAATTGTGGAGGCCGCGGAAATCGCAAGGCTAGGTGAAGATTGTGTCATCGCTCCTTCCATAGCCTGTCCACAAAGGAACTTGATTATCTACACGTGCAAAACGAAGCAACATAGCTAGCCATCTCAATGTTCACACACGTGCTTAGTGCAAGGGGTGTGGTAATCATTTTGGGGTTAGTTTTGCACCTCATGTTTTCAGCACAGTTGATATAGGTAGATTGCTTATCAGGTCAAATGTTTAATCGTAGGTGTGTGCATGTGTGTTTATAAATATGGCTTGTTTCTGTAATAAAAGTTCAGTTGAAAGTCAGCGCTCGTCCTGTGTGCCTCAGCTTAAGTCTTTGTTTCTGTTGCGCTGTATTGTTAAGATAATAGTGAGGTTCACCGCTGGTCACCCAAGTTTCAGGACATAGGCAGTAGCCACCAACATTTATTGGTCTACTATCCAAGAGCCCAGTGCTTACGTAAACATTATTCATTCCTCAATGCACCACCTACATAAACAAAAACTACACATCGCCACTCGTAAGTGCAGTAATAAATTTTGGGCAGCTACTCTGTGTCCTTGTTCACATTTGCAGCCTGCAGTACATAATTATTTCAAAGCATTACATTTCTTTCCATTCCAAAATGTTTACAACTCACATGTAAACTTACACAATTTTCGCATTCCGTGAGTCTCAAGAGGCGCATGTTTGAGTGTGTGTCAGCGTGCGGGACGTGTCATGCTTTTTTTGCACAACTTGGGCATGGGTTCATGAGTTAACGTGCCATCGCAAAGAGTTGTAAGCACCTTAAATTCTCATACATTTTAGTTTCTAATGACGCAGGGAGAGCATGCAGGGATTACTCACCCCAGCTGCTATGACGCTGCCCAAGTTCGTATACTGTGAGGCATTAACGACGCACGTCAAGCCACCCGAAAGGTAGAAGATGAAGCCCACGATGTGGTAGTTCAAATACTGCAAACAAGGGGCATGGACGCACCCAGTGAATGAGCAAACGACACGTCACTCTAGAAAACTGCAGAACAAAACACGCCCACATGGCACCCCTGCTTCGTAATAGTTTTTAACGATACATCAAGCCCCCTAACATACCGCTATAACGTCAACAAGACCCTGGTTTTTAGCATGAGTAATACTGAAGAAGGCTTAGACGTACAGAGCAAAATGGGGTGAAAGCCAACATAAATTGATTTAAAACTCTGCAGCAGCTGTGGTAAGCCGCGTCTCCTCAGGTACTTACGAAGAGAGTGCCAATGAGGAGCGACCCTGAGTAAGACCCCATGGCCGAGAGGAGAATGATGAAGCTGACGACGGCAAAGGCAAACGCCGTCATCATGAGGAACACCACCCAGGACACCTGGTACGTCCTAATCAGCAGCGACATCACGATCAGGCCCACCACCTGCATAAACAAGGCCAATCAATGGGACTGCACTGCTCTTGTCACACAACCTCTGTACACATGTGAAGCTAGCCCCTGAGGCAGCTAGCTAGTAAATGTTTTTTATTCTGGTCTTTGTTGCCATGGTGACCAAAACAGCATGGGCAGCACAGCAGGTTTACTGTACAGTTACTTGAATAGGGTGAAGGGTTTATGAACAGCTTGCTTCAGCTATCATGAACAAAACAAGCATCACCTGGAAAAAAAAAAAAAAAAAAGCTGTCGTACCATTCATAGTGCTAAGATGTGCAAGCTTAAACCTAAATAATACTAGATCTACTGTACATGCATACAGCAACCCTACTTCTGCAGTTTCGAACTACCTGAAGCTAAATGGAGCTTCATAAATCTTACACGCCTTCAATTTCAGCTTAGCTTACGAGTTAAATGCTGTAACGATGAGTCTACTGCACTCCCCGGAAAAGAAAAATGAGTGCATTTTATATGGGGTATTTTGTTGCTTGGTGTTATGGTCTTATAACTATGGAACACTGACTTTTAGCGTTAATGTGCAAAATTTGTCATTTTTGTATTTATAGTTGCGTAAATTCGGCCCAAAATTTAGGTGAAAGGAGTCTCTGCTGTATCTGGCTCATGATTGGTGGCTGCACGAGTCTTATTGTTTCTTCTCTAATTCCTGCTCTTTTCTTGATTAGAAGCTGTATATTGTGGGTTATTGGTCAATGTTTTTCCTCTTTTTTGGAAATTGAGAATCTGCTATTCCACTTGACTCTAGAGCCACGCCAAGCATTCTTAAGTCACTGTTCTCTGAGAGGAAGGCCATCTGTACCTACTTTCAGGGTGATTAGAAACTTGGTGACTTGGTGCCATCCATCAATTGCCAGACGTACTTTGCGGTGAAGACAGAACCGCAGGAATATTGAGACATTGTTTGAAAATTCATGTAATTAGATGCTGTATGCGTAGTTTTATTTTAATTTGTTTCTGCTCATAATAATTCCTTCCTTGATTTATGAGAGATTGGCGTAATCCTTTGTCCACTGTTTTAGTTAGGTGACCCAATGTTGATGCCCGCATCAATTCCGGTGGAAAACATGCCACGGTGGCTCAGTGAATAAGGCGTTGCGATGCTGGGCCCAAGGATGCGGGTTTGATTCCCGGCAGTGGCAACCGTTTTCCTGATGAAAAAAAAAAAAATGCCCATGTGTCTAGATTTTGGCGCATGTTAGAAATCCCCAGGTTGGCAAAATTAATCCGGAGTTCTCCACTACGGCGCGCCTCATAGCCCAAGTGTGGCTTCAGTACGTGGATTAGCGAAAATTTAAATTTAGAGGTTCTTTGGTGTGATGGATGGCGTCAGTTGCGGGCACGGCTGGCAGCCGTGTCTCCCGAACATGCCACCACCGACAGGGCATAAAACGAATTTCCCTGCCCCAGCGCCGCGTCTTCGGAAAATGCGTGTCCTTTCTTTCGTATCTGCCATTTCATCATTGTCCTCCTTTCCACACTTCAGTTCCCGCTACACCATATTCAAGATTCAGGCAAGCCCTCGCATTTCGCTGCCTCAGTCGTTGCTTCAGGGTGGCAACGATGACGTATTTCCGTGGACGCTCGATGACCATGGTTGATAGTGGACGGCTAGCAGCCACAGCGAAACTGAGAAATGAGCCTAATAACGCTATCGCGTTAATAAGTCACCGCAAAAATATTTGTACACAATTACTGTTTATGGAGCAGGTATGCGGAGTGGCTGCCACAGGTTTTTAGCTCGTGCACTAATGCTGTCGGGCCAATTAACTCTTTCAGGGCCATGAATTATGACAAAATGCAACTTCAATTTAAGGGGGACATGCATCTTCAAGACTGTTTTTTTTTTTTTTGTTTCTTGATAGAATTTAATGAAACTTCACAGCATTTCTCGGCTTTCTCTACCAATTTCAAATATGATACCAATTTTGGTAGCTAAATTAGACCTCAAGGTAATAAAGAAATGTTCTTGTAATTGTCTTCCAACCATAGAAGAACAGAATGGTAATCAGAAAATTAATATTACTGTATATGTAGGCACTACAATGTATAGGAAATGCAATGTTGAGAAAAGATTTTAAATCACACCATTATTACTGACTTTACAACCCATTCAGTGTCCGTAGTGTGGTTTTGAGCAATAAAAATAAAAGAAAATAAGATTTCTTCGCTAAAATAACAAAAATATGCTCGCAGGGTGGCTTGCCTTCTACACTGAGCTTCATTCTTCAAGCAAATTGTAACTCTAGCTGTCCTTGGTTCCAAGATAATCGCACGGAAAATGTGCAAGGTGGCTGAAAATGCTGTTGTGAGAAAACAAGAAAAAAAGTTTAGGAATGTCAGTAAAAATGGTCATTTAGATGACTGGTGTGTGACAGCTCAATAGATATTCCTAATGGGGCTGCAACACTTTGAAAGTCTTTTCTTTATAATCTTACTATATATATAATTATAAAAATAGTAAATAGAATTGATTTTTTTTTTACTCTGGCGGCCACCGTCTAACACCACAGATTCCATCGCAATACTTGTAACAATCTTGTGTTGACAACAGACTTTAGCATTCCTATTTATACTTGTAAAAGGACTGTTTTTTTTTTTTTGCTCCTCTTTGCAGTCTCACAGTACAGTCAAGGCCACTAATAATGAATGTGATGGATGAATATTTGTTTGGTATAGCTAACGCTCGTAATAGCGCGACTATTCTTGCCCTGGTGGGTGTACTGGATTGGGCCCACTGCCAGCATTCACAATGGGTGGACTCGACTATAGCTTACCATGACAGACATAAGCAAATATCCATTACGAGTGGAGCCACTATGGTTGCATTGTGGCAATATGTTGGCAGATGCAGGAGTGTGGAGAGGAAGGGAGGAGGAGGGTACCAGTAGAGACTGCCCTCGCCCTACCCCACCTGAGATGTTCGGTGCAACTATATCAAGTGTACAGAAAATTGCACAGATGTAGACAAAAGCGTTCGTGGCCACCGTGTCTCTGGAATCCCCAAATTTCTTTCACTGTAAAGCCAGTCGATTATTACTAATATCTGCGGTGGTTATGCTGCACAGGTGCTCCTTAATTTTGGAGGCCACGTGTTTCTAAACAATGAACACACGCAAAGCACAAGCTACACCTGCAGGAACAATACGACAAACTGCCCCCCCCAGATATTTTTGTACTGGGTTTGAGTCACCCCGTGTGGATAGATAATGAGCATGGATGCCACATCGGCCACCCTTTTGCAGCCCCCAAGGCGTGGTGAAAGTGATTACATGTGCTGCCTTATCTGATTAGCTTCCTACGACATATCCTCTGCAAAAAAAAAAGCAGTAATGGGGACTCTGCAATGGTACGGGTGATGTCACAAGCATACTATGCATAAAGCTCATTATTTCCAGCCTTTGTTGCCCCATAGCTTACGCAATGCAGCACTGAATGTAACACCATTACCAAAAAATTCGTGGTCGCAAAAATAAGCGTTGAAATACACCTTGTGTATTTCAACACCGGCCTTCATGGGTTCCGTGTTTTTCAGCCCGGATGCCATATAATCTTCCAACTAATGGTTGATTAGGTCGTTGTCAGTTTGGGAGCAGGAATGAAGCTACTGATATGTGCATGTGTCTAGCACCAAATACAATGGTAATATGATGTTTACTATAGAACTGAGCTGCCTATCACAACAGGCTCGGTATACAGCCCAAGGCTGGCAGTAGAATTTCTTTAAGAGTGGGTTTATGAATCGCCTGATTATGGTATTTTAGAGCACATTGCACTTTACTGTCATGTAGCATTTTGAAGTTCAGACCATCGCTAGCTCTCTCCTTTCAATTTCTTCAGCACAAGACAGGCCTATAAACGCTTAATTAACCTCTCTCTACGCGCGTGCGTGTGTGTTAAAAGTGACTGCGCGTATTTACGTTGCGCAGGCAAAGGATACGAAAGCGTCGCAAAGGCCCTGTTTACAATGCTAAATACCCAGAGAAGGCAATTAAACGCTTCGCAAACAAATCGCCGAGATTTTTTTTTCTCTCACTGCGCCTCACATTCTACGTCCTGTGTTGCTTCAAAGCTGACGTGACCAGCTGTTTCGAGTTGCTACGAAATCTGCGCACGGAGTAGCAGACCCTGCCCACTTTTGGACGTAACGGCACGATATGCCCCCTGGGTTTTCAACCCAAACTGCCAACAGACCCAAGCCCTCATCAGCACACGGGCACTAGATCACTTCTTTTTCATCGGCAGCACACCTGTATGTTCATCCAGAAGTCACGAATGAATTTTTTTGAGCAGCTCCTGTACCAGTGTCGAAATCACTATCGATCAAGAGCGGTGTACCAACAGCTCATGCGAGAAAGCAGCGCTAGAAAACACGTACACAGAATGAAATCAGACCTGACAATGATTTGATTGTAGGGTTTAACGCGCCGACGCAACGCAGGCGATGAGGCGCGCCGTAGTGGAGGGATTAATTTTGACCACCTGGGGATCTTTAACGTGCGCCGAAATCTCGCACACACGGGCGTTTTTGCATTCCGCCTCCATCAGAAAAGCGTCCGCCGCGGCCGGGAATCGAACCCGCGACCTCCAGACCTGACAATGGCCACAAACGGCGTAATAATCTACAATTTAGGCAGGGATGCCTCTCAAAAGGCTCGTACACTTTACGCGTCCGTGCGTTCCGCCCGCACAGTGTTCCCGGAAGCGCGGGCTCTACACCACGAGTGAAGAAAACGTTGCCCTCGATCGAAGCACGATGTCTCCACTTACCACTTGCGCTATTTTGATCCAGCCATCGGGTGTTTTCAGGTAGCCAAAGTTGAAGGCGCACAACGACAACCGCTCGTTTCCCCCGGACGAAGAAACGGTAGTCGTCTGTTGTGTGACTGTTACAGGCATGGCTCCTTTTTACACGCCGATGATTCCCAAGGTCTTCGGTTGTCTTCGCGGGTGTCACTTCGCCTCGAAATATTCCCGAGAGACAACGAAATTGTTGTCGTGGGCGTAGCTTCCACGTCAAATAACGCCAGAGACAGACAAGCGAACCAACGTCCGCGCGCAACACTCCCTAAACTCCGGCGGCAGTAGGTCATGCACTCCTAGCCCGTAGGACCGTAGGTGTGTATAGTAAACCTTCGACGCGCGGCGCTGGCGGCGCTTCCCACACGGAGATAGCAGTTGGCGCGAAAACTGTACGCTTTGTGTTGCTGTCACTATCGGGAACGGTTGTGTAATCATGAGCTCCGGCGGAGCGGCGATAGCCGTACGTCAGTTCCGGCTAGCTCTAGCGGAAACGTATGATGAATGTACGCCTGTGGGACGTCCGGCTTTAACACTTCCGTATGTCTAGTCCACGGAGCAAAAATATATTCTTGCTCCGTAGTCCAGTCCGGAGTCCGAAATTGGGTGTATTTTGGATGTTCAGTAAAAATTTCCAGAATCACGTAACGAGATGCTTGCGTTCCTACAACGAAAAGGTACACCGCGCGACTACCAGGCAGGCGGCATACATGATCACAGTGAACTTTTTTTTTGTGGAACAATAACTTGCTTTATTTACACATAAATATACACGTTATGCCGAGTGTTACACATGGTTGAGGAGCAACTCTGACAGCGGATGTGTCCGTTACATGTTTTGAGTGGTAAGATGACAACAAACGTAAATCCAGGAGAAGAAAAAAAAACACAAAGGTAAAGAGAAACGAAACAAAAAAGGACAATGAGAACAGCAACAGAGTCTATATAAAAACAAGGGCTGAAGGAATTGTGAGCGTCCTATTAGCTGGCGCTAATCTCTCTTGTACCTCAAAGGAGGGGCTGGTCAACGTATACATGCGCTGGCTCGTTAAACGGTCCAATCAACTTTTTTATTTTATTAATGGCTTAGACATTTCCCTGCCTGCGCCTTTCCTCATTTGCTTTGTAGCGCTTCAGCGCATGGCTGCCTCGGGCGAGCTTCCTCGCAGTCAGATGTGCCCAATGCGTTAACCGTCCATTGGACCTCCCGCAGAAAGTGTCGCCATGCGGGTTGTGGGTGGAGGGCGCACTCCACTGCATTTGCCCTCGCTTTCCAGAGGGAGTGAAGTTCGATGGCTAGGACACAATCACGGAAAGCGGGGTGCTTTGTATTTCGTGCCAGAAATACATCGCCGTGTTGCAGTCAAGAAATGCGCGTGTTCTGCGGTTTCCGGTTTGCCACACAGGAGGCATCCGGCCATGGAGCATCCGGCGCCCCAGGGAAGGAAGAAGCCCCGCTCCTGCTGACGTGTCATCACAGAACAGGCAACACTGCCGCGTGGAAACGGAAAAAAAAATCTTTTGTGCCGACTGGGATGGGCGATTGCCTGACTCGCTTGAGCACATCGCCTCCACCCTGAGGGACCGGAGGTTGACGGTACAGAGGTGGTGGCAATGTCTGCGCTACTAAGTCGCAGTATAACTTTCGCGGGTTCACAGTGAGCAGGTATTCCCAAGAAAAACACGTCTGCAGCGAAGCCACCGCGTTCGCTATCTCCCCGAAGAACCCAGTGATGCGAGAACCGTGATCGACAGACGTTGATGTGGCAAGCCACGGCCGCAAGTGACAGGAGCCTAGGCATTGGATGACCTCTTGAAGGAACGGGTCAACCTGATCGCGGAAAAAAAATGAGGCGCTGGACGACGAGCTTGAGTTCTGCGTTTATCAGTCCAATGCCTCCCCCCTCCACGCTCCAGAAGAGATTGGTGCGGCGCATGGGCTCGTATTGTGACCGCCAAACAAACACCGCCCACGACCGCTGTAGACTCCGTATCGAGCCGGCATCGATGGTGGTGATGCGCGCTGCGTACAGAATCGCGGGATGAGCCACCATGTTGCACAAAATGGACCTTGAGTAAATGGATATGTTACGGTTCCTCCAGGGGTGAAGCTTTCATTCGGCCGCGTCAACTTTTGGTTTCCACCGAGGCGCCACCGCCTGGCCCACACCGATGTACCCCTAGATATGTCTCAATGCGGTCCGACCACCGCATGTTGAAGCATTTGCGCGGTTTTCTTTCCCCGCACCCCAACCAGGCTACCTCGGACTTTTCAAGGTTCAGCTCTGCACCGGAGAAGCGGCAGCAACCATGCGACCAGTGGCTCCAGGTAAAGAGCAAAAACGATTATGCACCATTAACGATTATGCTCGTCGTGATTTGAGTGTAGCATATCTGGATCCACTCCATCATGGTGTCTCCTACTCCGCAGTGCCTGAGAAGTGTGAACAGGAAAGTCCATTGTACCCTGTCGAATGCCTTCCTGAGGTCGAGCTGTAGCACAGCCAGTGGCGCTAACCCTAGCTCTCCCGCCTCACAAGCGGTCCTCATCCATTCGATTTCAAAAGTTCTAGAGCGTTATCAGCAAAACCGTTTCTCGTCAAGGTGCTTTAAGTGATGCCCTTTCATTTGGGATAGAGAATATATACTCGACAAAAATCGGTTGTCTGTCCCTTTAAAACCGCAAGTCTGATGTGGGCCTACCACCGTACTAAGGTGGCTAGAATGGGGAGGTGTGAGTACCGGCGGCGGAAACGTGACTCCAAAGCGCGCAGATGCCACGGGCGGCGCTGTTGACCAAGGCGCGGTAGGGCGCGGTAAGGCGCGCAGCTGGAATGAGCGCGCCGCCGGCATCGCGTCGGCTGCATTTCTACCATCAAGGGGGAAACGAACCCGCTGCGGTATGGCGAGCTTTCTGGAAGAGTAAAAGAGAATATTTATCACTAAAAAAAATTTGAGCCCATTTCATTACACCCATGAAATTTAGTTTTACGGGAACAGTTCGCATTGCATGCAGTTTCAAAAGCACGTTTGCACATTACGTGAAGTGGCTCCGGCTTCTATTAAAAAAAACTTGGAGTTGTATAATGTGCACTGACACGGCCCTGTACAGAGGCGCCTTGCATTTCGCTTCCCTCGAAATACGGCCGCCGTCCTCGAGATCGGCACTACCGCATGGGCCTGCAAACTGTCAATAACTGAAGGCGTCTCGGAGTACACCGCGCTTTCTGCTACCCTTAACAAACCAAAAAAAAAAAAAAAAAACACATCTGGTCTCGTCATGAAATCGTTTATTTACAATGAAAAAAAAAACCGTTTATTTACATGTGAAGATACATATTTAACTATATTTACAGGTGCCCATTAGCACCTGTATATAATAAACACACAAAAAGCATTTACCGCTGAAAAGAAAACAAGAACTATTCACCGGGGAAGAACTATTTGCAGGTGATGAAGAAAAAAAAGAGCATTAATAGGTGAAAAAAAATGTTCATAGTGAGGATACTAAAAGAAGATATGAAGTAGGAAAAACTATTTTCAGGTGAAGAAAAACAAACTACTGACAGGTGATGAAGAAACAAAAAGTATTTACAGGTGAAGAGAGAACAAAAGTATATTTATTGGGGGAAAAGAAAAAGTATTAACAGCGGAGTTGTTGTACAAGCCGTAAGTTCGCCGTAGCAGAAAATAGATACCAAGAAAATCCCGAGCCCTCGTGAGCGCGTGCCTCGCGGCGACCACCGAGCGCCTTCGGCACGGGAAGTGGCTTTAGTTAAAAAAAAAAAAAAAACAAGCGCTGTCGTCAAGCCCTACCGCCCATGTAAAAAGAAACAAACAAAAAAAAAACTTCAGCGCTAATGCGGAAGTTCTCGCCACCATAGGCGTGCGCACAGGGGGGGCAGGGGGGCAGCCGCCCCCCCTAATCATATATCTGAAGGGGGGCGCCAAATTGGCCCATATTTTGCCAATGTAACACATTAAAGTAAAAATTTCTGCTCAGAAATATTTTGTACGTGTTGCAATTTCATCGCATTTAAATAACAATTTTATATCGCCACCGCTGCATCGAGAATTGATGAGAAGAGCACGGTACGTGGAAGTCTACAATGCTGAGGATGACTTTGCATCTACCACTCGCCGCGAAGACGACGGCATCTTCGATGCATATGACGACGATTACTGGGGCTCTTCGATTTACAGTCTCGGACTCACCGCGGATAGTCCGCGGGTAGTCCGAGGATTCCCCGAAGCCATAGGGATACATGGGAAAATCGAATGCCGGACTGCTTCTCGGGGAGTCCGCGGTGAGTCCGAGACTGTAAATCGAAGAGCCCCACTAGCTCCCAAACAATGCAACTTAACAATGATAATAAAAACTTAACTATGCGTCCGGGAATGCCCAACTACAAGAGCTTCGTCATTCAAGTATTGCGCGTGAATGCAAGCTTCCCTGAATTTTTTTACAAGTGAAGAATTAAAAAAAAATTGTAAAATTCAGCCTGCATCATGCACGGTTTCACTGCATTCAGTTTCTTCTCATTACCTTGCTAGTTCACACCTTAAGTAGAAACATCTTCCTAAGGCAATAAAACCGTATAGCGTGAAGCTCAGGGCAGCAGAATGGTCTCGGCAGCCAATCTGCGGCACATCACCCATTGACTTAGCGAATTTCTGCCGCGGCTTTAGCATGCAACGTGTTACGCTGAATGCGCAAGTTAGTTTGTTTTTTCTCCGTTTGCTCCGTCGTCTTCTTTGCTGTCGACAGCATCGCACACCCGAACAAATGCCCGAACGGGAGAACGACGCGAGACAGTCCACAACGCACGGCGAAGCTGGCCACGGCGAGGCAGGGACAGGCGCGGGCAGGAAGGCGCGGCCGGTCTGCCGGCTACCGCGCCTCGGACGGGCAGCGCCACATTTTCCCTGGTGTCATCTGCGCGCAAGGGAGTGTCACGCGCGGCCGAAGGAAGGCGGCCGCTGTACTTATAGTGCCTGGAATATACTGGCTAGTGTGCGGAGCGCGAGCATTCTCTACGGGAGAGGTGGCTCCGCCGGCGATGATTGGCGCAGAGGCCGCAGGGGCGCTGCTCGGCGAGAGGGTGCATGAAAGCCGCCAGCTCCTCTGTCGCGGCGCGTATTCGGCAAGCCCACGCTTTGGTCGGCGGCGTGTAGCACTGCCGAAGTAAAACAGGTAGTCCTTTTTCAGAAACTGTTCGCCCATCCTTACTGTAAATAAGCTACCAATCGCCTGGCTATTTTGTGATTTCATCAAGAAACCCCAAATTTAAGCGCTCCTAAGGCAGTATATGGTATATGCCGACTGAGCGGGAAATTTAATTTGAATGGTTTATTAATAAAATATTCTGAACCTGCGGGGAGCTAATCTGTTAGAAAAAGTGGCGCTTTCAGGAAATGAGATGGATACGAACATCACAAAAATATTTTAATAATGAAACATAGTTCACTGTTAAACAGGTAACAGATTTACATTTTTGCAGGCACTATATATATTTATAACAGAAAAAAACACATTCCTATTGCATGCGGCTCTTTTCCTCTTAAATGACTAAATAAATAAACAAAATTTTCTATACCTTACGCGCGTTTCGACGAAATCCAACCTTGAAATCGGGCATGTGTACGTATTAGCATGCTTTCTGTTTTTATTCGTGTTTTAGGAATAGATAAAAAGTTCTGCACGTTTCTACAAGCGTTTCCGTTTCACTTGCTAGTTTGATGATGATATCCTCACCATTGACGCTTTTAAGAATCTCTGTCCCCACGCTGAGCAGCGACAAATCGCCGAGGCAGCTGTCAGTCACCACTGATCAAAGCGGTTTTTGATCAATTTCAGCTGGCTGAATGACCTTCGCAAGTGAAATTCATTACCGACAAGCACAAAAAAATGTAACAGCAACATAAACATCTGGGAATGAACCTTCAAAGTTTTCACGGATTTGAAGTTTCGCCATGTCTGTCACAGAAGAGCAGCCTTCGTTGCTCGCATATGAAATAAACTGCCCAAGCTTATCGGAAAATATGTGCCAGCCAGACTCAGACGGATACTTTTTGCAATGTCCATGTCCAGTGCCTGCAGGCTCCTCGAACTGGGGAAAAGCAGTTCCAATCTTTACAGCAAACTGCGAGGATACTTCGGTGTACGACATTTGAACGAAGTTGCTACAATGGTTTAAGTAATGTATTGCTTGCACACACACACACACACACACACACACACACACACACACACACACACACACACACACACACACACACACACACACACACACACACACACACACACACACACACACACACACACACACACACACACACACACACACACACACACACACGCACACACACGCACACGCACGCACGCAACTAGCAAGTGAAGGCGGGCCTGGATTAAACGTTACATCAATGAGAACGCCGCCAGAAGACTTGAGATGTCCTCGAAAAGCTTCCAGCCGATTGGTTTTATGTTAAGGGCCTGAACAAGGAAAGAGAAGGTCAAAGGCAGCGACAAAAACACCTAAAGTTGAAACGCTGCCAGTAGTGTGAAGTGTGTATAGTTCTCATTTGACTCCTTCCTTGAGTACCTAATTTGTTTGTTCGAGATACCCACACTTTTTTCATATTACCGTTCTTTGCCTTGCAGTTAGTAGTTGAGCGCGTCTCTTTCTGTGTAGAACTATGTATAAGTGTGTATATGTATGCGTAGACAAATATATTTATTTTTGTTTATTTTCCGACGACAGAGAGTTCTCTCAATTGTGCTGTAATTCTTTGTTGTTTTTTTTTTGCTCACAACATTTCTCATACTCCCTTCCTAATTGCTTTATAATTTTTTTCCTATTCCCATATTTGTAAGAACTATTTGCTCTGTTCGATTGCATGCATAGACAAGAGTGCTGAAATTTACGTTGCTGAGTGTTTAGAGGGCTGAGGACCTCCGTCAGGCCATCTGTGCCTGACGGAGGTTTTTTTAATGTTCTATTTTCAATTATTGTGTTCAGTGTTCTGTAAATAAAGTACTTCGTTTCATGTCTGCAGTAAATTTATTGCACATTTGCACAGATTTTTGTTTTCATATTTTTTGTCATTTTATAGTTTCCAGATTGCCTAGATCTAATTCATACACTTGCCAGTGGCCCGACTCATTGAGACAGAGCACTTAAACAGTGGTGTGAAAAAAAAGGCTTTGGCTGAAAAAGCTTGTTTTTTAGGATGCAAAAAGACAAACAGGTTAAATAGTTGACCTGTTTTGGCATACACCAGCTCTACATGCTGCATTGAACACAGTGCTTCAGTTCTTAACATCACACTGAGCTACCTGCTAAGTAGGTTAGTTGAATCACTAGGAAACTTCTGGAATTGGTTAACGTGTAATAAATCGTGGTTTATATTGTTGGTCAGGCCCTTTGTGAAAGATAATTTAAAGTAGCAGATATAACAATGTTTTTAATTTACTGCCTGGTGAAGCACAATAGCTGCTTTGAGATTTCGAACGCCAATATTATTGTCATTACGACAGGAGTTCTGAAATATAATTCATGTTCTGTGTATTATTTAATGCCGCAATAGGTGAATTGTAGGTTGTTAATTATGTCTTCGGCAACGACTGCAGCATTTGGAGACATTTACAAATATCCATGTTCATTTAAACAAATCGAAAGTGTCGCTTTAAATGTCGCTGCCATAATGTTTTCTATTTCACCTCAGATATTGCCGCACATGTTATCTTATCTCCATTGATTGAGAGAGTGTCGCAAACTAACGTCACCAGCCCAGAATAAGCAGCGCAGCGCAGAATCTCAAACGTTGCTTTAGTGTCCGGTTATTTGCTTGACATACTTGCCATTACTATTTTGTTTTCACTTCATCTCTGGCAGAATGCAGGCCATGTGGTAAGGGGTTTCAAACTTCCTGTGATATTTCTGCTCTCAGAAGCAAAGTAAATAAAAAATCGGTTGGGTCGGTTACTGACAAGTAAAGTTTTTTGAGGGCGGGAGGAGACGGCGAAGTTTACGCCACACATTTATCTACATTGGGTTTAGCAAAATGCGTGCATTCTAAAAGTACTCGCGTAGTTCTTATATAGCATGGCGTTTTTGTAACGAACGCTCCAAACACACGAAAAAAGTAAACGCCCGCTTCGCGCTACTCGGCTAACTTGAAGCTTCCCAGCGCTTGGGGAGCACGCGGAACGCTGCGCGGGCTGGCGCGGACGGCGCGCACATGCACCCTCTCGCACAGCAGCGCCTCAAGCGGGCGCCGCCGCCAGTCATCACGGTCGGGGCCACCTCCGCGCCCGCCCTCAGCACACTAGCCAGTATATTCTAGGCACTGTAGTACTAAGGGCTGTTTCCAGTCGATGAGCCAGTATCCGAGCCAGGATTTTGTAGTCTGACGACAAAAGGGAAATCGGACGGAAATCGGATGTGCCTGGGATTGGACCGGATTATGGTGTTTTCGGCAGGAGGACCGGGTGGCTATTTCACATGGAAGGAGGAAGTAGCTTTTTGTGCATTGTGTCCTCGAAAACTGAAGCGAGTACCGGACTTACACCTTTTTGAAAAGCCTGGTAAAATTCTGAGACAATCCCGTCTGGGCCTGGGGACTTATTTCTGAGTAGCTGTTTAATTAAGTATTCTACTCCGCTACAGTTATTGGAGAGTTGATTAATTCTCTCAAATCCTCCGATACCTTTGGGAACTCGCTAAGAACGTCCTCGGGGACGGGGTCCAATCCGATCTGTAAATTAAACAGGCTGGAGTAAAAGTCCTCAAAGGCGCTTGCCACTTCCCGCGGTCCCCGCGCGAGCTGACCGTGGTGTTGAACCTCGGTGATGTTTTTCCGGGTAGCGTTCTCTCTCTCGAGCGTGCGGAAGATTTTGGAGGGCTGCGCCTCCTGCTCAACTCTCTGCTCCCTGCTGCGGACCAAGGCACCCCATGGAGTAGCGATGTTCCAGTTCATTGAAAAGCTCTTTTTTAGTTATGCGGATGTCCTCGCGAAATTCCCTAGGCCTCTCTTCATCCGCCTCGAGGTCTCGGAGCGTTGACATGAGGCGGTTTTGGGTAGCACGCGCGCCCTCTCGCCTGCGTATGGTGGTTGCAACTTCTTTGATTTTAATTTTGAAAGATTCCCATTCGCTCGACCCTATCGTGCGGGATCCCAAGAATTTTATTTCTTCCCGCACGCGTTCTACGAATTCTGGGGTTTGCATGATCGATGCGTTCATTATCCAACGGGGATTTAGTTTGCCATGTTTTAAATGCAGAGCATTTCAGTAACTCACGATGTCACCCGCGTTGACGTCCGTAGTCGTAGTCCGCACCCCTCCCCCTACACTATATAAAAAAATACTATCCGGCGCCTGGTTTCGATCCCTCGACCCTGCGGGCGGAACGCAATGTACATGGTGCTCTACCCACTGCGCCACAAAGCCGACATTTTTTTTTGTTTATTACCTTTTGCACACACGTAATACAAGTCACGGATAAATTAAAAACCGCCTGCCAAACTTTGGCTGGCGAAAGGACTTAAAATAAACATCAAAAGTACATAGCTCTTCCAAAACAGGAAGCCATTCAAGTTCGGGGTCCTGTAACTTGTACACTTCATACAACAACCTGACATTTTGAGCAAAATATACAGTGAGCGCATTGGGGTCCGCATGTCGCACAGCCATTCTGGACCTCCAAATGGTGTGCAAACCTAGCGCCATGATCAAATCATACGGGACTTCATCTTCACGCTCAACCGGAAGGAACCGAATGCCATGCGCTGAAATGGGCAGGTCTTTCTTTAACGTTCTCTGTAAAACGTCCCAAAAAAATACGGCGTCCCAGCACTCCACGAAAACATGTTCCACTGTTTCGGCTTTCGCACACAGCGTACAGATGTTTGACCAACCAATAAACAGCCCCTTCTCCTCCATCCATGTTTTAACTGGCAGCGTTCCTGTATGTAACTTGAAAAAGAAAGTTTTCACGGATGCTGGGACTGCCATTTTTTTCACACGGGATAACACATCCTGCCCAGGACCAGAACTAAACATTTCACGATAACGTGGTACGGGGAACAGCATTTCCCTCAAATTATTTGTAAGGGTTTTTCTCGAAACAGTGGCTAAATATTCTACCGAAAATCTCACAGTAAGAAAACGAAATGACTCAACCACTTCCTTCATATAGCCTTTCACGGCACCACATCTAACACTTACAGAAGAAACAATATACATAGGCAAGGCATCTACTAATGTAATCTGCATTAAAGTGCGAAGAAATGGATCACGTGTATCACGCAGAAACATAAACCGGTTCACAAGCTGGCGAACAAATACATGACACAGGCCAACACCCCCATGCCTTACTCGGCGAAAAAGGTTACTCCGACTGGAACGCTCCCACACCGATGACCAGATAAAGACTGCGAATACTCTGTGCATTCGCTGCACGTGGACTCGTGAACAATGAAGCACCTGCAGCACATACCACAGCTTTGCCAAAAGAAAAAGGTTGCATACCGTGGCTCGTGCGAAAACAGACAATGCGCGACCACCCCACTTCGTTGTTTTTTCGCGCAGCTTCGCCGTCTCGGATTCCCAGTACTCGCCGCTATCCTGATAGCGATCCAGCGGAACTCCGAGATAACGCGCTGGTGTACGCAACCAAGACACGTTTTCAAATACAGATGGTGTTGACCCCCACTCCCCGTGAAAAAAACCAGCACACTTGGCCCAATTAACACAGCTGTTAGTAAGTCTACAAAATTCCTTCGTTACCGATATGGCTGCGCTTACACTCTCCTCGTCTTCACAAAAACCCGCCACATCATCCGCGTATGTTAGTAACTTCACTTCGCTTGTGTGTAAATGAAAACCACGTACTCCACTGTCATTAATTACTTTAAAGGTACTGACACGATTTCTCGCTTTCAGTTTTTATGCTGTAAAGAATACCTATGGTCCCAGTAATTACGAAAATCGAACCGAAAGGCGTCAGCCACAACATATAATTAATTATAGCACGTTTATTGCAACCACTTTCAAATTCGGTCGCCGCGCGGGAAAATGGCCGTTCGAAGGAGAGCCTGCAAGCGGACTGCCTGACGTCACGGTCTCCGTGACGTCGGACCGTGACGTCATGGTCTCCGTGACGTCAGGGACGTTCGCTGCATCGTCTGCTAAGATTGCACGAGATTCACATAAAGCGCTGGACACATGTACGATTTGTACACTCGATTCGCATGCGACTGATCGTTACGACTGTCACCACGACTAGTCGTACGCGTAATTTGAGACACATGACCCATGCGTGCATGCGATGCGTCGTCGGCGTCGCTCCGCCACCGTTTTTGCTCCATGGTCAACTACGACTATCGCTGAGCTGAATTTGTAGATCCCGCGCGTTTAATCGCAAAATGGATAAAGCAGGCAATCGTGAAGCGTTTCCTGCCTTCGGAAACAGTTCGCGCACACGCCGGCCGCGCCTGCCAGCTCGGACACTCAGCGGCTCGATCCGGCGCAGACCATGGTAGCAAGACGGTAGCAACCGCTTGTCGCTGCTCCGTCTGAATCAATCTGATCGTTAAAATGAAGTTCCACATGCGAGAAAGTAGTGTTTAGTGTGGTGAAAAATTGTGGCTTGGGATTGTTATCAGGGCTTATTTTAAAAGCGGCGATCAGATATCTGCCGCGATGCAAGCGTATACGCTGACCGGCCCCCCGCGGCGCGCGGCGGGCGGTGCGCCGACCGGTCGAGAGATGGCAATACCTGCGCGGAAACGTGAAGTGCGCACTTCGCAAGCCTTGCTCACAGCGGGTACCGCAGCCAAGCCAAACCTCCTATCGAAGCGAGACCGCCCACAACATTAAACAAAAAGGTTCCAAATAAATTGCAAACAGAAGAGGAGATGCTGGACATCCTTGTCGCACAGAGACGTACAGGAATACTTCCCATGACATTCTTGTTGATTATCAGTTGCGTGCAGCAGTGAGGAGTACGCCATACGCACTCCCCTGTATTATCACATCACCAACATTTATATGCTCCAAATACAAAAAAGAATCTCATGGCACACTCGGTCGAACGCTTTCTCGAAATCAATTTGAAGCATAGCGACCCTTTTAAACAACATATCACAACACTCCAGCACACTGCGCGCAACATGAACATTTGTAACTATACTCCTCCCCTTTATGCCACAGGTCTGATGCGGCCCTACTACACTTCTTATAACACTCTGCAATCGTTGCGCTAAGATCTTCATAAGAATTTTGTAATCTACATTGGCCAATGTAATCGGCCGGTAGCCAGAAACCGACTGAAGTTTAACACGGTCTTCCGATTTGGGTATGAGGACGGTGTGTGTGCGACCAAAAGACCGCGGCAATACCTTGGACTCGTAGGCCTCGCGAAAGACCATAAATAAAAACGGAGTAACTATATCTGAGAACCTTTTATAAAAATCCGCACCAAGCCCGTCAGGTCCTGGCGACTTACCTACTTTTAACTCCGATATTGCCGTGTGAATTTCGCCAAGCGATATCGGTCGCTCTAAGTCGTCCCTCACCTCATCTTCCAACCTTGGCATGACTGTAAGAAAGTCTCGCTTGAACTCATCAGTTTTTGGAACTGTGGGGCTAAACAACTCTGTGTAATGTTCTTGAAACGCACTTTTTATGTTCTCTTTGTCACTGGTAAGCGCGCCTCGCCAATGTATTTCCTCGATACCATTGCCCCTCGCGTACCGTGCTTCGTCTTTTATCGCTCGCTTTGTTGGCGCTTCACCGGCCAAAAACACTTCGGCCCTCGCCCTCACGGTCGCTCCCCGATATCTTTCTATATCGATGGCTTCTAGCTTATTTTTAATGGTTCTGATATCTTCTTTGTATGCCCCAGGCATTTCGCTTTCGAGTTCTAACATGTGTTGCAGATTATTTCTGAGTTTGTTTTCCACTTCCCTCTCTTGCCGTTTAAGCACTGTCCCCCTCTCCATCGCTACCATTTTGCATTCCTGTTTGAATACCTCCCACCTTTCCCGCCAGCTGCTGATTTCGTCGTTTGTTTGTTTTTCTGCAATTTCCTGTACTCTATCCGCGAATGTGGTGTCTTGTAATAATTTTACATTAAATTTCCAAAGTTCCCAGCTGAACTTCTTACACTCCTCCCTCCTTTCCCCCAACACAAATGAAACAAGGCAGTGGTCACTAAAAGAGACACTATCGACCGAGTAGTTCTTGCACGCCGCAGCGAGCTCGAAAGATACGTATGCACGGTCCAGCCGCGCATGGCTTGTGCCCTGAAAATGTGTGAACTTTAAAGCATTTCTGCTCCCTGCACAGTGCGCTACATCTTCTAGTTCGCAGTCTTCAAGAACTTCTGAGAGGACGCTTGCACT
The DNA here is from genome assembly GCA_013339765.2 of Haemaphysalis longicornis. Taxonomy (NCBI): domain Eukaryota; kingdom Metazoa; phylum Arthropoda; class Arachnida; order Ixodida; family Ixodidae; genus Haemaphysalis; species Haemaphysalis longicornis. The sequence continues at coordinate 177,793,615 of CM023448.1, forward strand.
CTGATCGTTTGTCCGCGGCGACATATTTCTGTCTCTTCGTTCACACACACAATTAAAGTCGCCCAATAAAATTACTCTTTCTTGCAGCTTTAAATAATCAGATAACTCTTAAAAAAAAACCGTCCTATCCCGTGTAACATTTGGTGCATAGATACACACTGCACGAAATTCTAATCCACAGTAGTTGAAGTCACAACACACAATCCTGCCAGTTTCGCTCGACGTAACTGTTTGTACACGAATACCAACTGAATTTCTAATCAAAATACAACACCCCCCCCGAAGTTCCCACAGAATGACTCACGCAAACGCTGTAGCGGCCACTAAAGGGCCTTATCATGCTCTCAGTGCTGCTTTCGCTTTCTATTTTTGTTTCTTGAATGGCCATGATATCTATTTCTTTTTCGTCCATAATCCTTCGCAGCTGATACTGCTTGCGCCTAGCCCCAAGCCCTCTTACGTTTAAAGTAGAAATGCGAAGCGGCCTATTTAAAATAGCCATAATATCGAATTAAAGCACACTGAGAGCAAAATACAACGGCCAGCTCAACGAACCCTGGGCTCCAGTGTAGCGACGGCGGATATTCCGTGTGCGTTGCCGTGCCCTTGTCCGTAGACTCCCCGGAGACGGCTGTTCGCTGCGCTGCACTGCACGGAGAGAATCAGGGGCATTGTTCGCATTGCAGGGCCGAACAGGGACGTTACGTTATGTGTCCGGTGGCTTCCTGGGCCGCTCCGCGTTGACGTTGGGCTTCACTTTCACCGACGCCCGTCGAGCATGCGTCGGAGCCTTCGCCGGGGGTTCATCACCGCTCGGCTCGGCGGTGCTGGCCTGTTTTTCCTCGACATAATCCCTTGTACGCTTTGAAGAGCCAGCAAGGACACCTGTCATCTCAACTTCTTCTTCTACCTTGCTTTTCTCCTCCTCCGACGCCAAGAGTGGTGCTTCGTTCACGCCCGCACCCTCCGTGGCGATTTGGTTGCCCTGAACGTCCGAGACTTCGGTGGGCGTTTCTCCTACGGCAGGTGGTTCGGCGCTCGGTGCCACGGCGGCTGCAGGTTCAGGGGGCGTTGCCTCCTTCACCGCGTCCTCGTCCTCTTCCTTGCCCTTCGAAGCGCTCTCCGCGTCTTCGGCGTCCATCACGTACTCGGACTTGTGGTCGTCGTCCCCTCGTCCGGCCACGTTCGCGTAAGTGCGGACGCACTCGCTATCACTGTGGCCGTAGCGGCGGCACCGCCCGCACCGTGGGACGCGGCACTCCCGACGAATGTGGCCACTCCGGTGGCAGTGCAAACAAAGCGGTACCCGTCCGGGCACCACGACAAGGGCCTGCTCACCGGCGATTCGTAGCTGGTGCGGGATGTCTTCTACGGTGACGCCTGTCTTCAGTCGTAGGGTGACCAGGCGTGTCGTCGAGAGCTGCGAAGTGCAGCCCGGCACACGCCAGCGGTCACGGGTCACTTCGGTGACCTTCCCGTAAAGCGACAGGGCGCCTCGCACTTCGTCGTCTGGGACGTTGTGGAGCACCCAGTGCAGCTTTAGACGTACGTCCTGGCTCCGCGGGTCGATGATTAGGCACCTCCGCCCCTTCACTTGAAGTTCGGAGGCGGCACCCAGCTTCGCAGCTGCCTCGGCGTCCTTGAACGTCACGGCCCACAGGTGGTTCATTTGATATGCGCCCAAGGCCACAACCTCGGGCAGCAAATTCAAACGCACCAGCGGGTCGCGGAAGTCTTCCACCTTGTATGGCCTGGCTTTCACGTCGGCGTGCAGAAAAATGGTGTTCAGAACAGATGGTCCGGTTGGCAAATGAGGCAGAATAACTTGGTATTCCTGGTTTCCAGAGTTATCAAAAACAGAAGACCTGGTACCGCGGGCCGATGGGCCCGCCAAAGCCGCCCCTTGAACGGAGCTCGCCATCCTGCGTCCGCACTGCGCAGCGGCCGGAAGCAGAATCGCCACAAAGCCGACACAGAATGGGAGGCTACGAACACGCCTTATATCCTTGACTCATTTTAAACTACGTCAAGAAGCTGCTGATACAACGCATTCACTACCACCAACTCCCCAAACACTAAACGTTAACGCAATACACCCACCCCCTATGCGACGCATTTACTCGAGTCCCCCTCGCGGGGAGATGGGCCCAATTTTTTGGTTTACATCGCACCTAATTTTACATGTCACTAAGCCGTGGTCAGACAGTGGTACGGGTGTCACGGCGTAGTCTTGTACTCGTGAAAGTAAGTCTCCCGAGACATAAAACCGGTCCAGCTGGGCCTGAGACGCACCACTCCATCTGGTGTACCGTGGGGTGGCCCACTTCCGTCCCGAGGCTGCGTCGGTCAGGTCACGGTCACGAACTACTGACTTCAAAATTCGCGACGAGGCATCGGTGCTGCTGCACCCACCCGCTCTGTCACTTTTTTCGGTCACACAATTAAAGTCGCCGCCGAATATTACGGTGCATAGGACATTCAAAAGAGGGCGGGTGGCGGTGAAGAGCTCACTTCGTGATGGTGAGTCATTGGGAGCGTACATGCACAGGAAACGGGTGAGTTCCCTTCCCACAAATGCGTCCTAGGCTGAAACGGGCATATTTGCCCAATTCGCAGTCGACGATTTTGACCGAATCATTTTTCCTAACGAGAATGGCTGCGCCGCCTGCTCGGGTCTCGGTCAGGGTGTGACAGCACCAGAACTGATTGCCGAACAGGCGTACAAAATTTTTTGCATCGTCTGGGTTTCCAATTTTTGTTTCCTGAAGAAAGGCTACATCAATTTTTTCAGAAAGTTCTATGAGCCAAAGTCGCCGTTTTGGAGACAAGGCTGACCACGTTAAGCGTGGCTAGTTTTAAAAAGGTTTGGGGGAGGCTCATTGTGGGGAAGGCGCTCACCTCGACTGCTTTTATCTGGGTCCCTCGGGGTTCCTTGACCCGCTTTATCCCTGGCCGGTGTTGGTCCCAGCCCTGCCGCGTGCCTCTCGGCGCGTCGCAATTGTGCTTTCAGGTTCTTTGGTGCCTTCCTGTGGGTGGGAGAGGCGTTGGTTGGGTTGTGACTTGTGGCTAGGGTGCCTCGATGCGCGCCCGCTCCGGCGCGCATCAAGGCACCCTAGTGGTGTCCACGCACGCCGAGGGGTCTTTCGGCGGTGGCTGCTCCTCAATTCCCTCTCGCTCCTCTCCCGTGACCTCCTTGACCTCCTCGGGGTTGCTGCTTTCCTCTGCTGCTGGGGCTGCGGGCCGGCGGGGGAGATGTAGAGAGGGGCGGGCTGGGCCCGTCGGTTGGCGTTACATTGGAATCTGCTGCTTCTTGATCTGCGCTTCTCATCATAGCCGCCATGTCGTCCGCGTCCATGTATTCCTCCAGGGGACGCGCCGCCAGATGGCGCCGAGCACGGATGCGTGCTCCCTGTGCTCGAAGAGTTTTTACTGGAAACAAAAGTTTCTTCGATGTGCCGGCTGTGAAAGTCGAGTGCATGTAAAGTGTGTGACCTGGCCAGATGTAGAGCTGGCCATGCTGGTGTCTGGACAGCGGCGTTTTACCTGCAACAAGTGTGAGTGTGCCTACCCACGACATCGGCTCTACCGACGGAGCCGACGGAGCCTCGGCGCATTCCACAACCCCACCGGGCGCGGCGACGGCGGTGCCCACTCCGTCCCCTCCGTCAGGGTCAGTGACCCAACCGGTCGAGCAGGCTCCCCCGCGCGGCCTTCCCGTCCGCGCGCTCGGCGGGACCTCCTCCGACGCCCAGCGCCCTGCGGAAATGGATACTGAGCACGGAAATTCTGATCCTCATATTTTATCCGATGACCCCGCTGGTATTGAAGATCGGCCGGCACGTATAGCTCCCACGTGGACCGAAGTCGTAAGCCGCAGGGCCGTACCCAGAAATTTTTTTCGGGGGGGGGTTATGAATTTTGGGAAGGGGGTAGTTTTGCTGAAAGCAACAGTAAGTATTGTTGGCGTGCTGCCTGGAAAAGATTTCGGGAGGGGTTCGAACCCCCAAACCCCCCCTCTGGTACGGCCCTGGTAAGCCGTAACAGCCAGAGGCGCCTCCGACAACAGCAGTCCCATCTTGTTGGTCAACCCTCCCACCAGCAACACGGATCCTTACCGAATTGCACCACTCCGCAGCATCATTCCCGAGCGGACAAGCGCCTACCCCACCAACCGCGACTGCCACCTCTCCCGCTTGAGGATTACAAAGTGGTCATTCGGCCCCGTACTGGCCTCATCCTTGCCCAGTGGCTCATTCAGTGTGTCACCAACGCAATAAGTGCCGCAGCGCAGATATCCGACGCAACACAAGACCGCATCACTTTTCGCATCCGAAGGGACCAAAACCTGGTCGTAGTGAGTACCCCGGACCTGGACATCGCTAAGAAAATCCAGCAAATCACCACCCTTAAAGGGACCCTGCAACACTTGCCATCGACTACTAGTACTGTATTTTGGGATAAAGTCTATTGTCCCAGAAATCTCCTCCCGCAAGAATTATGAAAATAATCGCGCATAATCGTTCCCTCTCAACTCGAGCGCGGACAAGGCGACGAAAGCTGCGCGCTCTCTCCCGGAGAGGGGGGCGCCTCGCGGCGTTCTCTTCGGCGGCCTTCAATATATCATATGCCGGGTAGTTTTCTCCTTTTCTCCGCAACGCGGAGGGGCCTATTTCCGGTCTGGTGCCACAAAAAAGCAGGCATGGGCGCCGGCTCGCAAGTGCGCGCTCGGGCTGGCAGGGCGTTTTTGAAGCAATAAACGTTTGTAGTCGAGTGGGTCCCGTTGAAAGGGAAGTATTGAGCTCATCACTCAAACTCCGCGCGCGCTCAAAACACAAAATAAACGGCAAAACTGTGCCTACATGTTCAGGCATAGAAGAGGTTCGTACACAGCGATGACGACGACGGAAATGGGAGAATCTAGCCGCGAAGTTGACCAGTGACAGCCGATCGGGCAGCCATTGCCTATGTGACGTCCCTTAGGCCATGCATAATGAGGACAACTGAAGAGAGAGCGGTTTGTTTTTTCCGCGTCTTTCACATCGATTTGCGCGCTCACCGCGTCACGTGCACGTGTAATATTTGGCTCAGGTATTCCTGGCAGTGTAATCTAAACGTCGCGCAGGTTTACTTGTACTGCTCAAAGAGTGTTGCAGGGTCCCTTTAATGGGCAGTTCGGGGATAAAAAGAAAGGGACAGGAGAAAGGGACACGACAGGGGCGCTACGCGCTGCTATGTTAATTTCTGTTAAGAGCCCCCGAAACGGGTCTGACTTTGACCCCACATTTTTGTATCCGTGTGTGTGTTGTGCCAGAGCGCCCGACACAAATTCGCTGCACCTGGCGACGTGCCGAAGGCGGGGTTGATTCGCGCCTAGGCCAAACCGCCCGCGTCAGACGTGCCGCGACTTGGCGGGAAAGGCGCCGCCGAGTCTGCTCTCCCTTTCCCATCGTGACGGCTGGACCAAATCACGCCTGGGACGAACTAATCCCCGCAGACACGCAGCAAGTAGCGCCTCGAGACGCCGCCGCAGAGTCGCCTTCCCTTTCCCGGTCGAGGCGGCTCGGCTGACGGAATCGCTTCACTCCATTCGCCAGATTCATAATGCGGCCAGTGATAGCTCCGACTTGAGGCATTGGAACTACACGCGACTGCAACGGAACCCTGGGGGTATAAATTAAACGAGCCCGGAAGCAGCGGTGGTGCGGCGGCATCTCATCCAAGGCCCTGAGTTGAGAAGTGCTATCGCGCTTGTCTTAAAGGGGCATTGACACAAAATTTTGAAGGCGAGATAACTTCGGAGATAGATTGGTGGGAACACATATACATCATCTGCAAAATATCAGCGGCGAATACAGCCTAGAACAGATTTAAAATCATTTTTAAAGTGTGCCAAACGCAACCGATCAGCCAGCAGAGGACCACGCGCAATCGACATCCCGAGGATATTGTGTAAATAAACAACATCCAAACACGTCACGAGTTTGTGTTTGCCGCTTCCGCACTGCCGGCGTTTTTCGCCGGCTCGCCCGGCTCGCCGCTCCAATCGGAGGGCCGGAGGGCGGAGCTTCTGCTCTCGAGAACGAACGACCCGATCGTTGGCGGCGGAGGCGCCGTGATTTCGTCAGCTCATGGGGCAGCTGGCCGCGACCAAAGTTCTACAGCGATTCCAGGCACTCTGTTTCTATTACTGTTTATTACCATTGGATGCGAAAACGCGGCGGAGGCACGAAAAGCCCACTGAGCTAGCCGCACGGTCGCTGCGCAGGCGGCGGCCACGGCCGCGAAGTGGCCCAGGCCGGCGCAGGTAGCTCGAGTGATAGCTTGTTACCGCTGCACGAAATTGTCCCCAAGTCCCGACCATGGTGGCTTACATGAGAAAGGAGCTAATGATGCGATGGCGGGTTGCATTAAAAATTGTCATCTGCACCGCTTACGATGAGCGGAACTCGAATATCCGCCGCAGTGCTAAGCCGAACACATCTGTAGGTGGACCTGTAGGCAGACCGGCCGGGTGCTCCCAGCGCGCGTCTTGCCACCCACAGTCTCGAGCGTCGCGCGTCGTTCTTTAGCCGCGGTAGCATTTGCACTCGCAGCGCCTGCGTCACATCCACGGTCGCTTTTTAATTAAGCGCCTCACGAGATCAGTACGTGGGGGCATTCGCAGAAACTGCCGTCGATGCGGATTCGACAGTGCTACGGTGGCTCTGCTCTGTGATATCCCTCCGACGGTCACGTGGTCAGCTTTGTTCACACAAAATCCGCAAAATCCATGGTTTCGCGGCACTCGCTGAAACCGAAACTGCGACTAGCCGCATTTAAAATGCCTCTAATTAAACAACCGTCGCACGCTGAAGCAAATTAGGTTTCTACAGGTTATAAGTAGGTCACTAGCTACTTATCGCAAAAAAAAAACAAAAAAACAAGATGCAAAATTTTTGTGTCAGTGCGCCTTTAAGTTGTAACGCTCTTGCTACCTTTGTATCTATTGTATATAAATGCTGCTTCAAATAACCGTCAGCTCGGCTACTTCGTCGCTATGGTCTGCGCCGCGTCGATAGCGGACTGGGCAGGGCAACGTCGCAACAGTAGTGACTGAGCTGGGATGGCCCAGTCCCAACAGTGTATGTGTATGTGTTTTGGAGGCTTGGAGGAGGTATCGCTCGCAGTCGACGGCCGCAGTGCACCCAGTTGCTGCCGGTGCTTGGCAGCCGTTGCAGCACTGTCCAGCGTGCTTTGTTACCTCGAAAACAAAGTTTGCAGACAGGCTTTTCGGAGGCGTGATAGCTTGCACTGACGTCACTGTATTCCCGTGTTGGTGCGTTGGTTGCACAGTGGAAATCTGCAGCTCTTGGTTCGAGAAGCGCTGATGAAGCTGAGAGCTATCGATAAAAAAAGTGTGGTGGCGTCGTTATGGGCAAGCAACATGTTTTACGAGACGTTCCAAGACGCGAGCTAAAGGTAAAAACCCAACGTCTGGCGTTATGGCGTTCATCATATAAACGGCCCTTTCACGAGGCCTTCCACAGTGCGAGCTTAAACTCGGCACAAGTTGCTAGCGAGGAGTGGTCGCCCCGCCAGTAAACAGCAGATGAAGGTAGGGGACGAACAACCACCGAAATTCACCGTCGTCGTCAGCTTCATTATTACACGGTGGAATAAACGAGAAGCAGCGCATCGGGTTGCCATTCGAAATCAAAACGCTCCTCCAGCAGCAAGATGCCAGCGCTGTTCGACAAAATATGCGAGGCGCAACAAGGCGTACGTCACACGCGTTCGACTGGGCATTATGATGTCTGATTACCAACCCCCAACCTGCACGGTGGGGCTATATGCTCACTTGTAAATGGACAGCACGAGGACATATATCCTACCAAACCTGAGCAAAAGGTTTCAAAACGGGAGCCTAATAAAACCATGTGGTTGACACAAACCATGCAGTCAATTTGACGCGAATCACGTAAACTAACTGCGACTGCTTAAATGAGTGGTTCCGCTCACGAAACGACTCCAGAGCATGACATGCATCTATGGAAACTGCTCAAGACCGGAAAAGAGCGACTTCGGTGCGCGTAGTGCATGCATTGTGAGCAGCCCCCAACGCTTCCCCTAAAACAATTTGAATGAAGCAATCGGAACGAAGCAGGTACGCGTTCCCAGGCCGCGCATTTGTAAACAAAAATAACTGCTCCAATCAACAGTTGCCGTAGAAACAGAGCAACTGTGGCCGCGCTTCCCACCGGGACTTAACCCCCTAGTTTTTCCCTTTTCACCGCGACCCCTTAGCGAGCGACCGCCGAAAAATGCTAACAGCGCCAAACAATGACAGGCAAAGGAGGGAGGTGCAGTTTTCGTTGCCTGATTTTACCATCCTTGAGAGTTAAGCAGCACAGCGCCACCGCTAAATGTCTGAAACTCGTACACGTGCGTCCAGACTTGAGTTTGTGATAGAACTGGTTTCCACTGCTGTACTCACGAGTGCATGTACTCACGAGTGCAAGCACTCGAAAATACAGTATTCATGAGTATTGTAATCATGAGTACTGTGTACTATGAGTACCATACTCACCAGTACTCATACTCATGAGTACTCATGCTCATGAGTATTGTACTCATGAGTTCTGTACTCACGAGTAGTGGACTTACCCCTGTACTCAATCGTCATCATACTCACTTTTTTAATCTGGGTGTGTACTCACTCATCATCGTACTCACTTGTGAGTTTGAGTACAAATGAGTACAAATGAGTGTACTCACGAGTGAGTGCGCCGACCTACGCTCCCGACAAAATGTCGCTTTGCTGGCGTGCTGCTGAAGCCAAGCTATGGTGGCGAGAAGGGCCACCCTTCTATAGCCACCATAGCCAAGCACAGCGCTACATTGTTGTCAACAATCCGCACACTGAGCACATCTAACTCACCGTGAAGAAAAGCGACACGGCCCTGCGTTTCCCCCTGCCCATCGGGAGGACGGAAATGTCTTTCAAGATCCCAACCCCTATTGTAAACAACAGTTGGCAGACAGGACGGCCAACAGTCCGATGTCGACGGGCCCGGAGCCGAGCCAAGCCCTTACAAAAAATCCTCAGCCAGGGCCGGAGGGGGCTCTGCCCCCCCGTAAAGCCGTCCGGGGGGGGGGGGGGGCACGAGCCCCACTGCCCCCCCGTAGTTGATGCTTCTGCCCTTCAGAACGAACTCCGAACCCTCGTAACTGATGCCATCCGCGAGGTACTCAAACAAGCTCAACCCCAGCCGATTCTCCCACTTACTCTGCCCGTAGACACGCATGGAGGAGACAGAGATCACCGAGACTTACGCCGCGTCCACCCCTGCCTCACACCCACGACGGATCGCCCCGGCGATGCTCTAAACTACGCCCAGCCACCCCCTCAACACGGCTAGCAAGTCGAGACCACCAAAGCCACACACCCGTCATACGCCCGAACCCCTGCGCATTTGGCAATGGAATTGTAGAGGCTACCGCCGCAAGAAAGGGGCACTTTTGCAATATATAGCCACGCACTCAAATTCGCCGGACGTAATTGCTCTTCAAGAAGTCAGATGCGATCCCACCCTACCAGGCTACTCTCCGTACTCGAACTCCAGAAATGACGACCAGGCGCCTCTAGTGACGACATTTGTAGACAAGAGGATTGCAGTCATTGATCACTCTTCAAGCAGTCCCCATCACATCCCGCACGTATTACTAGAAATCACCCCGAATACCTCCAAGCAAACAAGTGTATACGTCCTCAACATTTACAGTACGCCCCAGGCCAGACGAGACACATTTGACCACCTCTTCGACAGCACCCTCTCTTTAGCAAAACGGACCAACAGCCCCGTGCTTATAGTGGGCGACTTCAACGCGGCACACCCTACTTGGGGCTACATGACAGAAACTCCTAAGGGACGAAAGCTAGCCCTGACAATAGCCAGGTGCCATCTCACGGTTCTTACAGAACCTGGCCAGCCCACTCGCATGGGTAACAGCGTTACACGGCACACATGTCCGGACCTCACTCTAACCCATGGCCTCAGCAACCACAGGTGGTCTAACCTTGGGGAGACACTCGGCAGTGATCACTGCATCCTCTTCACTGAGATAGCGGACTTCGGCGCCAAGGTTTCCAACCGATCGGTCGCAATCACCGACTGGGTCGCCTTCCGCAAGCGTCGTGCCCAACCGAGTGGCGATAGCTCACCCGACACTTACCCTACGTCAACTACTGGAGACCCCGAGCAATCGCCTCTTCCTTCCCTCCCAGAGTGGATTAAACAAATTCAAAGTGATCTGGCAGACACTACTAGAACCGTACAAACAACAGCTCACATGCCAGACGTGGACAGCCACCTTCTTCATATTTTGGATGCCCGCCGTATCCTCAGCAAACGATGGCGAGGGCAAAGGCACAATCGGAAACTTCGTAAACGGATCGCCTTGCTCACCGCCGAAGCCGAACGCTACGCAGTAGAGTTGACACGGGCCAACTGGCAAAATTTCTGCAACCAGCTACAAGGAAAACTTGGAACAGCAAAGACATGGTCGCTGCTACGCAGTCTCCTCGACCCCAAGCAGACTAAAACAGAAACCACGAAAGCCATCCGTACATTACTCCACAGGGAAAACCTTGACAAAGATACCCTTCTCGCTACACTGAAACAGCGCTATATCAGCGTCGGTCCCCGCCCCCAGTGTCGGCCTTACCCAGACACCTCTGACACGAATGTCCTGCTCGATGCTGACATCACAGAGGCAGAAGTGAGAGCGGCCCTTCAACACCACACAAAAAGCACTGCACCGGGAGCGGACGGCATCCAATATAACTTACTTCGCAACCTGGACGACCGCGCCATAACCCAGTTGACGGCTTACTACAACGATGCGTGGCGCAAGGGCACTCTACCACAGGAATGGAAGCACGCGGACATCATCCTGATACCCAAACCGGGCAAACCTCTTTCATTTGGCAACCTCCGCCCCATCTCACTTACTTCGTCGTGTCTGGGCAAGCTTCTCGAACATATAATTCTTGCTAGGCTGCAACCACATCTCGAAGCCACCCACTTTTTCCCCGACACAATGTTCGGTTTTCGTTCCCACCTGGCCACACAGGATGTGCTCCTCCAACTCAAGCACGACATCCTGGATCATCCCAACAGAGCCCAAACACGCGCCGTTCTGACACTCGACCTAAAAGGTGCGTTTGATAACGTCGCACACGACCTCATTCTTGACAATCTGGCATCATCAAATTGTGGAGAACGCACATACAATTACGTCAGAGCCTTTCTGGATGATAGGACAGCCACCATAGGGTTAGGTGAGCACCGCTCAGCACCCTTTCAACTGACTGGAAGAGGAACGCCCCAGGGCTCAGTTCTATCCCCGATACTCTTCAATGTGGCCAAGGCCAAGCTGCCTCCTCTACTCAACGCAATTCCGGAGCTTCGCCACGCGCTGTACGCGGACGATGTGACCATGGGGGCAACACGCGGATCGGACGGCCAAATACAGGACGGCCTGCAAGAGGTAGCAGATGTAGTTCTGAACTATGCCTCTCTGGGGGGCCTGTCTTGCGCAGCGGAGAAGTCCAGCCTTCTTGTGTTGCCTCCCCACATGCGACCAGTAACCAAGCCAGAAATATCCGTTTACCTTACCAGTAATTCGATCCCGTGCGTCACCCGAGTCCGAGTCCTAGGACTCCATCTACAGTCTAACGGCCGCGCCACGCACACAGTTCACCTCCTCAAAACCCAAATCACGCAAATCACGCACATGATCCGTCGCATCTCCAACAGACGCGCCGGCCTCAATGAAGCAGACACCCTCCGCATAGTTCATTCCTTACTCATCAGCCGCCTTGCCTACCACGTCCCCTTTCACAATTTGCTGCGCTCCGAACTCCAGCGCCTCAACACTGCCTTACGGACGGAATCAAAGCAGCCCTGGGACTTCCCCCTACACTTCTACACAACGTCTCCTTCAATTGGGTGTCCACAACACGATAGAGGAAATTATTGAGGCACAACGAGCTGGTCAGCTTATCCGCCTTAGCACCACCCGCACCGGTCGTCACGTGCTCGCCAGCCAGGGATACCCCGAGCCGTCGTCACCTCTCCCACCAAACCCTGTGGCTCTCGCCCCTGTCCTTCGTGCACGTTTACAAGTTGCCCCGCTCCCCAAGAACATGCACGCGGAAACCAACCAGGGCCGACGCCGCGCCCGAGTCGAAGCGCTAGCCCGCCGGTACGGTCAGGACCCACATGTGATTTACACCGACGCAGCCAGTTATCCAGCCAACCCCAACGCTAAAGTGGCAGTGGCCTCTGCAGTTGCTGGCAATGCGCAAACAACTTGCTCTGTACGCACCGATTCCATCAGGGTGGCCGAGGAAACAGCCATAGCATTGGCTGTGTCCCACATCACTACCGCTCGACCCGCGGAAGCTGACGACGACGATACCTGGGCAATTATAACAGACTCGCAAGCCGCCTGCCGGGCATATTCTTCTGGAATCCTCTCCATCCAAGCAAACAACATTCTTCGACAATCCGATCCATCCAAGCTTCCCTTCATTCGTATCGTCTGGACCCCTGGCCATGCCTACCTTCCTGGAAATGAGCACGCACACGCGCTCGCCCGAGAAATGACCCACCGGGCGTCAGGGGAAGCGGACAGACAGATCCGGGGTGGCTCCAAGACATCAGCTTCCATCATCCCATCCCACGAACCTCTCAACTATACACTCACACTCGCCTACTACCGCACACAAAGAAAAACACTACCTCCACCCCACCACTCCCTATCCCGCGCCGACGCCACGTCATGGCGGCAGCTCCAGACACACACGTTCCCAAATTTACACCACAAACACCTCTTCTACCCCACCCAATACGCTGGCAACTGCCCGGCTTGCCAGAGCCCCACTCCCACCCTCTACCACTCTGTATGGGAGTGTCCGCGTCCACCAGACGGGCTCAACCCTATACGCATCCCCACCCTCTCCTCTTGGGAGGCTGCTCTGTCCAGCACTGCCCCGCAAGACCAACAACGGCTGATCGAGCGGGCCCGCCGGATAGCGTCCGCCATTGGAGTCCTGGACTGAGGACCCCACTCATAGAGGCTGCTCTTCGGCTAACAAATGATCAATAAATGTTTTCACCACCACCACTTCCTCCAGCTGAGGCCGTGCGGACGCTCGCTGCTTGGCTCTGGCGGCGTACGAGACCATGCAGTTTGCGTGGTCGTGGCCGCAGGAGCGACACGAGCGGCACCACGGCGTCTTGCAGCTCCTACGATAGTGTCCGGTGTGGTAGCATCGAAGGCACAGTGATGGCCTACCAGCTACCTCTATTAATATGGGGCACCCCTACACAGTGGCCTGGTGGGGTATTTTCTCCAGCGACGTGGGGCTGGACGGGATGATGTGATACACCCTGCTCGTGCCGGTCATGTGCGCGAGCCCGGGTTTTCTCCAGCCATCACGCACAACTCGTTGCACACGGCCGAAGCGCTCCAGCTGCCGCACGATGAGTTCGTCAGGAACCCTTGGTGGAAGCCAATGCACCTTAACGGCAACTTCACGTTGGTTCGGGTTGATGACCAGGCATCGCCTTCCCTTCACTGGTCTGTGCTGCCGAAGCTTCCATCTCGTTCTCTGATCTGAAGGTGACCATCCAGACGTGATTGTACTGAAAGGGGCCGAGACACTCGATTGACCTCAAGTCCGTGATGTTCTCGAGGGCAGATGCGAAGTCGTCGACTCCGTAGGGCCGCGCCGAAGGATTTCCGTGCAAGAACAACGCGTTCTCGCTGAGCTTGCCGGTGGGGAGCGTGGACAGAAGGGTGTGGTAGGCGGACGGGCCGGACGGTGGCGGCGGGTCACGGGAAAACTGGGCCGGCGCGGCGGCGCCGGTCGCCTGTGGGGAGCTCTCGCTGGACATGACCTTCCCCGACGAGAGCTGGGAACTTGCTTCACATGTTTCGTTAACGGTTTTCAGTTCTTATATATCCTTCCCCAAAGAGATCGTCGCTGGAGTTGGTGAAGTGCTTCAAAAAATTTTAGAAATTCGGCTTAATATTAGAAATATGCCGATTAAACTTGCAACCTACAAACCAGGGTGTTGATGTACAAAATCTTTTTATTTGAAAAGCACAGTAGCTTTTCGTTTTTGCTTTTATATTCAATTTACGCCATTCTTTAGAGCTTCATAGTAACTTTTTACGTCCGTTGGTGGATGTCATTCGGACTTGTACATCCGTTTCTGGATGTCCACCGTGCGTCCGAAAATGTACGTCCAAACATGGACGTACAGTGGCCGTCCAAACTGGGCCTTGGATGTTCGGCTGTATTTCGGACTCCCCACGGACGTCCGTGGTTGCTTGGGAAATTATTCTGCCTACACTGCCCATCGGATGAATCGTTTTGCATACTGTTTTTCTAACGCTATAGCGTTATTAGGCTCATTTTTTGATTTCCCTGTGGCTGCTAGCCGTCCGCTATCAGCCGTGCTCATCAAGTGTCCACAGAAATACGTCATCGCTACCCGCCGGAAGCTACTACTGAGGCAGCAAGATTCCAGGGCTGGCCTGAATCGGGGAAACTGAAGTGTGGAAAGGAGGAGAATGATACTACGGTGGATATAAAAGAAAGACTCGCATTTTCAGCAGGTGCCGCGGCTGCGCAGTGAAGTTCGTACAACGCCCAGTCAGTGGTAGCATACTCGATAGACACGGTCACCAACCATGCCCGCAACTGACGCCGCTACACCAAAGCGTCTTTCCAACGGAAGATGAAAATAAAATTCCGGTAATTCATGGGCTGAAGTTACACCTGGGCTGCGAGACACGCTGTAGCGGAAGTGTACTGAATAATTTCGACCACCTGGATATTGTTAAAAAAGCGCCGAAATGGGGACACACGGGCGTGTCAGTTTTCCGCTCTCATCAAAAAGACGGCCGCCGGGGCGGGGAATCGAACCCATGTCCTTGGGCTCAAGCGCGACGCCTCGCCCACTGGGTCACCCCGGAGTGTTTTCACCGGGACTGATGCCAGCACCAGGATTGGGTATCCTAACTGAAGCGGGGGCAAAGGAGTAGCGAGCTGCAGTATCTCAAAACTCACGGAAGGCATTGATAATGAGTAGAAACTACCTAAATAAAACCCGAGGGCCTAATAACATCAGTTTTGAAACTACTTTCAATATTCCCGAGGTTCTGTCTCCGCTGCAAGGTCCGTTTGGCAAGCGACGGATAGAATCACGCGGCCAAGTTCAATATCACCCTAAAATAGGTACGGATGTCCTCCCAGATAAGAGTCACGTAAAGATGCTCGGCGTGTGTAAGGTCCACTTATGAGATCAGCGGCCAGGCGCCCGGGCTGCGCGTGAGAACCCACCACTCTGTCTGGGGGCTCAGCACGGTGGACTCTACGCCGCAGCCGTCGCCAATTCGTCACGGCGCGTACGGGAGACGGATTGTCTGGCCCACGGAATACCGATTCCGAGTCAAGAGATCCAAAGAGTCAAAAGATCCAAAGAGTCAAAAGGTCCAATATTGGATCTTTTGACGCGTTGGATCTTTTGACTCATTGGATCTTTTGACTCACTGTGGACCTTTCGACCCGTTGGATCTTTTGACTCGTTGGATCTTTTGACTAGTATTGGACCTTTTGACGCGGCTAAGGCGAGTCAAAAGGTCCAACGAGTCAAGAGGTCCAATATTAGACATTCTGACTTCTATCTTTTGACGGGGCTAAGGCCAATCAAGTGATCTAGTCTCTTTATGAGCCTCACCTTGGCGTACTTTTGTTTGCTAAGGGCCAAGATTATAACTCCGTTGCCTCTTCGTTTTCCCTACAAGGAGCGTGTTCATTCGTTCTGAGCACCGATTTCCGAGCCATATATGCTAGTTTTTCTTTCAAGTATATGCATGTTGCTCTCATACAAAAATACGTTTGCGTCACGGGCATGGGAAATTATTTCAGTGGTTAAGCGAACATTGACAATGCCATTTACCGGCTCCGGTCTTTTCAGTACAGGGCGTTTCGGTTTCGGGGCCTTTCGGTACACGGAGCTTTCGGTACAAAAACATATTCAAGCGCGCGTGTAGGCAGCAAGATGTGTGCGTCGTAGCAGTTGTAGACACAAAATCGTACTTATTTAGTACTCGTGTTCTTGCTCGTAATTCTGCGTTATTTTAACGTAGTGAAAAGGTCATGCAGCCTTCCCAAATGAAGCACTATTTATCTGCGGACTTGTTGCCGTAATAACTGTAGCTTTGAGATAATATTATTGTTGCGTATATCGCTTTCTTTTTAGCGACTTATTATCACCATATCTTTGTTTAAAAATCAGTGACGCTAACAATTTTTTTCCACTTTCGAGTACCTGTGATAAAGCTGCGTAATTGATCGCCTTCGCTAGGGGATAGGAACCAGTCGCTTTCTAACTCAATCACAAACAACTTGTAATTTTTTGGCATTTTGCATCCATG
Organism: Haemaphysalis longicornis; assembly: GCA_013339765.2. Lineage (NCBI taxonomy): Eukaryota > Metazoa > Arthropoda > Arachnida > Ixodida > Ixodidae > Haemaphysalis > Haemaphysalis longicornis. The sequence goes on from CM023448.1 coordinate 177,810,109, forward strand.
TGCTCTTCTGTTTGCTGGTAACACAACGCGCATAATGCCTTATTACGGATGCGTTACCAAGGGCACCTTCGCTACCTCACCGGACGTTTCTGTCCCGGCGTCACCCCCATTTCCAGGAAATCGGTGTGTTTAGTGTGTTTGTGGTTTGAAATGCCCAAAGGCATTGTTAATGCTTTCTGGAACATACATAGATTTAATTTGCAGAAAGAAGAGGTCATTTGTGATTTTCGGCGTTCTTCCTCAAAGCATACTGGCCATACTTTGGCCGTGGCTTTGTTCTTATCCGAGACCAATGTCAGCATCAGCTCCCCACCGCCTGTAGCTCTCTAGCTGCACAAAATGGAAAATGGAAGCGAAGCCACACAAGCAGGGGTTGGCACTACACTATCGAGACTGTAAAAAAAGAGACACGCGGACTGCAACTAGCGGCTTCAGGTTATCATGACGTACTTCAACTCAGGTCGCCTGGAAACCTAGTAACCAGCTTCCTAAAGGGTAGCAATGTAGCACGGCTATTCGAACTCTTGATTTTTTGTGGGTGTAATCATGAGCCATATAAGGGTCATTTATTTGATGGATATTGACTTTGATAAACGAGATGCAAGAACATTTGTCCGGAATATTTTCAGCAGCAATCATACAAGTCAGCGCAGCGTAGCCGAACATGAGCGACATGTGGTCGTGGCTCCTCGACATCGCTGAAGCTCACATTCTACATAAGCAATAACTACCAAAATATTCTAATGTAATAGTATCAAATGACAGAGGAGCGAGAAACGAGAACAACCTGAGAAAATAATCAGAAATAAAAACAAGCTTGATGAATGGTGTTGTTCATAACGTTCAAATTAGCCACGGCTTCATTCGGCGCGCCAAGTGCATATCTTCTACATTTAGAAGTGAAAGTTCAAGTATGGGAGCGAAAATAACACTAAAAATACAATAAAATGACGCAGTCTATAAATTGCACACCCTAGCCATGGCTCCGAAGGTTCTCATAATTCGTCGGACCTTCTGACGCGGTTTCGGAATTATTGGACCTTTTGACCCCTTGGATTTCCTGACTCGTTGGATCTTTTGACTCGCTTTGGACCTTTTGACTCATTGGATCTTTTGACTCTTTGGACCTTTTGACCCATATTGGACCTTTTGACCCGTTGGATCTTTTGACTCGGCTGTCACGTGATTATTGGATCTTTTGACTCTTTGGACCTTTTGACTCTTTGGATCTTTTGACCATAAGCGCGGAATACCACGGGGACAATCCCCCATTGAGAAAGCAGACGGCGCCGTCGGATTCCGAGAACCGTCGACGTGACGCGCGGAGGTGGTGGAATTACCGGCGTCGAAGCGCGCGCCGCGCGAGACACCATTGTTAACGCGCACCGGGCGGCACAGTGCACTGTCGCCGCCTTTCGCTCTCACCCCGCGGGGTCGCGCGCACCTGCTCGTCCGCGAGCGTGCCGTTGACCCAAAGATGGCGGCGCCTCATTTAATATTCCGTAGCGCGCTGAGTGACAGCTGTCTACGTGAATTCGGGCACTTCCTTACGCGTGTACGAACGCTACAGGGGCGTTCCCGAGAGTGTGTGATCTCGAGGTGTTATAAGGCCGAACTTGGCCGTTAGAAATCGTTCTCGTCTGAGCGCCGAGCTGGGCAGTTCCCGGCGGGACAAGGAGTCTCGACCGTTAAAGCTAGGTTGGGATTTGTGAGCCCCCTAGGCTAGAGGTTAAGATTGCGTCGGAGGTTTAGGGTACAGCGCCGTACCGGGCAACTAGACAGATCTTGCGGCGAGACAGAGTCTCGGCCGTCGTTTCTCGAGCGGTTTGTGTACGCTCCGAGAATAGGAGAGTTAGATGAAGTTGAGGAGCTCGAGTGATTTGTGCGCACTCGGAGCTAGCGTCTAGCTGAAGTTTGAAGTTTTTCCTTTTTCTACTCATGTACCCAGTTTTCCTGCTGTAAATAGCTGTGTATAAACTCTTCGCTTCATTTAATCAACCTCAATGCCTCGAGTTCGTCAATTCGACCGCCATCTCCAAGAACTTCAACACCATCGCTCTGCCAGCCTCCTGCCAAATCAACCGGAGCCCGGGCGATTGGGTTCCTGATCGACACCGGACTTCGGGGAAACGAACCACACGCATCTTTACTGTGTGGTTGTAGAGTAAAGTGGCAGAGCCGAATTCACAATCGCAAAAAAGGAGAACATATTTAACCGATTACCCACATTATAAAACGCCTAACAAAGAGGAGAGCAAGCAAGAAAGAAGAAGCGGTAACGCTCATTCATTCACAGATCATGAGCTGTATATTGCAGGTCTACCGTACCGCAAAACAAAGAAACACCATCATCAGGACAGCATATAAGGCAGTCCGCAACCCCGCATTTTGACCGTGAGAAGAATTGACAATAGGTGGGCCACGAAGGGAATAAAATGCACAACCAGAGACGGATCTAGAGGAAGGGGAAGCCCCTTAACTCGATGGAGGGAAGAAATAACATTCGGAGACAAAGAATGTGCTCGGGCAGCGTAGGACAAGAGCGGCGAAGGTCAGTGGGAGAGGCCTTCGTACGTCCTGCAGTCGACCTAAATGGGATGTCGATGGTGATGACGACGAGTGGGCCCTCTATTTGCGTATTCATAACGCTGTTTGAGAAATCAGATAAACCACTCTCTTAGCACCACGAAAGCGGCTGGGAAAACAAAATCGGTAAGGGCCATCGTATGGAGCACTGGTTACCCCTCTGAAAAGAAACGACTGCGCGCCCTGATAGGCCACCGATTCAGCGACTCCGTACAAAAACTCTCTACTAAAAACGTGGATACAAACCTACACAAGAGCAGGCGATATGGCAGGATCAAGTTCATTTTAGGAAATTTCCAGAACCGTGAGACCACTGCAGTATACACCGATTCCGGCACGTACGGAAGTACTAGGCAGCAGTTGTTATTGTTGACTATTTAGGCAATATTTGTGACTGCATGGCTCTTGCACGTACAGGAACAAAGAAACGGGAGTTGGAGAAATCCTCTTGGCAATCCGACTGGAGGAAGTGTCGAATAGAAGCGCAAACATCATTACAGTCTTTCAGAGGGCATTAGACTGTTGGCTGCAGGCAGAATACCTAAACGCCTCTGTGCGATACTCCCTTCCACAATTCAGAAAATTAGTAACCTCACCTGGACTCCCAGACACAACGGCCTTGAAGAGAACGAGGCCCCGATCAAGAGGCACGGGAACTCACATATTGCCGCGAACCATGCATTGGGTTTGTTTATTTATGTTTTGCTTTTACCGCCCGGCTGCGCCGGTCTGTGTTATCTCAGTGCCAAGGGAAGCGCGTGTTCCATTCTTTCTTTCTGTGCCGCATGTGTTATTTGTTCTGATACGGAAAGCATTCCGATCTAACGTGAACAGCCCAGAATAATCTTCTTGGATCTACAATGTTCTCGATGCGAATCGACGGTTCGAGAACCACGCGCGCCGAAAGATAAAAGCCTGCAGAGCAGACGCCGGGGTATTCGACTCGCCGTAGCTCGCATGCGTACATACGTCACTTTGTTGACTGCTGCTTCGCCGCCTCTGTATTCTTTGAGTTGTTAGGGGAGCACAAGTTCGCTCCAATAAACGTGTTTTCCTCGAAGACAACCGCGTCGTCTTTGGCCGCGTGACAATATTGTGCTCCTTGCAACAACGACTACCGCTCTCCCCTCCAAGGAAAATCCCAAAAATGTTTCTTCATCCTACGCCCAGGAACACATTTTTTCCCTTGCTACAAGGGGGTCTCAATGCCGAAGAATCGCTAACTCTGTGAAGGATAAACCAACACAAGTGTCTACAAATCTATGTGGGCGAAGATGTTCGGTGGAAACATCACTCACGAACTAAAACTCTACTAAAATCAGAGAAACGTCTATCTTCTTCCACGCAACCTAGCCATGTCCAGTGGTATGCTCAGGGGAGAACAACTCAAACATTACATACTATACTTCTATCAAGACATGGAAGACAGCGTTGACCCTCAAGATCAGCGCGAGCTGACGAGAGGGCAGGGAAGGAGCTGCGGCATCTGGCGCCGTACACTTCAGGTTCGCAAAAAGCAAAAATGTGCAGTCCGGCTTAGGCATCAAAAAATAAACACTTTGAAACCCTGACACCGACACTTTCTCGCTCAAACTGACCAACATTCCATCCGCAGCCTCAACCTTTTACGCTTACATCTTAATTAAGCCACACAAACGCAGAGGGACTTTGTCTCCCCTGAGATTAAAAACCGTCCCTGACAGTTTTTCTCTCTTCGCTGAGCTTAAGTGCTCGTGAAGCATGCATACGTCGTAAATACAGCAACTGCGTTCGAAAACGCTCCCTGGCAGTCGAAGTAACGCTGTCACCCGCCGCGGTGGCTCAGTGGCTAAGGCGTTATGCTGCTGAGCACGAGGTCGCGGGTTCGATTCCCGGCCACGGCGGTCGCTTTTCTGATGGAGGCGAAAAGCAAAAACGCCCGTGTGTTCGAGATTTCGGCGCACGTTAAAGATCCCCAGGTGGTCAAAATTAATCCGGAGCCCTCCACTACGGCGCGCCTCATCGCCAGCGTTGCGTCGGCGCGTTAAACCCTACAATCAATCAAGTAACGCTGCCGCGTCTTACAAACATCTTAAGACCCATACGTAGATGTCACCTGCAACGTTTTTTTACTGTGCGTACTCATGTATGTGTACCCGTTTGCTTTTTCAAATTTTATTACCATTGTGCTTAAAGGGGCCCTGAAAGGCGTTTTGAGCACACTAAATGAACTAGCGCAATCGTTAGATTGGGTCGTCAACGTCATCTGTGCCAAGTATTACTCTTTTACGCGCAGCGGAAAGCTCACACTTTTGTTGCAAAGTTTGTCGCTTTTTTCTCACCCTTTCCTTCGTGTTTTTGGACGCCGCCATCTTCACATGTCTACATCATCGATTCCCAGATGTTCGTCATGAGCTAGACATCCTGCTATTGGGCCGCTTTTTCACGCACTTCCGCCAAAGAGATGAGTCGTCTGCTCAGCCTCGGCTCGCCGGCTGATCTGCCGGCGGAGTGCCGGAGTGCTTGGACATTTTACGACAAACGAAACAAGTGTAAACAAACGTTTAACCGTTTGTATTAAATGCAGCACGGCCATAACACGACATGGATATTCCCTTACCTGAGTACGTTCCGTAAAGAAAGCGTTGAAGCCCCGTGGCACTTCTTTCGTGCAATCGCAGAGAACGCCCTGAGCCGAATGCCCGGGTTTGACGCATACATTTTATTCTACTTCAAAACAATCCAGAGATGGGTTTCGAACGAACACAACGTCACAACATGCGTTGCAAGTCTGAACCGCGATTGAAAGACGATGGGTTGCCTCCTCCTGCCCGTCGTAAATTCGGCACTCACCTCGCGCGCGGTTTGCGGGGACGAACAGCAAGTCACTTAACTCCGGCGCACAAGCCGAGATGGCTTTTAGCCACGCACACTGCACATACCCCATGCGAAGTTGAGTCGTACGTCGCTCGAGAAAGATAACCCAGACCATGGGAAGCACTATCCACCCGCAGAAGCACAACGTCGCATTGCATCGCGAAACAAAGACGTCCACAACACCACGACCGGTCGTGCACAAAGCCGGTCGTGCACAACACACACACACCATCGCCTCCTGTAATGTCAAACGCATCTCGCACTTCCCAATGGGAGTGGGTGGTACGCCTGCAGTGCCCACATGTCGCGAGGTGGGGCCCCGAGCTGAACCGGGAACACGCAACCGTAACTGAGTTCTACAGTGGTTTGTGCCTTGTTGTCAAGGCAACCGATGTTTGAGATTCTCAAAGAAGTGGCGCTCGCTCCAGCGCTAGAAAGCTCAGAGCCGCGGTGGAGCATGCTTTGCCAACGTTGCCGCTCTCCACCACGCGTCGCCCCAAGCTGAACTGGTCACATGATTGAAGGGTTTTGTGCACGGGTTCTGTATCGATTTAAAATGTCTTTTTCACATGCCGCCGGCAGGAATTACGACCGCCGCAAAATAAGACCCGGCACCAGCGGGGCCACATCTGATACGGCACTTTTTGGATAAACAGTGTCGGTGCATCAAAGGGAACGAGCGCACGATCTTCCCCGTACGGCTGCGAGTTCGCCGCCGATAAAAAGTCACGTGCCACCGATAGCAACTGCACCAACGAACACCGCGAAAGGGCAAGGCCAGGCCGCCGCACACATGCGGCCAGATTTTTCGTTCGGTTTTCCAGCCTTGAGCGAAGTGCGGGATTCATGGTGTCAACAAAGCTTGCCCGCAGCAGACGACAGTAGCAGCGCAATAGCGGAAGTACGTCACCGCTGCGGAGCGCAGCATCATGGGAGGCAAAGCTCGCGCGCCGTCAACAGCGGAGAGTAAGTCGAAAGGAGGAGGAAACGCGGAGCGACGATAATGCGCGGTTTTTGATTTACGATTTCTCAGCTAATACTTATCGCTTTAACAAAATTCTTGCGGGAGGAGATTGCAAATACATTGCTTTATTTGGGTACATGTACATCCATGCATCGGCGGAAGGTATTTCAGGACCCCTTTAATTGTTTCGTGATGGTTCGAACTTTAGTGCACCGAAATCATCTGTTTGGATGACCTCTAGTTTTTTCGTTTCACTTTTTTTATTCACTTGTATTTGTTGTTTCTTTTCTCACGTGCGGATGTAATACGCAGTCCTCGAGATCTTTACGTTTTTTTTTTTGTTTTTTTTTTGTTTTGACGTAGCGGGTGATAGGCAGGGAGGCGTAAAATATATGTGTGGTCTTAATCAATACGATGCGCCTTTTCGAAGTTTCGGCAGTCTACTGTTTAATATCTCAAGGTTCAGCACTCATTGGCTCAGGCGCTGTGCAAGCTTTTAAACCGGTAAAGGTCTACAAAACATATAATTTCTTAAAATCTGTTTCGATGTTCATCTAGGATTCGGGTACGCCGCCATGATGCGCACATGTAGCGGCACACGCGGTACTTGGCTGCCGATTTCGTTGGTGTACTTCAAGTATAACCGCAGCTCAATCAATATTCTGCATGCATTTCGATCCATGCGTTTCCCTACTTGCATTATCCGTGCAATGCTTGATTAATAATGCCTGGGTTTGGCATGCAATTTCACTAGCCTGTATTGTTCATTGCACAATTGCTATAAAATGAAGTTCAACATTCACAATTTCTCCCCAAGAAAGATGTGTTGCTCCTTTCTTTGGTACCCAGGTGGTGGCAGTGTAGTTTGGTCAAGTGGTGCTAGCCTTGCATGATATGCCGGCAACTGCTCCACCCGAGCGGCACCCGATGCGTCAAATATATGCCTCCTTCACAATGAGTCCGCGCGTTGTGTTTCTCAGAGGAAGCTGATAAGGAGGCGCGATGTCCCTCTGCGAAGTGTCTAATGTCTCACTGGGAAGAGGACTTGCGCATCGCTGAGTGTTGTCCGCTCTGCAGCATACTGTGGGCAACACATTACACAGTGTTCCACATCTGCCACCATACCCAATTATCATGAGTGCTTTAACATTGCTATTAACGACCACCATACCCACATTTCAAAAAGACGTGTGCTTGCAGTACTTTATGTAGGAGTTCGATTGAGTTCAGAAGGCAGGGAAGATCGCCCGATCACTGTTTTCACAGAAATAGCGACCACTTGCACCGAGTTCGATGGTCAAGAAATGAACAAAGCTAACACTGCAAGGTTCGACGGCCGAGAAGGGAAAAGGAGTTTCTGACTCAGTAACACAAAGATACTTCGTCTTTTTCATCTTTTATTGCTTTCTGCGGCCGTCAACGAAGGAATCAGCGAAATAGAGTTGTCTTGAAGACATGTTCGAAGCAGGGTCCTCGTCCGTTGCAGTCATTGATAATGGTTCTGTAAGTAAAAGAAAATGTGCAAGTAACAAACATGACAAAAACGCCCAGTTATCCCAGCACAGTACCTTCAGCTTCACATTAATGAGTCACACGGACACGTAAAAGAACTTCGGTTTTGTATAAATTGCTGGTATTAATAGTATGAATTGATTTGATTGATTGTAGGGCTTAACGCGCCGACGCAACGCAGGCGATGAGGCGCGCCGTTGTAGAGGGCTCCGGATTAATTTTGCCCACTTGGGGATCTTTAACGTTTGCCGAAATCTCGCTTTTCGCCTCCACCACAAAAGCGGCCGCCGCGGCCGGGAATCGAACCCGCGAACTCGTGCTCAGCGGCGCAACGCCTCAGCTACTGAGCCACCGCGGCGTGTGAAATAGTATGAATTCAGCACTTGAACATCTCTGAGCATATTAAGATTGAGGGTAGGGCTAGTTGTCCAGTTGAGAACTGAAGATGGGAGACCATGTCGTTCGCTCTTATTTCTCCATCCCTTTTCGCTAGCTGGGATTCCATGTTATGCGGGCAGCTGTAGATATAAGCCCCTGAGAGAGAGAAAAAGAAACTACATGCCAATCTTTAAAGGCAGTCGTATTTTCATCCACTAGCTTTGCTCCAAACGGTACGGACGTGCCGTTTTACTTTCTCGTAGAAATGTTGAAATAATGGCTTGGCCGGTGGCCGCCAAGTCGCCTCACCATTTCTTGAGGAGCGTGCGGTACCCGAAGGCGTCCAGGCCGTATCCGTAGTTCAGCCCGTAGGGGCTGAGGCCGTAGGCGTAGCGGAGGCGCAGCGGGTGCGCGTCGTACCGGTGGCTGTAGCTGACGCCCGTGGTGCGGTATCCGAAGGGTGTGGCCACGTTGTGTACGGTGGGCGTAACCGGAGTGTGGTGGACCACGGCGCCCGCGTACACCGGGGCGGGCACGTAGCTGCCGTACGTGGGCACGAAGCCGCCACACGCAGTGGCCACCAGAGCGGCAAGCAGGCACAGGATCTGCATGCGCAACGGCACGGTCGGGCTATGGGTGTGTATAAAGCAACGGCTGCGGACTCTCGGTGACATGAACTGTACCATAGTACATTCGTCACGATTATTTGATCACCTGAGCCGTTTTCACCGTTTAGGATTGCTGTCCCAGAAACATATCAGCGTACACAACAAACGACAGGAAAGAGTGGTAATGTAGATTTTAGGAAGGCAAGTTGGGCCAAGTAACTGACTGACTGACGGACTGACTCATCGTCGCTCGCTCAATTCATACCGTCAACTCCGGAAAGTCTATTCCTTCCCATTTTACTTCCAAGGGCACGAAACCTTACATAAACATTATCCACGGGCGGGTGCTTGAGAGTAACAAAGAGGAAGATTGCCATTCGCAGAGATAGAATGTATGCACTGAGAGGGGAAACGGGTAAAATAACGAACATATATGAGGTCATGACAGTTGCGGAAAAGCTCTATGCAATCTTGCAACTTTGGGACAGGGAACAGTGCTAAAAGGACTAGCTCTGTTCGCGAGGTTTCAACAGTAACTAAAGACTAAGTGACATTTAAAAGAGAAGGGAAGATGCAGCAGAAAATGGGATAACTGTGAATCTGCTAAAGGATGGCGGAAGAATTGTACGGAGGGCGCCTGCAAAGTTATTCTGATAACCTCAGGATATGAAAGGTACCACCATCCTTATTATAATTCACAAGAAATGTGATGTCGGAGGGCTTAACTACAAACCTACCAATGTACTTTCTGTTGTTCTCGAGTTGTTCACAAGTTATTTACCAAGCTAATAGTGTCGTTAAACCACATAACCGACCACCTGGGTTTACAACCACAAAGAGAACCGGCTGGACTTAGCTAAAGTTCCGAGCTATTAATCAAAACTACGCCTTCAACCAGTAACTAATAGAGTAGTCTGCGTAGTTTGGTGAACCCGTTTACAAGAAATTTATAGATTGTGAAAAATGGTTTCATGGAGTAGGCACCCCCGCATTGATCGGAGCATTTACAGATCATGCATGGAGGGAAAGACACTTGCATAGCGCTCTTGGAGGACATTCACCGGTAGCCGTGGCTATCCTGACACTCCTGGACTATGTTTCACCTCTCCTTATGCAATGGCGTTAGCTGCAACTGCTGGTGCAATCACAGTTCCCAGAGTACAAGAAATTCGAGATAAATCTACAATCTTACAGTGGAACGCCTGCGGACTCAAGCAGCGCCTTTCGGATCTACGCCAATTCACACGAAAACATCGTTTTCCGGTGATCGCTATTTCTGAATCACGGTTGATGGAAGACATACGCCTTTCTGGATACACATTTCTGCGCTCGCTGACTGGCGTAAAAATGTAAAGAGTTTTAATGGCCGTGAGAAATGACCTCACCTTAATAGAGCATGGTCTTTCACCGGATGCACAGAATGAATACGTGGCAGCCACAGATCGCGGCGCTGCATTGTCCTTCACAATAATCGCCGCCTATATTCCACCTCGTGTAGCACTGGACTTAAATCGCTTAGAAGGCATCATCAGTACTAAACCAGCCCCGCACATCTTGACCGGTGACTTCAACGCCCATCATTCCATCTGGGACAGCAGGAAAACGACGGCTAAAGGGAGGCACCTTCTGGACATTGCCCACCGGCAGGGTACGTGCGTTGTCAATTCTGGAGAGCCCACCTTCTACCGGGGAAAGATGTCAAGCGCCCTCGACGTCACGTTTGTTTCGTCACAACTCCTCCCTAGGACGAGCTGGGCAGTGCACATTGAACTGCATGGCAGCAATCATGCGCCGACTTACATTGCAGTGGGTGTTCTCTCGGGCTCTCGTCCACAGCGTGTGATTCGCTCCTCTGACTGGGAGGCATTTAGAACTGTGGTGGAGGAAGCCATGGACTCGGTGAGCTCATATGAAGCCTTCGTGGACACGATGTCAAGAGCTCGAAAGTCAAGCGGCAAAGTACTGAGGCTTCCGCATAGATACACCACCGCCGTCGAGTCGGAGTATGAGAGGCTTCGCGCGCTGCGTCGAAGAGCAGAAAGACGAGCGCGCCGGACGCAAGCGCCTGAAGATATCCGAGCGTAAAGACGAGCCCACAAGGCGATTCGGAGGCATATGAATAAGCTTGCCAAGCGTGAGTGAGAATCCTTCTGCTCCAAGCTGGACCCCCGGAAGCCGCTCTCCAGAACATGGCTCTTGCTCCGAAGATTCAACTGCACCCGTTTAAATCCACCTCACTGAGCACGAACGCCAGTGGCCTCCAAGTTGCTGATGCCTTCTGCAGGAGAATTACTGCAGCGCCAGCAGCTCTTCTTCCACCACACTCTTTCCCCAACTAGGCATGCTCAGGCTCGGTGTCCCCAATGGACGAGCCATCCTCCATGGCAGAGTTTCTCGCTGCACTGGCTTCTGTCAAGAAATACAGCTGCCCAGGCCCGGATGACATCACCTACACAACCCTCTCGCATCTAGGTGAAGAGGGAAAAAGTTGCCTCCTGCATGCCTTCAATCTTTCGTGGGAAACTGGTCGTCTAGAGCCAAGGTGGAAACACGCTCGACTTGTCCCAGTCCTAAAGCCAGGTAAAGTTCCCACCGCCACCGAGTGTTACCGACCCATAGCGCTCCTGAGTTGTGTCGGGAAACTGATGGAAAAGATGGTGCTGCTCCGCTTGGACTGGGATTTGACCATCCGAGATATATACCCGGCACAGATGTCTGTTTTACGCAAGGGTCGTAGCAGCCTCGACAACGTCATCGCCCCTTGCAAATAGCATAAAAGAGAATGCAAAGTGTCGGCGGAACTTGCTGTTTGCCGTGTTCCTCGACATCAAGTCAGTGTATGACTGCGTCGAGCATGAAGCCGTCCGCTCGGCGCTGAAGTCTTTAGGCATCAGGAGCCGCACGTACGCATGGCTGTCGGACTACCTCTCCGATAGGTACGTGTACATGTCTACCGACGGCGGCGACTCATCGCTACATCAGGGGACCCGAGGTGTTCCCCAGGGTGGGGTGCTGAGCCCTACACTCTTTAACATTGCCATAGTTCGCCTGGAGAAATGCGTGCCGCAGTCGGTAGAAATCTCTCTGTACGCCGACAACATCTGCATATGGAGTTCTGGCCGCAATTGGCGAGTGTTATGGTCAAGAATGCAGCGAGAAATTGACTCCATTGCAGCATTTCTGGCAACTCGAGGATTAGTGATTTGAGGGAACAAATGTGCTGCGATAGCCTTTACAAAGCGTGACCTTACGCGCTACGGCCTCACTGTCGGAGGGACCGCAATTCCGTACGTCCGACCCACAAGTTCTTGGGAGTGACATTTGATAGTAATCTCACCTGGTCGCCTCATGTTCGCCACCTCAAGGACAAGATTACTTCGTTCGCCCGCATATTCCGCATGCTCTCCACCAACACTGGCGGTTGTTCAGTCAATTCTCTTCTACAGGTATACAAAGCGCTTTGCGTTGGCCTGATGAGTACAGCATCCCTGCTCTGGTCCCTCTATCAAAAGGAGCTGTCAAAGCGCTACAGAGCATGCAAGCACAAACCCTGCGGGTCTCCATTGGCATTCCAAAGACAACCTCTACCATCGGAACGCTGACAGAATGCAGGCAGCTCTCACCACTCGCTCTAAGCACGCAGGAGTTGCTTCGTGCGCGTCTGCGGATTGTGGCAAGACAGCGGGGCCATCCTCTAACGACAAGCTGGGCTAAAGAAGTGCGTGAATTTCTGCCGAAGGGCTATCGAGAGCCTGCTCCTCCTGAGCACCCACCCTGGATGTTCCTGCCCATACCGGTCACGATACTGTGCCCGGTATCACGAGGAAGGAGCATATTCCGGCTCCTGCACTAAATTTCTTCGCTCTGGACTACATTTCGCGGATATACAGAGACCACACTCATGTGTACACTGATGGGTTGGTGTCATAAATATCATCCACTATCGGGATGTGGATACCGTCATCACGTACCACCATCAGTGCCCTGCTCAGCCACAAAACGTCAACTACGGCTGCCGAACTTGCAGCTCTGAGGGTGGCTTTCGCTCATATCGTCAAGCAACCCGCACGAGAGTGGGCCATCTTCGCAGACTCAAGGGCTGCTCTTCAATGTCTAGCGTCTTTTCCAAAAGACCAGCTTGTGTCTGACATACACGCTTTACATCTCCAAGCTCTACAAGCGCACCATCACATTGCAGTTCAGTGGATTCCAGCCCATTGTGGGATAACTGGCAATGTGAAGGCGGACATTGCTGCATCCGTTGCGCATAAGCATCGTGCATCGGCAATAGCTATACCATTATCTAGGAAAGATGCATCTGTCCTTGCATCCAGCGTGGCATGGAACATGCAGCGTGGAGCCCGGGATGACGTATCACGTCATTACGCGCCGCTATTTTCCATCGATCCCAACTGTAAATTTAAAATGCCACCAGGACTCTCCAAGCGGGTAGAAGCAATTCTACATCGCATGCGTTTGAATGTCGCATACACGCGCAACTTCCTCTTTAAGATGCAACAAGCTACGTCGCCACTCTGTCCACACTGTGATGTGCGAGAAACGCTGCAGCACCTGCTCTGTGAATGTGCTCGATTCAGTGCTCAAAGAGTGTCCCTCGCAGTGGCTTTGGGACTGCCGCTTTCCGTGGACATGCAGCTAAAGGACGTTTTAGGACCATGGGCTTGTCCCAATGAACGTGCTATACGTGCTACCAAAGCTCTGATAGAGTACCTGCAACATAGACCAGTCACTGTGAATAACTCACTGCTTCTGTGCGCATGAAGTTCTTGAACATCATCGCCATCATCTTCATCACGTCATCAACTGGGCATTTTAGCCCAGCTAACATCGCCAGACTTCATTAAAGATCTCTCTCTCTCTCTCTCTAGACAACCCTTCATAAAAGTGAGAAGTTCCTTATTGGAAAAGGCGTATAAGACAAGAGGGCACCATCTCCCCAAAATTATTTACAGCATGAATATAGGGAGTATTCAGGAAGCTTTGTCAGAGGAGTCAGGGATATGAGTAAATGGAAAATATGTCGTCACTCAAGATTTGCGGGTTACATTGTTTTGTAAAGTCGTTCAGGAGAATCTGCAAGGAATGCTTCTGAAGCTGTGCTGCGAAAGCTTAGTCGTAGGGTTGAAGATAAATATAAAATGGTCCAAACGAACGTTGAATAAGACAGATCATATATTCAGCAGTAAGTTGACGGAGGGAGGCTATATACAGGAACTCCAGAATAGACATGCCACGTGAAGAACACTCGCCCTTTTGCCTAGGTTATGAAATATTAGAAGAGGTGGATGAGTATAACTACTTTGAGCAAGTTGTCAGTGTCGATCTATCAGGCCTAGAATTGCTATGGGCTGGGAGGCTACCTAATATATATATATATATATATATATATATATATTTGTAGAGGTCCGCGCAGAAGTAAACGGAGCACGGGAGCGGTGGCTGAACTGCATCGCTGCGCCGCGCATGGGTGCCGACGGAAACCAAGGAGCGCCGGTCTAAGAGTACGTTCGCACTGCCCCTGCCACCGTATCTGATATGTTTAATCGCCGCTCTGCTGGCGTGTCATGCTGAGCGCGGCGGTTTTCTAAAGGCAGCGCTGGGCTATAGAGGGTCACTGGTTGCATTGCACTCGCAGGCATCAGTGGCGACCGAATCCGCCGCTGTTGAGCTGGACGAAGCTACGCGTACACGGTAACGTGCCTTGTTGCGCGCTGTAAAGGGGGGCATAAAATTGTAGGCCACCCTTGTAAAATTGTAAAATTTTAGGCCAAAATTGTAAAATTGTAGGTTTGGCATAGCATGTCATTGCGATGTAATTTATTGTAAGTCGCCAACAAAATTGCCCCGGACAACATAGAAAGCATATTCACAGAAATTTTTGTTTTAAGGAAAAAAAAGTCTCGCTTCCAGCATTGTTTTTTTTTTTTAATTTTGGGTTTCACCCAAGTTACTGCTGCCACTCATTTAAGGTCTGTTCTGAAGAAAGGAAAACTCAAAATGCCCATGTGGTGGATATTTTGTGTGTTAAAGAACGCCGTAAAGAATAAATACGATCATTGGCTTCTATTACAGCGGGCCTCATAGGGCGCACATTTTGTTGTCGCATTAACCCTTTCGCTCCCGTTGACGAGTATAGCCGTCATAAGATTTTGTACCAAAATGACCGATTACGAGTATGGTCGTCAACGGTCACGACGACTATACTCGTCAGCGGTCATTTTGGAGCCATGACGGCGCTTTTTTTTTCAAGACATTGAGGTCATGCGGTGAAGCCATTTTTTACTTAAATGTGGGGTTTAACTCAAAGCTGCAATAATGTAAGGTGCTCGTTAAAAATAGCAATGTCTGTTTTAATGCGACCACAAAATATGCGCCCTATGAGGCCCGCTGCAATAAAAGACAATGATTGTAGTTATTCTTTACGGCGTTCATTGACACAAAATATCCACCCCTTGGGTATTTTGTATATTTATTTCTTCAGAATAGACCTGAACTGAGTGGCAGCGGTAATTTGGGAGAAACCCAAATTAAAAGAAAAAAGCAATGTTGGAAGCGAGATTTTTTTTCCTAATAACAAAAATGTCTGAATATGCTTTCTATATTGTCCAGGGCAGTCTTGTTGTCGGCTTACAATAAATTACATCGCCACGACATGCTATGCCAAACCTACAATTTTACAATTTTGGCCTACAATTTTACAATTTTACAATTTAGCAATTTTGCAAGGGTGGCCTAGAATTTTATGCCCCCCTTTTCAGCGCGCAACAAGGCACGTTTCCGTGTGCGCGTAACTTCGTCCAGCTCAACAGCGGCGGATTCGGTCGCCACTGATGCCTGCGAGCGCAATGCAACCAGCGACCCTCTATAGCCCAGCGCTGCCTTTAGAAAACCGTCGCGCCCAGCATGACACGCCAGCAGAGCGGCGATTAAACATATCAGATAGGGTGGCGGGGGCAGTGCGAAAATACGCGGAGCCCATAGGCGCGCAGCGATGCAGTTCGGCCGCCGCTCCCGTGCTCCGTTTACTTCTGCGCGGACCTGTACATATATGCACACATACATACACAAAAATGCGCCAAGGCAGCATAACTACTGCTAGCTGGAAGAGAGCCAGCGAATGTCCTTTAACGAGACGAGGAATTCGAGAAAAAGGCTAAGCTGGGTGCACCTGAGTTCGAAAGGATCATTGAAGTTATAGCAATAAAAATGATTAAACCCAAAATCTGGGGAGACTAGTATATAGTTATTGGGAGATTTTACGCACGGCGATCATGGTCGAGTGTCTCGGTGGTCGCTGGAACGGGCTCAGAGAAGTGGCACCCAGCTCATGTGTTTGCGTTTCTTTTATACCCGGTGATGGCTGCATCCGTAGCTGCTTCAGTTTTTGCTGCTTAATTTTCTGTGCTTCAGCCTCACTGTTTGGGAGGCCCGTGTAAAGGGCAAATTTAGCAGTTGTCGAAGCGCGTATCTTCGAAAATCGGAATATTCAATTAGGAAAAACCGCTTCGCAAGTGCAATGGCAAAAAAAAATACAAGCAGAAGAGCTGCGGCCAAATACTTTCCGCGACAACGAAGAGAACCGGGCCCGGACGTACGGTGTGTCTCTTCGCCGGCCTTGAACTTGTCTCAAGGCGCCGATATCGGCTCATCTTGTGGGGTCGGTGATCATGTCAAGCATCGCTTTGCTGCCGATAAACTTTCACCCATGTGCCTTACTGGTCTCCGCACGTGGGTGCACATACGCGTGGATATGCACTGTTCCATTTTTGTCCTCCCTCCTCCGCGTCCGCGAAGCAGCTATCCCGCAAAGTGGTAATTCCCCCCAGTAGGCTCGATTCGGCGGCTGTCCTGGCCTTGGATCTCACTAAGGCTGAGTTTCACACACCGCCGTTCTGCGCGGATTAGAATCTGTAAACCTGGGACAGCGCATATACAACTATGTTCGCAGCTTTCTCACAGCACGCACGGCAATCCTCCAAATCGGACATATCACATCAGACACCTTGAATTTGCCATCCATAGGTACGCCGCAAGGGGCTGTGTTATCACCCATGCTCTTTATTTATTTATTTGTTCAGAATACCCCTAAGGGCCCTTTCACAGGAGGTATTACATAAGGGGCGGGGGGGGGGGTTAAAACAGAAAATGATTAATAACACCAGAAAACACGCAAACTGAAAAACTATACATCTACTAAATAGATTAGAGTAAAATATAGGGTCAATATTCTTTCCGCACAATCCTTAATAAGCAGCATAAATAATATCAGTCAGAAATAATAAAACTACGTTAACAAATAGATTCAAAAATAAACTAAACAAGAAGGAAGTAGAGTAACAAGAGTACAATAAAGCGCAATCTATAGCTTACAACAAGCACACGCGCCATTAAAGCATAAAGAAACGACATCACCAAAAACGCCTGTGAATAAAAGAATTAGGCAAACACGGCGAACCATGAAACATACGCATTTTTATACAAAAGCAAAAAAAAAAGTCCGTTATTTCACGGTTTGTAGTGAAAACAAGGGGTAATACCGCAAAAGGCTCACACATTTGCACCCGTGTTTAGTAACTTCTGAAATTCAGTGATATGGGTGACGGCTGCAATGTTTGATGGTAAGTCATTCCACTCGGTTATTGTGCGCGGTATGAACGATCTAGCATAATGAAATGTGCGACAAGGGAAGCGTTCGATTTTAAAGGGATGATCGCGGCGCGGAAAGATAGCAGGGGGTGGCCTAAAGAAGTCCTCGTGAAGTGATGTGTGATGGTAGAGCTTATGAAGTAGTGATAAGAGAGCGATTTTGCGGCGACGTGATAAGACTTCAAGTTCGGCACGAAGCTTCAATGAAGTGACGCTGGTGTGATGTGAGTAATGAGAGAAAATAAAACGTACAGCACTGTTCTGCAGGGCTTCGATGTTATTAATAATGTAGTCTTGATCGGGATCCCAAATGGCTGACGCATATTCTATTTTAGGACGGATAAGGGTGATATAAGCCAGTTTACGCCTTGAAGTGCGAGGGGGTGTGTTTCAAGTTACGTTTAAGAAACCCGAGGGAGTGATTTGCTGAGCAAGGGTGACATTAATGAGGTGATGCCATGATAGGTCAGACTGTATGTTAACACCAAGATATTTATACGAGGTCGTAAGCTCCACTGAAGTATCATTTAGTAAGTAAGACGTTGGAATACGGGACGCTTTTTTTTGTAAAACTCATTAAAATAGTTTTAGAAGGATTTAGTGTCATTAGCCACGTTGTGCACCACGAAGTTAAAGAGACAAGGTCAGATTGTAGAGATTGTCGATCAGTTTCAGAAGAAATGGTACGGTAAATGACACAATCGTCAGCGAATAGCCTAACTTTAGAATTGACTGAGGAGGGTAAGTCGTTAATATAAATAAGGAAAAGCAAGGGACCAAGCACACTGCCTTGAGGAACTCCAGATGAAACTTCAACAAAAGGAGAGTTAAAGTTATTGACAGACGTGAATTGTTTTCTACTGGAAAGAAAGGCTTGCAGCCAGGCGAGAATAAGTGGGTGAATATTAAGCTGCCTAAGTTTTAATAAGAGCCCATGGTGAGGGACACGATCGAATGCTTTTGGAAAGTCAAGGAATATGGCGTCAGTTTGAATGCCGGCGTCCAATGATCGGGAGTCATGAGTAAATCCTGCGAGTTGAGTTTCGCATGAATAGCCCTTGCGAAAAGCGTGCTGGTATTTGAAGATCATATTATGTTCTTCTAAATAAGAGATTACCTGTGAGTGTATAATGTGTTCCAAAAGTTTACATATGGTACTAGTTAAAGATATGGGTCTGTAATTAAGCGGGGATGAGTGATCCCCAGATTTAAATAACGGCACTACTTTTGCTATTCGCCAGTCCTGAGGAATGGAGCCTGATGATAATGATAGAGAAAAGATTGCTGCCAAATAGCGATAGATACCGGAGGAAATATTTTTCAGTATTTTGTTGTTGAAGCCATTATGATCGGATTCAGATGAAGTTTTCAACCTTCCGAGTAAAGATATAATACCAGTTTCGTCAATTATTATTTCAGTCATATTAATACAGGCAACTACATCTATGTCAGGGCATGAAGTAATATCCTCACGAGTAAAAACCGGTAAGAATGAATCATATAATAACTGAGCACATTCGGATTCCGGAACAGGGGTTCCATCGGTATTAGCGAGGCCCGAGGGTTACATTGGGTTCGTTACTAGGATTTATCGTGCGCCAAAAGCGTCTAGGGTTATTTTTTAGCATTGATGACAAATCACGACTGAAGAAGCGACGACGAGTAGATTTTAAAAGGCGTTGGTATGCCTTGTCACATGCTTTATAACGACACTATGAATCTGATAATCTGTTTTCGTCCGCTACTCTGAATAGTCGCTTTTTTATTATTAAGTCGACGAAGTTGATTATTTAACCACGGAGCGATGTTACTTGTTTTTATGGTAATGACTGGTATATACTGGTCAATTAAGTTTGAAAGAGCATTTTTAAAAAGGTGCCAGTTATCTTCCATTGAACGTGACAAATGGGTATCTAAAAACTCTCCAGTGAAACTGGATAATTTTGTACTGATTTCATCAAAGTTGGCACGGTTGTAACACCTTATACGTTTGTTGGTAATTCTTCTTTCATTGAGTGAACAAGCTAAGTTTCCCGTAATTATGTCATGATCAGAAAGCCCATAGAGATGGGCTATATCAGTGAAAAGGGCGGAATGAGAAGTTAGAAGTAAATCAAGAATATTTGCGCATGTGGTCGAGGAACGTGTCGGTTTTTCGATAAGCTGGCACAACCAAAAGTCGAGACAAGAATCTAGAAATTCGCATGCCTGGATATCGGTGGATGAAACAGATAGCATAGACCATTCAATATTGGGATAGTTGAAGTCACCGAAAATTACAAGAACCGCATTGGGAAACCGCATGCATACTTCGACAACAACACGATGAAATTCACTTTCGAACGTTGCATTCATGTCAGGCGGGCGATAAAAAACGGCAATAATTAAATAGGTTGAACCAAGCCTCAAAGAAACAAATCCGCATTCAAGAAATGAGTTAATAATAATGCGTACAGCAATGATTTTATACAAATTGCAATGAGCACACCACCGCCTCTTCGATCTTTTCTATCGCAGCGAAAAAAATTAAATTCTGCTTGACTGACAAGAATATTACTATCGGAAACAGTATCGTTCAGCCATGTTTCTGTTAGAGCAATGATAGATGGCGAGCATGAGTCGATTAGCGAAGATAGCTCAACACTTTTAAAAAGAACACTTCTGATATTAGTGTAGAAAAAAGCGACCTTTCCGTCTGAACGTGATGGTGCGGGTGCCTGTACTTTTGAAGGGGCACGTCATGTCGTTGTGGCGGTTGCAGCGCGTGCGTCGACATGCACTGCGGAATTATTTGTGTCCCAAATGTAAGTATCTTTGTTGAGGCACAGTTTGTCAAAAACAAGACGCACACGATCTCCTTCTTTCTTTACTGTTTTTGAAAATTGCAGTAACTTTCTGCGCTTGTCCCGCACAGCCTCAGAGTAGTCATGTGCCACAGTGAGGAGCGTATTTTTGAGCTTGAAGCCTTTGCTTAAGATTGTTTCCACTTCTTTTTCATTGAACAGTTTAGCGAGGATAGGGCGCTTTTTCTCTGGGGAGAAGCGACCTATTCGGTGAGCACGAAAGGAGCCAAGAAGCGAACGGAAGAAAGGCGAGTAATTACGGCTTTTGTGCATGTCAATGTAATGTACAATGCCAGGGCTGTCGCTTAAAATGAAGTCAATTTCGTTTTCTGTTGTACCAGCAGGACTTTTCCATGTCCATTTCCCACCCGCTGCGGGGCCTCAGTGGCTATGGCGTTGTGCTGCTGAGCTCAAAGACGCGGTATCGATTCCCGGCCGCGGCGGCTGCTTTCCGATGGAGGCGCAGAGTGAAAACGCCCGTGTGTTCGAAATGTCTGCGTACTTTAAAGATCTCCAGCTGGTCAAAATTAATCCGGAGCCCTGCACTACGGCGCGCCTCATCGCCTGTGTAGCGTCGGCACGTTAAACGACCCCCACAATCAGTCAATTAATTAATGTCCATTTCCTATTCTTTCGTTTGTATACGAAGAATGTGTTCGTCAACCGAAGGTTATTTCTCTCTGCAACTCCCACCGCTGCATCTACTCGCTATAAATAGAAACAAAACAAAGAAAAACAGTCTGGTTTCACCGCAGTGACATCTTGGGTTGATTGCACGAGAGATAGATCATGCATGTGCACTTGTATCTTACTGCTGATTTTGGAGGGAGTTATAACGCGTACGCCAGTTACTGAATTGTCATTTGTGCGAGTTGGTACCTACTCGCAAGGATTTAAAAACTTTTAAATCTTGTCTTTCTGCAGTAGGCAGCGGCAGTAAGACGAAGGACCGAAACACGGAAAGACACACGGTGCGCTTATACAACTTTATTTTTCCTAAGAAACGACACTGGGATATCTGCTTCGTGGTTGTTTATGATAAGTTCTGTCGCTGTGATAAGTGTCGTATACGCGTGGTGTAGTTTCGTCTGAAAAATGAACTTTGAAGTTAGCGCACCATGTGTCTCTCCTTGTTTTGAGCCCTTGTCTTTCTGCAGCGCATTTAAATCCTTTCCAGTTACGAGCACGAAAGGAAAGCTGTGGTCCCCGGAAGGCGTAGGTTTTTGCAGGAAAAAAACTATCCTAAATATGGCACGAATGGCGTGCTGTTTGTGGTTTTGCGAAGAGCAAAGTACAAAAGTTTTGTCTAAGATCTGTTTGAAACCAAGGGACTTCAGCAGAGTGTTAGCATCAGGAAAATGTTGGCGTCCTGCAATGAACGAACGAAAATATAAAGAGATAATTATAAAATCGGTTCAGACGATAGATTGTCGCTCTCGTTTACGCTTCCTATCTCGGTATCTGCGACAGTGACCAAATTACGACAAAAACGAATACTTGGGCGAGTTGGTAGGTATACATGCTGAAGTGTTGCATGCAGCACAAACGGATGAAGGACGTAGAAGAATGCGGACACGCGCCCTTCTTGTGCATTCTTCTACGTTCTTCGACCGTTGACGCTGTAATACTTCAATAGTGACCGAACTGCAAGTGATGGGTAATGTCGGCCAGATTTCGTCTCGTGGATACTACTGGGCATAGGCGCACAGTTTTCATGTTTCCGGAGGGGGCCGGACACCGGACACGGTGAGCGGCTCCATCGGATCATCTCTCTCTCTCTCCTCTCTACTCTCTCTCTCCTCTCTACTCTCTCCTCTCTCTCTCATCTCTCTCTTCTCTCTCTCTCTCTCTCTCTCTCTCAAACGCACACACACACACAGAAGTATATATATTGTGAAAGGAGGCAAAGGACCTGGTGAGGATCAGATAACAGCAGACCTCTTGAAGGATGGCGGAGAAATTGTACTTGAAAAACTAACAAACCTGCACACGCAAAGTCTAATGACCGCAAGTGTACCGGAATCTCGGAAGAACGCGAACAAGAAAGGTGACATGAAGGACTTGAAAAATTTCAGGCCCATCAGCTTACTGTCAGTCGTCTACATGGTACTTACTAAGGGACCCGCTAACAGAATTTCTGCCAGCTTAGATTTCAGTCAACCTAAAGAACAAGCAGGGTTCCGTAAAGGCTATTCAACAATGTACCATATTCACACAATCAATCAGGTGATAGAGAAGTGCACGGAGTATACTCAACCCCTATATATAGTCTTCATAGATTATGAGAAAGCATTTGACTCGGTCGAAACCTCACCAGTCATTCAGGCATTACGGAACGAGGGTGTAGATGAACATTATGTAAGAATACTAGAGGATATCTACAATGGGTCCACAGTTACCATCATCCTCCATAAGGAGAGCAGTAAAATACCTATAAGGAAGGGCTGTGAGACAAGGCGACACAATCTCCCCAATGTTATTCACAGCATGTTTAAAAGAAGTCTTCAGAACATTGGAGTGGGCAACAGGTGGGAGTAAGGGTTTAATGGAGAATACCTGAATAACCTCTCAGATTTGCTGATGACGTTGCCTTGCTAAGTAACTCGGGGGACGAATTGCAAAGCATGCTTTCCGCACTGTACAACCAGAGTAGAACGTGGGCTTGAAAATTAATATGCAGAAAACCAAAGTACTGATCAATAACCTCGGGAAAGCACAGCAGTTCGAGATAGGTGGCGAGGCAGTGGAAGGGGTAAGCGAATATATCTACTTAGGCCAAGTTGTGACCCCGGATCCCAACTGTCCCAACCATAAGGCAGAGATAATTAGAAGGATCAAAATGGGGTGGAGTGCATACGGCAGACATTCTCAGATAATGAATGGCAGCCTACTATTGTCCCTGAAGAACAAAGTGTATGACAGCTGCATCTTACCGGTAATCACCTACGGGGCAGAAACTTGGAGGCTTACTAAGAGGGTTCAACTTTGAGAACGACTCAGCGGGCAATGGAACGGAAGATGATAGGTGTAACATTAAGGGACAAGAAAAGAGCGGAGTGGGTCAGGGAACAAACGCGTGTTAAGGACATCTTAGTAGAAATTAAGAAGAAGAAAAGGACGTGGGCAGGGCATGTAATGCGAAGGCAAGATAACCGTTGGTCATTAAGGGTTACAGAGTGGATCCCTAGAGAAGGCAAGCGTTGCAGGGGGTGGCAGAAAGTTAGATGGGCAGATGAGATCAAGAAGTTTGCGGGGATAAATTGGTCGCAGTTAGCACAGGACCGGGGTAATTGAGATTAATGGGAGAGGCCTTTGCCCTGCAGTGAGCGTAGATAGGCTGGTGATGATGAAGAAAGAAAGTGGAGAAAAAATGCCCGCCGGGTGGATTTTTGCCCGCCGCACTGCCACTCGAGAACGTATGCGACATATATATATATGGTCGAAGGAAAGAAGTTTCCAATGGTCCAGAAGAAATATCAAAAAGTAGAGTCCGACGCAAGTCTCAAAAAACAAAAACATGTTTACTAACGTTTCGACTGGTGGTCCTGTCTTCACCGGAGTAACATTTACAGTACACTGCAGAACGTTTTTATAGGTGCGTGTAGAGAGAGGAAGTTGCGCTACAGTGCGCCCTCTTTAAAAGAAATCATACGTCATCATTCAGCAAAACAAAAAAAAACGCAAGACATACACATGAGAGGGAATGCACTGCCCTCCCTTTTTTTTGGGAGAAAAGGTGCGCTACAATGCGCCCTGTTAGAAGTAATTATTGGCAGGTGGTACAACACAAAGAGAAAAGAAAAATGCAAAGGGACGTCTAGGAAGGAAGTAAATTGGCGCCTTCTCCTCATAGGAATTAACAGAAGAAGCGGGGGGGGGGGTAGGAAGGAGAGAAAGGAATAAAGGCGGCAGAACAAGATAAGGAACTGGGGAACGCGCGTCAGCACGCCATCGCTTTTCGTCTTAGGAATGTGTCACGTGAAGCCGGCGCTATGTGGCTAAGCCGGCGCTAAGGGGCTAAGTGAGTGAACCTGGAGGGATGAAGCCGGCGCTGGTATGCCTAAAAGAGGATGGTCACGCAAGAAGCGAACGGAAGAAAGGCGAGTAATCTGTGGCAAACATGTCAGCGCGCCCACGCCTTCGTTCAACCCAGAGGATGCGGTTTTGAACTTACATATGAGATATGATTCGCGAACTTCGCGTGCGTGGTTGCTGTTGAAATTGGATTCAATTATTGTTACCTTCAAATTATGAAATGAGTAACCCGAGATTCCGACGTGACGGGACAAAAGGAAGGTTAGGAAGAGACTTGGCGTGTGCCCTATGATTGTTGAACCTTAATCTAAAAGCGTTTCGCCGTCTGGCCAATATATTGCAGGTGGCAGGTATTGCACTCGAGCAGGTAACTACGTTGGCGCTGTCACAGTTAAAATTTCCCTTCAGTTTTACAGAGAAGTGCGAGGCGGTGCTAGAGGCTGTTTTTGTTTTCGTCATGTGGGGGCATACCTGACAACGAGGCTTGTTGCAGGGCCCACAACCCGGTCACTGGTAAATGGCTGAGCCTCGAAAATGCAAGAATTCGCGCAGGTTTTTGTTTCACCTGTAGACAACACGTGGTGGTTCGGAAAATATAGATGCTAGTCGAGGACTTTGACTTAATATGTTGTGATGCTTTCGAAGTATGCCAGAAACATTCGGCACAGATGCGGAGTGACTGAGAACTAGGTTACTTGAAGGGCGTCGGTCAGCTGGCTTCCTGGAGTTAAGGAGTTCATTGCGGCTCAGCGCTCCTGCTCGGCGAATGGAATCGTCAATTAATTGGAGCGGGTACTTTTGTTTAAGCAGATCGTTTTTCAGTCCCTCACAGTTGGAAAGAAAATCTGTTTCCTTGGAGCGTATCCGCGGAAGCGGTGCGCTTGACTGTAGGGTATGCCCGTATATATATATATATATATATATATATATATTGTTGTGACCGGGCGGGGGCACCCGATCCGAGCTCCGTGGCCTCCGACATACGAGTGGTAGCGTGTATGATGCGAGCGGCCAGCCGCTGTTGCAGCCGTGAAGAAGTCCAGAAGCCGTAGGCTAACGTAACTGTTTACTTCATAGCGAGAGGTGAGCCGAAGCCAAAGAAACAATGCCCCGACGGGCGAGGTTACAATACAGGACTCGAGCAGAGCGCCAACATCGATTCGCTGCTCTAACAGGAATGAGTTACAACGCTTGGGCAGCTCTATTTATACCCAAAAGCGATAACGGTCAAACGCAACAAGCGGGAACACGCCACGAACGTCACAGACACACACAACACTCTTTCCAGAGTTCGTAAGCCGTTAATAGCCTCGGGCACGTTGAGTCCGACAGAGGGGAGAGGGGGACTCCGTTGCGATCGACGGGGCCTCTGTGTCCTTGAAGAGCGTGGAGACGAGCCTCGCCGCCAGCCGCCGAAGTTTTGAAATGCGCCGAGAGCAAAGCGTCTGACGCGGCTTGTCGCAACTTGCCACCGACATGGTTGCGCCTGTTTTCGAAGGCGCACGAGTGGCTTCGCTGCACAGCCGAGGAGTGATGCGGGGAAGTACTGCGGCGCTGGCCGATTCGTAACTATATATATATAATATATATATATATATATATATATATATATATATATATATATATATATATATATATATATATATATAAAACTTCGAACAAGGTAAAAGCACGATTGTGGCCTACGTTTCAGCAAAGAGAAGAACTTGCTTTCCTTGCTTGCTACTCCCCATATATATATATATATATATATATATATATATATATATATATATATATATATGGGGAGTAGCAAGCAAGGAAAGCAAGTTCTCTTTGCTGAAACGTAGGCCACAATCGTGCTTTTACCTTGTTCGAAGTTTTTCTTCTCATATATATATATATATATATATATATATATATATATATATATATATATATATATATATATATATATATAGTAAAAAGGGGCGCAATAAAAACATAACAAGTTTACTTCGAAAACATAACTTTACATCGACGTTTCGGACGGGGACCGTCCTTTATCAAGCGCTTGATAAAGGACGGTCCCCGTCCGAAACGTCGATGTAAAGTTATGTTTTCGAAGTAAACTTGTTATGTTTTTTATTGCGCCCCTTTTTACTATTTAACCTTCACTAGCCTAATCGTTTACCCTATATATATATATATATATATATATATATATATATATATATATATATATATATATATATATATATATATATATATTCTTTCTTTCTTCTGTATATTTAAAAAAAATGTTCACTTCATTAACCGTAGTAAAAAAGAAAAGAGCCTAACCACACCCCTATGCCTCCTTTGGCGTCGTAGACTGCTGACCTATCTGTATTTCCTCAACGAGCCCCTCATTTCCTTACTATATTATTCTGCGAAAGCCTAGCGAGGGTCTCGGTTCTGGCAGCCTTGATGCCTAGGTAGCATAAGAGGGCTTCCCGCCAGTTACCCGCTCATGACAGGCTGTAGACGTTGGAGTCACGCCCCGGGGGTTGAAAAGAAGGTCCCCTTCTCCCCGTGTAGTCAGAGTGGCGCTGGCTACCACCCTCAAGTGTCAGATACACTTCTAGTAAATATAAATAGCCCAGAAAGTGAAGGAGAACACAGTCGCCCAGATAGCCGAATTGGTAAGGCATTCGACATGTAATCGAAAGGCGTGGGTTCGGTCCCCACTCTGGGCGCGTGTTTTTCTTTCTTTCTTCTGTATATTTAAAAAAAATGTTCACTTCATTAACCGTAGTAAAAAAGAAAAGAGCCTAACCACACCCCTATGCCTCCTTTGGCGTCGTAGACTGCTGACCTATCTGTATTTCCTCAACAAGCCCCTCATATATATATATATATATATATATATATATATATATATATATATATATATATATATATATATATTGTAAATTGGCAGAGTTAAAGTATGGGATCCGGACATTTCGGTGCAGGACGTCTTGGTGGGGACATCTCCAAGCCATGGATGTCGTAGGCATTCTTTTGACATTTTAGCTTTAGTATTTTAATTTCGTCAGACGCTATGATTTTCATGTTCGAGAGTTGTGTTTGGACCACACTGCGCGGAAACAAACAGTAAACCAAGGCGGAGCATCAGCGCGTAAAACCCAATTTAGATAGGAGACGCTAAAAAATTAACAGTCTTCATTCACTTCCGTTCAACCTTTCTTTTATTTTAGCGTTCCTGTGAATAGCCCTAATCCTTTAATCTAATTGTTACTCAAGCGCTTTGATTTCACTTCACCCAACGCTGTAAGACGCTGCTGCGTTTAGTTTAGAGTGGCTCTATATAGCTACCGCAGGGATATATAGAGGAACTCTATATTAGTCCATTCCATATCTCTCCCCCCCTCCCCCTCCTCCACTCTCCAAACTGCCAGGAAAAAAATAAAAAGTAAACGAGCTAGCTTCAGCGCATGTGTATTTCCTTCTCATTATTTTCTCTATCAACCTTGTGAACCGGACCTCGAAAACTTGAACATGACTGTCCCAGCTCTCGCAAAAGCAACCTATTCATTTTTCCCATTGGAAGAAAGCGAGGAATATCTGAGGTGGGCGTGATATGCCCAACTCATTGCCGATGGGGCGACCGAAGGCGACGAAGGGGCGATTGCTGGAGGGGAGGGGGCGCCGTCGGTATGACCGCGACGCACGGAAGGGTGCAGCCAGCAAGCTTGTTTCTCGAGGGGCGAAAGAGGGGCCAACAATAGTGGTCATTGTGTCCTCAGGAGCTTTTTGTGTGGATTTTTGTTGCGCATTAGAGAGGTTGTGTGAGCTCATGGTGAATGTGTTGCTTCGGAGACCGTGAACTCCGCTAGGCCTATAAGATTTCCAGGGGAAACCGAAAACATGACTGAAAAAGATATCTGGGGGAGATTCCAAGTTGAAAGCGGCGGTGAGGGGGGGGGGGGGGTACTGAGAAATAGAAATAACATGAAATGTAAGTAAGCGTGTAAGCACAAAACGAATGTCGGTTTGCAGGAACAGGGTAGGACTGCTGTTTGTACGCACAACCCGTGCGCGTTAGCATTTGGGAAATATAGAAGCTGCAGCTGTTTTTAAAAAGGCCCTTTCTTCTTCCACGACAGTCCTAAACTTGTCTGTAAAGTAAAGCTGGCGACAACTGTGTTTGCAAATTCATTTTAAGTGGCAGCGCAGCCTACATAAAACTCTGCATAAGATTTTCTGCATTTTCTGGGGAAACCGAATGTTTGTAAAGCTGCTTTCTTTGGGTAGTGAGAGTGTGGCTTTTATATAGAAAAAAATTCCATAAAGAATGAATTATGCTATCGTAAACACCGGCTCATTGCCTTAGCTGATTTGCATGCCGCAAGAAAAGAGCGATTATAATTAACGTCTTGTCGTAAATTAAAAAAAAGCAACGTGACAAAATATTCAATCATTGCCTGCATAACCAGTGTTTCCTGAACGGGATCTTCCCTGAACGGGCAAAAATGTGCAAATGTTCTATTTCTAAAAATAACCGGCAAAAATCAAACACGGCATCAATCTAAAAATGCAGTCACTGCGCTAGGTTGTTGTCCGTAATCCACGTTATGCGGAAATGAAATTATCAGTTGTTTCAAACAAGCATGCACCCGACAATTAGGTCACCGAAAAGTTTGCACACCGAAATGTCCGTGCACCGAAATGTCCGTACGCCCATATGTCCATACACCAATATGTCCATACACCGATGTGTCCATACACTTATATTTCCGTGCACCGAAATGTCCGCACCGAAATGTCCTGTACCGAAATGCCCTGCCCCGAAATGTCCTAGACCGTTAAAGTAGAGCTTTGGTTAACAGCGACCCTGATAATTTCAGACTACTTAGACATGCGAGATTAGCTAAAAATTGGGAAATTGTTTACGGTGATAATTACTCGGTCATTTTTGTCAGTTAGGTGTGCTTGAGATTGTTCAAAGATTCATCTAAATGACACATAAATATTATAGCATATACTAGAAACCGTTCTGGATCTAGGCAGGGTAACATCAGGGCGGGCCCTGCAGGGGGGTCACGAACTTGTTTAATGACCTGTGGCTTATTTGAACACCCACATTCATTTTTCGTGCGAGACTGGCTTGAGCATTGACAGAACAATGCTGTTGCACTCAGACAACTACAAAAAAGACAAAGAAGGAAAGGGACACATCTGCCGGAAAAGAACGTTCGTTTCCTTGCCACCAGTACGAAGGTCCTTCGCTTGCGCAAATAAAGTGTTACGATGGATGCTTGCGTCGTCATGAAACATGCTAAGAAAGACACGATAAAGGTCACACCATGCAACAGCCCTACCTCATACGGAGTATCGTGCCTTGAAAAGCAAACTACCGCAGCTGCAGCAAAGAACAACTTTTGTTTCAACTCTTCATGTATACTGATGCTAACACTTCCCCGATGAACTCTGAAACTCTCGGCAACTTTCGCACACCATAAAATATTTAAACGTTCGTACCTTTCGGGATAAAGGTTTCCTCACCCGAAGTTGCCTGTCTGCTTCATTACCTTGCCTATCTGCTACTTACAACTTACCTGTCTGCCTTATTTACCTATCGGGCGCTTCTTTCCACCGTTCAACATTACTGCAAGAAGAGCGGAGGCCCGTGTGCAACTGTAGTCGTATCAGCGAATGCAACTGCTTGGGAGGTTATGTTTATCCAACGCGACATTGCATTCAATAAATGAAGCGAAATACAAATTTTCTGTCTCGCAGACACTTACTAAATCAATATAACCTAGTTTAAATATGAGAAAATCGTTTAAATGTCCGACAATTCAGAAATGATTTACACTGGTAAGCCACATAGCAACCTCCATCATCACAAGACATCAGTGATCATGCAAATATAAATCAGTTGAAATTGCTCACATAATTCGAGGCCTCGTTTTTGTGTTGGCACTAATTACGAGTGTGAGCTTCCCCAAAAGCCAGAGGCGCTTCTGTCCTTGCGGCATATTTCTCTTCATCCGCCGCCCAGGAAGAAAGCGGCCGTGGACGAAATGGAGAAGCCTACAGAGGCCGAAGATGGCTATCGGGGCTTCACTACTGTCGCGACCGCCGTCCGCTGTCGCCCGGGTTAGGGACCGTCCCTGCCTTCAGGTGTGAAACCAGCTGTGAGAGTCACAGTGAGGACTTTGTGGCATCACGTCGTCCCCCAGTTTCTTAGCTTGAACTGCAGGAAAACAATTTTGTCCAACCGAGGGGGGGGGGGTAACTCCGTCCCGAAGCACCGCTTTCAGGAGGGGACACACGTGCGCGCACGCTGTGACCATGCAATAGCACACTGAAGACACTCTTATGGCTCGACATTGAAGGCCCAACCAGATGCAGCGTAATTTTCGGCGTCGCGCAAGCGTTAGCGTCGTTCGGCGTCGACGGGCGTCAGCGCGCGCGCCAAAATGCATGGCGACGCGGGCTGACGCTCGGGCGACGCCGATATCTACGCTCACCAGATATCGGCGCGAGCGGCGGAAGCGGCGCTGGTGCCAGTTTCCGGTTGTGGCCAGTCCGACTCGCTGTTTTTAATGGTGGCCGGCATGCCGAACATCGACGCTGGGGCATTAATAACTGCAGTCACAGCCCGCCCCGCTCTATGGCAGGCTAAACACAAAGATAACAAGAACAAACCCCGCAAACAGACGTTGTGGGATGAAGTGGCAGCAGCCGTGGCGCCTGGTGTTGCGGACGGAGGGTAAGGCACTTGTCACCTGCGCTGCAGCCTGTGGCGCATAATTATTGTAACAAGTTGTCATTGTTTTCGTGTGTTTGTGCCGCAGAAACCGTGCAGAAAAAAATGGAAGTCCCTGCGCGACAAATACCGGCGACTGTTCAATCTCGCGCTGGACGCCGAAAGCAGCGTCGAGCGCGCACGCCGGCGCGTGATTTCGCCGGTCCCATGCGGTTTCTCGCCCTCTCCTGCGGGCCCGCGCGTTGACGCCGAACGACGCTGACGTTCGCGCGACACCGAAAATACGCTTCATGTGGTTGGGCCTCTAACCCCACATTTTTGCAGGATACGTCGCCCCATTGTACTGTTCGTTCACTTTGTAGGAGTCTTGGACGTCTTCTGCCGCCGCTGTGCCGGGCGCGGTGCTGCTTAGAAAGGCAAATTTCATCGGTTTCCTTTTGTTCACCCATAAATGGACGGCGGCACCCCTTTTTTTCGCCGCCAGTTACTCCAGTCCACTCCTTGTTTCCCCCGCCACACCATGACGAGTAATCTTTTTTTGCTGCGTTGAAGTCGCGCGTGGTCGTCCTCTTGGGACGAGGAGGGTAAACAACTTTATTCTTGGCAAGTTTGCATGGCGTCTTCAGGAGGTGAAGTAATCAATACAGGACCCCATTTGCCTTGCCAGCCCCCATAGCCCTCTCCACCAGTCGAAGCTAGTCGGACAGGCATGCATGGGCTGGGCAGGGCGCGCATTTAGAGCTTGGAGAGTTGAGAAGATTCGGTTGTTGGGAGAGGCTGCTCTTCCGGTGGAGAACGACCCTGCCGACCACGTGGCGACATCGACGACATGTTTCTACGCATTTGAGTGTCAGGGATGACATGATATTTGGAGAATAATATAGAACCACACAAAAGGACCAAGCATGCGTTTGGCCTCCGTCCTGCGCTTAGCTTACTGAGGAGGCCATCGCTTTGGAGGCTGCAGCCATCCGCAACCATCCTGAGACGCTTCGTTCTTTGTAAGCGCAGACGTCGGACTGGCATTGAGACGCGAATGTTTCTATAGCTACAAGTTCGAAGAATATGCGCCTTGTTATACGCGAAGTAAAAACTCATATCAGGTAAAAAACGGTAAAAATTCCGGTAAAAATTCCGGGGGTAGGGGGGGTTAAACTTGGTCAGCACCCCCCTGGCTACGCCACTGACACACACCGAACTTTTCCGGTGGGGCGTCGCCCCCTCGAAGAAACTCGGCGGGGCACGCGCCCCTGCTGCCCCCCCCCCCCCCGTACTTGACGCCTACTGGGTGTCCACATCTCGGCCCCCTTCTCCAATTTCCTCAAAAATTCTGAGTCTCGTCACTCTCTCTCTCTCTCTCTCTCTCTCTCTCTATATATATATATATATATATATATATATATATATATATATATATATATACTGAACCCAGAGTTTTTCCTGGACGCCGGTTGAAAAATGCAAAAAGACGTTTCGACCACGGTGAAAAAAGACCGGGTTTAATAATGTGTCGGCCGAGGGATACCGGCCTTCGTCAGAACAAGGATTACCTGACGAAGGGCCATTAACCCGTCCCCTTTTTTTTCACCGTGGTCGAAAACCTCTTTATATATATATAGGGTGTCGAACCGAACCGAAAACGGAACTGAATCGGTATTTCTGCCGGAACTGAACCCGAACCGGAAACTGAACCGAAATAAGACATAACGGTTACCGGTTCATGGCCGAAAACGGTCCGACTCTCCATTGTTGACATTGCACAGTCAATGCAATTCAGGCCTTTTTTTTTCTTTCACGTACCATCAACTTCGTACCCGCTCGCGCACTTTCCCCTCCAGACAATTGAACACTATCACGCTCTATGTAACAAGAAGGAAATGAATGAGCACCAATGTAGCAATGGTCTGTTCCTGCTGGAAGCGCGAGCGTAGTGCAAGCTGATCAAACGAAATGTCATTCTCCGCAGCTTGCAGGGAATTATAAAACGGCTTTGCCCTTCCCTAGCTGCGACTTATTGGAGCAATCAGGCTGCAGGAGTGCTCAGTGAGCAGCAGCGAAAGCCCATA
The DNA here is from genome assembly GCA_013339765.2 of Haemaphysalis longicornis. Lineage (NCBI taxonomy): Eukaryota > Metazoa > Arthropoda > Arachnida > Ixodida > Ixodidae > Haemaphysalis > Haemaphysalis longicornis. The sequence continues at coordinate 177,843,342 of CM023448.1, forward strand.
CCCGATGTGTGAAACTTTTTGCACTTTCATAATTGTTTAAAAGGTGCGACACCTGCAAATTGTTAATACTTGACAAGTGTGACCGCAGGAGCTGCTCAGTGGCTAAGCCGCTTGCTGCTGACCACAAGTGGCTTCGATGTCCCTTACCCACGACCGTTTTGAGTACAGTACAGTGGACAAGCTCCGTTTTTTTACAGGTACAAATAACAACAGATATGCAGGGAAAAACTGTTAAGGTGCACCACTTAATGCCTTGGCCAAGACTACTGCAGCCCTTGACCTTGTCTTGGAAGCAGAAACAGTATAAAGCAGATGCACGTGCAGAAAATCAGGCCGGTACCCTCACACTGTCCCATTCATCCAACGATCCTCTTTTCGTTTGTTCTGCAGTTTTGTCTCTTCAGATCTGTTTTTTTTTTTCGAAGGTGCACTTGTAACTGACTGCCCCCAACTCGCTACATTACTTCTACTGCTACTCGTTCCGGAGGGGAGTAATGATTTGATTTTATTGTGGGGTTTTTAACGCGCCGACGCAGCGCAGGCGATGAGGCGCTCCGTAGTGGAGGGCTTCGGATTAATTTTGACCACCTGGGGATCTTTAACGTGCGCCGAAATCTCGTACACACGGGCGTTTCTGCTTTTACGCCCTCCATCAGAAAAGCAGGCCGCCGTGGCCGGGAATCGAACCTGCGACCTCGCGCTCAGCCAGCGCCTTAGCCACTGGAGCCACCGCGGCGGGTCGGAGGGGAGTACTGCTGTGGACTAATTAACCAGCGTCTACCCAAAAAAATTTTATCTCAAGCTCCGCGCGTCAAATTTCCCTTTCATTTTGTAACAGCATAATCTGTTATAAGATTCTGCAATGTAGCACACGGAACGATGGCCGGGGTCAGGCGGTACGATGACATACTGATTGTAATGCCCACATCCAGTATAGCTTTCGCAAAAGGAATTGCAGTGGTCAGAGCTATAATGCAGTTACTGAGCGTTAACTAAAGCTTACTTTTAACCAAAAGTGTGGACTAACACATTCGATAAGGTTGACAGCTAAGAAATTATGCAGGGGTGACCAAATGATCTAATTCATTGGTAGTATTTATGTGCCTGTTGTAGGTTTTCCTGTTTTGTTTACAAATATAAAACAATGTGCGCTATTAGTATTTAAGCGCTGATATTTGAACGCGCCAGCACGCAGACCTAAATTAAGGCTTCAAGGTTATCGAAATGGGCGATCCCATAGCGACGATTGCGATTTCAACAAAAATGAAAGGGCAGAAAATCTATCCTACCGTCATATCTCTTGGCGGTGGCTTTTGAATAGTCGCTAGAGACAACATAAAGTCTGGACGAGAAGTAGGCGGTAAATCGTCACCACTTCATCTGTTTTTCTAATATCTCGTGATTGTTTAAAGTTTGCTTTACAATTGCGCCACTGCCCTGGGAAACAGCAGCATTTGTTGAATTTTTGTTTGTGTTTTGATTTGACCATCGTTTTAAACTACTAAATGTTTTTTTTCTAATTTCAGCTGATATTCAACTCATTGAACCGTTCTCTAACCGGTTCAAGCTCCCGAACCGGTTTGCGAACCGATTCGGTACGTGATTTTGTCGAACCGGAACTGAACCGGAACGAAATGATTTCGCCTGAACCAGAACCATAACCGAACGGATATTTTTTTCGGTTCGACACACTGATATATATATATATATATATATATATATATATATATATATATATATATATATATATATATATATATATATATATATATATATCATACGCAGCCTACTCAGGCCCACTGCAGGGTGAAGGCCTCTCCCTTTGACTTCCAACAGCTCCTATCCTGCGCCACTCGAGTCGTGTTGGCCACCGAATGCCCGTATTTTTGCCATCTTCTTATTAGTAGTCCCCTCCTTCTAGACCCATCCCTTGGTATCTACTCTGTTACCCTAATTGTCTAGCGGTTGTCGGTTCGTCTCACTACATGGCCAGCCCAAGACCATTTCTTTTTCTTTACTTGAACTATGATAACAACCTACTCCAGTTGTTCCCTGATCCAGAAAGCTCGTTTCCTGTCCCTAAGTATTACTCCTAACTATATTCGTTCCATGGACCGTTGAGCCGACCTAAGTTTGTTTTCAAGTTGTTTAGTAAGGTGCCAAGTTTCATCTCCGTAATTTCATCACTGGCAGTATGCACTGGTTGTATATTTTTCTTTTTAGTGATAGAGGTAGCTTACTTTTCATTATTTGAGAGTACTTGCGGTGTTGCTCCCCAACCCATACATATTTCGCGGCCCGGATTTCTCTCTCGTGGTTGGGTTCAACGCTGACCATCTGTCCGAGTAGTTATATTATTTTACTTCTAACGCTTCGTTTCCTAAGCGGAAGAGGGCTCTTTCGGCAATGCTTTATTCCTCATTACTTTAGATTTATTAATATTTATTTTTAGCCCCATATCTGTGCTTTCTGATTGTAGTTTCCTCCCAGCATTTTTTTTGCAGTCCCACTCAGCAGTGCGATGTCGTCTGCAAACCTCAAATGACCTCAAGTATTCTCCGTTTACCCTTAATCCTGTGTTTTCCCAGTCAAGCTTTCTGAATACATCTTCCAGACATGCTGTGAACAGTTTTGGCGAGATGGTGTCTCCCTGTCTTATTACCTTTCTTATAGGGAACTTATCGCTTTGCGTGTGAAGCGTTATCCTGCCCGTACATCCCTTATGTGCGTCGTCTATAAGTGTTATGTAGGCCATATATTCCCTGGTCTTTTAATGCTTATGATGTATAAATGCCATGTAAAGGGGTTTAGTGTATTCTGCGGATTTTTCTATCACTTGACTGACAACATGGAAGTGATCTATGGTTGAGTACCCTTTCCTAAACCCAGCCTGCTCTTTCGGCTGTTGGGTATCCAGGCTGTCAACTATGCGGCTAACTATAACTTTGGTAACCAGCTTGTAAACAACTGAGAGTAGAATCAGAATAATGTTGGTGTTTTTCTAAGCTATGGCCCTTTTTGAGTCCTTAAGCATTCCGAAAATAGTGTAGCAAGTTTTTTCCAGTACAATATCTCCCCCCCCCCCCCTCTTCAAAAAATCCATGGTTATGCCGTCATCACCTAAAGCTTTTCCTCTTTTCATGCCCTTGAGAGCCTTTCCTACTTCCCGCATTAGTTGCTGGTGGGACATCGCAAGTTAAAGCTTGTACTATCAGTAGTTTCCCTGATCTAATCTACAGTCTGGTGTAGAATCGTCGTTCTACCTTACTGCCATGTATGCCATGGTATTATCTCGTTCATGTTGTGCGTAATGTTACCCTGTTCGTCTCTCAGTGCGTGCATTCTGTCTTTGCCGATGGCGAGCTTCCTCTAGTTGCTTTCAAACTTCCTTTAAGAGAGAAGAGAGAGAGAGAGAGAGGAGGAGAGAGAGAGAGAGAGAGAGAGCTCTTTATAGATGAAAGCAGAGAAATCTGCAGGCATGTATTCGCCCATTCGCCGACATGCTACTCTGCGGGGATGGTAGAAGGGAATAAAGGCCCTAAAGGAAGCAGGGCGATAGAGAGGAAAAAAAAGGAAGAAGTACAAAATAAGGTAACATGAAGTGTCCCGTGGGTCACTAAGAAGTCCAGGTGGTCTCACAGGATGACGATGTTTGTTTCTACATTGTCCTCTGCGACGCCGATTTCGTGTAAATAATCAAACACTGCCTCTAATACTTTTTGCTGGGGTGATGGAGATGACCACGGTCCAAGAAGAGCTTTCAATGATAAAAGTCCGTTGTTGAGGCACTCGATCTTCTTGGCGAGGTGGTTCCTTTCCTGGTTGTACGCCGGACACTGTAATAAGATGTGTTCAACAGTTTCTGGCAAACCACAGTTATCACAATAAAGGTTTGTGGTTTCACCGAGGCGATGTCGGTAGGAGTTCGTAAATGCTGCGTTTCAGGCGCAACCGATGGTAGAGCGTCTCAAGTCGAGTGGGTATTCGCTCTGGGAGCCTCATTCTCAGGTGAGAGGTCCATATGGTACAGAAAGAGGTGATGAGTTTCGGGAAAGGACTTTAGGCGGTTTTGTTCCTCTAAGGCAAGCTGCTTCGCTAGCGCTGGAGCCTCAAGCTTTGTAAAGAAAAATTTCCTTACATTGCGCAGTTGTATCCCTCTGCGAGCCGCCTCATCTGCTTTCTCGTTGCCGAGAATGCCACAATGTGCGGGTATCATTGTAAGGTTCACACGATGCCCAGCGACATAGGCTAGATGGTGCTGGTAGGTGACGTCGCGGGATACATGGTCGTGAAGGCTGAAGCAAACTGGTGTGCCGTAGGGTTTGCAGCGCTGTCTTCGAATCCGTGAATATAGCCCATTCTGCTGATGGCTGACGAAGAATGCAGCGGAGGGCTGCTTAATTGCATGAAGCTCGGTCGACGTGGATGAGGTTGCACGTTCAAGGCGGTAGGACAGCGCTTGGCCGGTTGACGAAACGTAGAAGCAGATGAACTACTGTGAAGTGTATGTGACCGTCCGTAAAAATGTGGGCCATATGTGAATAACGGCCACTGATGTGGGCAAGCGCGAGTTGAAGGAGGCAGAGTTGAGGGAGAGTTTGCTTTGAGGTGACACCAGGTATGTTGAGTTTTTGTGCACACGTGACACGGGGGAGAGAGTCCAGGGGGGGGGGGATCAGACGGCATGGTTGGTCGCGCTTGGGATGGTACAGATATGTTAATAGAGTTTCTCATATCTGCGAAGCTAGAGCTTTTGTTGAGCTGTACAACACGGGTCAAAAGATTGGTTGTTGTGTGCAATCAATACCTCAGGTATATTCGGGATGTCTCCTGCAGCCGAAGAACATATAAGGCCGAGCAACCAGCCACCGCAAAGGTACCAGCGCAGGAATAGTCCCTAGGAAGGCCAAGGCAGGTGCGCAGACAATTATTTCTTGCCCCATCAAGCTGCTTTTTGCTGTGGTCGACAGCCACTTCAAAACAGGCAGGCTGTAACGCAGCAAGCCATCGACATAAAACTGCATAAATCCAGGTTGGAGTCACAAATCGTTGGATTTTTAAATCTGCCTGAAGTATTTTGTTCACGGACGAACCCCCGGGAGAAATTCTACCGACCGATCTGTATAGAGCTTTGTTGTTTAACGAGGTAAGGACAAACCCTTACCTCGTTTCTTCTGACCCTGCCAAACCCCGTCGACGAAGTCCACCAGCAGTAACACGATGCTTGACGCGATCAGCGACCCCACGAGATGCAGGCGATGATACCAGGACCAGAAGACAAGTTCAAGGCTAACGAAGGGACGCTCTACGCTGCCAGGGTTCACTTGCCACGGAAAGCGTCTCCTTTCTTTTTATGCATCATTTACTTACCCATAACGCCCCAAAAAGCGTTTTTTTTTCCTTTAAGTATGCTGATTTTTAAAGATTTGCTTTCCGATTACTGTTAACGTAGCCATTTGCATGCTCACCGAAAATGGGCGAAAACGAAAACAACCGAAGCATCTGATGCAGCCGGGATTGCCTATAAAAGAGACGCGAACACCGTGGGGCCGGGTATCAGTTCTCTGAGGAGGTTCCAGCGACCGCCGAGACACATTGAACCATGATTGCTGTACGTACTTCCATCAATATGCCAGATGATTTTGTCGAGGTTGTTCTGCGCATGTAAGCTGACATTACTAGAATATTATATATATATATATATATATATATATATATATATATATATATATATATATATATAAGAAAGCTTTGAACAAGGTGGCGACAACGGTTGTTGCCCCACCATTTCAGCAAAGTGACATGCCTTCGCCCTGACGAAGGCAAGTCTCTACTGAAACATTGGCAACAACCGTGTTCGCCACCTTGTTCAAAATTTCTTTTCTTGTGATATAATATATATATATATATAGATATATAATATATATATATATATATATATATATATATATATATATATATATATATATATATATATATATATATATATCGAAGAAAATGGGACGGGACACATGATGTGCATGAGAGACAACTGGTGGAACATCTCGTTTAATGGAGTGGCTGCCAATAGGCCGTTAAAACGCAATAGGTGTCTGCCAAGGACTAGATGCATGGATGAACCCACGGAAATTCGGGGACAAAGGGTGGGCTCTAAGTCGATAGACGTGGCTGGGGATCTTTGGGAGATAGATAAGGGTGGACTCCTTCTCGATAGACGTGGATATACGATAGACGTAGATAGATTCCTTTCGTGCTGAAGAGGACACAACCAGGCTGATGACAATGATGATGAGGATGATACAGACACATATATTGCATATACTGTGTGCATGTGTGTGTGAACACACTCACACTGTGAGGCGTTTGGGCGGAAGGGATGTACCCTCAAAATTTAGAGTGTCTATGCATTGTCAGTCAGTCAGTCACCAGCCACAATTTGCCTTGAAAGTATACATTTTCTTCTTATTGATTGGTCGAAACAATCTAGATTACGACTCTTTTCTGTTGTTTGTTGTGTTCACTAATATGTTTCTGAGGCAGCAATCCTAAACGCTGAAAAGGGCTCAGCGAGAAAAGGCTTCTGAGCTGCACACAAAATGGCCCGTCCCGACCGTACCGTTGCGCATGCAGATCCTGTGCCTGCTTGCCGCTCTGGTGGCCACTGCGTGCGGCGGCTTGGTGCCCACGTACGGCAGCTACGTGCCCGCCCCGGTGTATGCGGGCGCCGTGGTCCACCACACACCGGTCACGCCCACCGTGCACAACGTGGCCACGCCCTTCGGCTACCGAACCACCGGCGTCAGCTACAGCCACCGGTACGATGCGCACCCGCTGCGCCTCCGCTACGCCTACGGCCTCAGCCCCTACGGGCTCAACTACGGATACGGCCTGGACGCCTTCGGGTACCGCACGCTCCTCAAGAAGTGGTGAGTGGCGAAACATGCAACAATGCGCCAGGCTTTAATTAAAGGATACATTGAAAAGAAGCGGACTTGGCTGCAACCGGCCAAGACAGTTCAATGAAGAAGTGCACATGGTTTGGAGCAAAGCTAGCGGAAGAGTAACAACCGCGCATTGTATTGTCGCTTCTTCCCCCCTCAGGGGCGTTGTACAGCAGACCACGAAACGTGAAACCCTAGCCAGTGAAATGGGAGGCGGGATAAGGAAAATCAATACAGCTGAACTTTTCGCTAGCTAAGTTTCTGTTTTCAACTAAACGACCAACCCAACCATCAATCTTAATGTGCTCAGAGATGTTCAAGTGCTGAAGTCATACCATTTTAAAGCAACAACTTGTAAAAAAAGAACAAAATATTCTGGCGTGTCTACATAGTTTAAAAAGCTGAAAGTATACTGTGCATAGTAAACTGTTTTTGCAATTTTTTGTTATTTGCACATTTTTATTTTACTTACAGATTTATCACCAGTGACTGCAACAAATGAGGACCCTGCATCGAACGTTTTTTACAACCCTGCTCCACGAAATTTCAAACGACACTTCACAGCCGCAGAAAGCAATAAAAGATGACTAAGGCCAAGTAGTCTGTGTTGCCCAGTTTGTCTCTTCCTTCCCTTTATCGGCCGCTGATCGTCACGGCGTTACCTGTTCATTTACTGTTCGTTTTATTTCTGTTTAATTGCAGACATGCCCTACCCAACCGCGACCATAAATAGTGCCTCAATGACTGCCATATCTAACTACAGCTCCGGTACCATATGCCCTCTCGCTATCCAGCTCCTCCTAAAGGCAAGACCTCGCTCCGACGAAAACGTTTTCATCAAATGACACTCACCCACACCAATCACCCTAGCAAGCACATGAGCAGACCTAAGCTACAGTCGCCTGGTGGCTGAATGTCTCGCCTGAAGATCTCCCTCTAATGCCCAGCAGAGAAAGGCTCCTCCCGTATTTGGACATCCTTGCCCACCACAGATAACCAAACAGCATTTCCCACCCCACACGCCTCACTTATTGGATATTAACAGTAAAGCGCCCCTATACTTTGTAACATTCGGCGATCGTCTCTGCGCATGCTCCAAAGCGCACAGGCATAATCCCTACGAATCTGTCTGAGGTTGCCTCGATGCACATCAACGTGTGGAATGACCGCAGAAACGCGAGCCAGCCCAGTTCAAGTCTACCCCCGGTGCACCTGCGACTTGTGACAAGACATCCGTGTCATCCACTTTCGAGTGTCTTCAAGAACCGGCCCAACTCAAACTTCTCCCGAAGTATCTCGGCGCAACGACATTTAATGTCTTCCAGATTGGAGCCGCCAAAATCTCCGACGGGTCTTTGTGGGTTGCACCTGGTGCGATTACCGACTTATGGAATCGGCTAAAAAACCTGAGGCTTGGACGGTCGCCCTCTGTCTGAAAAAAAGATTCCGTGGGCTGACACTAGAAAGCAAAATGGAGCCGTCAAAGTGCTGCTTATATACCTTAGCGAATACTATCTGGATTCTCGGCTCTAGGTGGCGAAATTTCACAGACTGCGGAATGATTTCTCCTATTTTGTTTTAATGCGTAGCATCCTTTGCCGAGTACCCCCCAGCCAGGACCAAGAAACGCCCTGCATTTCTGCAAAATGCAGATATCGAGAAAGTTCCACCTGTAATCATTATAATAGCGTAAATGGAGATGACTAGTCGCACGAAATTAAAAAAAAAAACTAAAAAACAAAAATACAAGAAATTACAAGAAAGGGTGGAACGTGTAACGCCTGCATCCCCACAATGCATATTTCGCGAAAGTTCCGCCTGTAATCAGTATAATAGCATAAATGGAGATAATTGGTCGAACGAAAGTTTGAAAAAATAATAAATAACAAAAATGGAAGCATTACCGAAAAAGGCAAACTGTAACGCCCTGCATTTCCACAATGATGCAGATTTTGCGGAAGTTTCACCTGTAATAGTTATATTAGCGTAAATGAGATAAATGGTGGAAAGAAATTTTTAAACACGAAAAAACAAGAAAATTACAAAAAAATTACGGAAAATGGCAAATCATACAACGCCCTCTCTCACACACCTCGCTCCCACGCCAATAGACCGCCACATACGCTGACTACAAAGTCATTCCCTTCTCACCCCGAGACTAAGAGCTAGAATTATACAACCCAAACTGTACCGCGATGCTTGTCCATATTGCATCGTCTCATCTGCCTCACTTTCAGACATCCATGGACACGCCCATCCGTCCCGTCGGAGCGCAAACACCCGTACCACCTCACCCTCATCATGGGAGGCCGCCCTGACTGACCCGGACCCCTCCCTATATACAAGAACTGTGCCGGCTAGCAGAGGACACCGCACTACCCCGGCGTGATGCGCTAGTACCTGTGAAAGAAAACGTCACCAGAATACTAACATCGAAGCGCAAGGACCCTTGCGCAGTGGCCGGTTTTCCAAATGAAGTTCTCATCTCTCTTTTTCCTCGCTCTATCCATCCATCCATCCATCCATCCATCCATCCATCCATCCATCCATCCATCCATCCATCCATCCATCCATCCATCCATCCATCCATCCATCTGCCCATCCATCCGTCCGTCCGTCCATCTGTCTGTCTGTCGGTCTGTCTGTCTGTCTGTCTGTCTGTCTGTCTCCTCTCTGCTTGACGATCGAACTTATTTCAAGTGATCGCCACTCTGTTCAGCGATCGGGCTTATCGGGCAGGTTTTCCTGCCTTTCGTACTCGGCCGTACTTTTGTGCAAGGTACAGCACGCGCGTACCTCTTCCTAAATTATGGGTTGTTTCGTTGGTTATAGGAACACTAACCCCAGTTATAATTGGTTGTCGAACAGATGAGCTCCCCATCTGCCTTGAAGAGAAACTGTGAAGGTTGAACTTTCTTTTAAAATAAATGTGCAATCAACAATAAAGGCTAGGAAAGGGACAAGCCAAAACCAGGCATTGTGAATAAAAATTGGTCGATAAACCGTGTCGGGCAACTCAGGGGTTGAAATGCATGCGGAATTTCGAGAGATGTGATTTTATGCTTGGAGTGCGGGTGGCTGAGGAAGGCGGCAGCGTATACTGCAGCATACATTTCCCTGGTATGCCAACATCATGGTGGCAAATCCAAACCCTACAGCGAGATCGAAGCAGAGTGAAATGTTCGTCCTTCATAGAGATTTATCGGTTTAAAAGCCCACTCACCTCAAATATACAGCGATAAACCATAAGATATTAAACAGTAAAAAGCCGAAACTTGAAAAAACACTTTTGGCTTACTATGAATATCGCATATTTTACGCCTGTCTCGCTCTGGTCCGCCACGGTAAGAGCAAGAAAGCCGCAGTAGTTGACCTGGCAGGGTGCTACATTCCTGAGCAGTAGCCATTGGTTCCACTCCTGCCGGGGGCAGCTCTCTCTCTCTCTCTCTCTCTCTCTCTCTCTCTCTCTCTCTCTCTCTCTCTCTCTCTCTCTCCATCTCCTCTCTCTCTCTCTCTCTCTCTCTCTACTTTATACAGAGCGAAACAAAAACAACCGCGCGCGTCGATATTTACGCGCCAATTAAAGAACCAATCGTTAGCCATCTACTACCTAAGACCTCATAGCCCAGGTTAGCATAGGCACTTTAAACAACATTTCAAACATGCTTGAAGAAATTTTAGTGCATTACGTAGCTATAATCGTGCAGGCTTTTATACGCCGTCGCCTAATTGAGTACAGTAAAAAGGGGACGCTATATCAGTTCGGTTTAATGAAAATTCAAACTAATGAAAGTGAAGAATAACAACGGTGCACTGCGATTAAGAGGCAGCAGGGCATGTAAGCAATTTTTGAAAATGTCCGTGATTGCAGTCTGCCTAGCCAGCATTTTTTGCTGGAACGAGCGAATGTAGCGGCAGGCCTCCCCTTCACCTTCTTCAATACTGAAGAGACGGGTAGCATTCCATCCGGCAATGACTTCCGTGCGGATGCCCGCAATGCTGCTACGTCCTCCTCTTCCTCCTTGTCGCCAGTGGGCAGCGACAGGTTCTGCGCGTCTGATCGCGGAAATGGTGTCCTCATGTGTCGGCGCACCACAAACCACTGTACTCGCGTCCAAATCCACTTAGTCCGCTAAGCATATGCCACCCAATCTTTCTTGTCTCCGTTTCGGAGGCGACGCAGCCTCGTGTGTCGGCAGCGGGTGCGTTTCTCTGGACGCGTGTGCGGCGGCAAGTCGCCGACCCGGTGGCGCGTACAGTTCCAATTTTACTAGCTTTCGAATTGACGGGCCCTTTTTATGCGTAGGCTTCTATGGAGCTTGGCCAGACCAAATCGTACAGTTCGAATTATCCACAAATTCGAATGATTGAAGTTCAAGTTAACGAGCTTTTACTGTATATACAAAAATGTTTTGGGGACTCTCGAAGCCCAGAACAACGGAATAACAAAATGCTGAAGGCTGAACAATTGGTTTCTGCTACCATCTACGTCCTAAATTTTGCATTGTTGCACTACAAGTAAAAAATTAAAAGAACGCGTTTCGTGGAAGTATTCACTCGTGTCAAAAAGTTTCATACAGACAGCTTTAGTTTTAGGCGACATTTTTTTTGTTGAAATGGGCCACCGTGATTCACGTTGCTGGAGCCTCTTCGCCGCATTGCATGCTATCATCAAGGCCAAGCCGTACTGGTGGTAGTAAGGCTGTAGGCACGCATGGCGTTAAGAAAGTCGCTGTGCTCGTCCTTAGAGATTTGAAATTCCATCATCGCTAAATGAGATAAAGCAGATGATAAACACTGATGAGAGCTTGAAGTGGAAAGGGTTGTCTTCATTATTGCAATGCAGCCATGCAACCGTTTTTAACTGCTGAGGCAGTTTATTGCTGCATTTTGTCAGTGGTTTGACAACTAGAATACTATAATATTACGCGGCAGCAGGGGCATTACGACGCCAAGAAAGCAGCAACATCTTATGGAGGAAAAAACTTAGGAAAGAGGAGGAGGAGAAAACTTTATTGAACAGTGAGATGGAGCTGGTAAGTGGGAGGGGTCCTAAGTCCAGTACTCCGTTGGTGCGGCCTGCCGTCTTCACCCTTTCAGCGAGTCAAAGCTGCTTACTTAGGTCCGAGCTGGCAAGTTCACTCTCCCACTGCTCGTATGTAGCACTGGGAATTGGTGCAAGGTCTGGGTTTGAAGGGCATGCGCAAATCATTTGGAAGAGCGTTGCTGGGCTACCGCAGTGCCTGCACAGAGGGTAGTATTTTAGGGGCCTTAGGTAGTATAATGTGGGGTGAATGGCGTGTAGCCGTGTGGATGTGGAAATGTGTTTGAAGTTGTCGGAGGGGACGTGTTTTTTTGTTAATTTTTCTGCCGATGGCGGGAAGCTTGGTGCATCGTGTAAGCATGTAGTGTTGGGTGATGTTGTATGGGTCTGGTCCTCTCGTCGTCCTCTTGCCGGTGCCCGGCGAGCAATATCTCGGGCGTGAGCGTGAGCCGCTCCATTGCCGCGAAGGAATGAGTGGGCAGGTGTCCAATGATTTTGATTAATCTTTCAGGAGGGTTTTGGGCTAGGATGCATAGGGATTTCGTGGAAATCCTTCCGGCTATGTACTTTCGACACGCCGCTTACGAGTCTGTGATAATTATCTTGGCTTGGTCTGGGTTATGTGTAATGCGAGCGCCGCTTCTTCCGCTTCGAGGATGGTATCCTGGAGAAAGGTGATACCAGTAATAAGACCAGGGGGGGGGGGGGGTGGCGGCAACCGCTGTTTTGGTATTTGCACGTGCACGCGTAGTCCGCTGCGTCTGTGAATACTGTTGTTTTTGAGCGACAGTACAGCCTTTCAAGGTTTGTGCCCTGGCCTTCAGCCTTCATGGTGCTGAGGGGTCATATTTCTTGGCAGGGGAGCAATTTTTAGCTTCGATCTGATTTCCAGTGGTATGTCTTCGGCAGTCTCCATTTCCATTAGAGGGGCGTATCCCAGGTTCATAAGTACTTGCCGGCCTGTCGGGGTAGTGCTTAGTCGCGCTTTCTGGGCGTTCAGGTGCGCCTCTGTAAGCTCGTCTATGGTATTGTGCACCCCTAGCGCCATCAAACGAGACTAGAAGTGCTTGTTGGAAGTCCGAGGGCTTGTTTAAAGGCCTTTTGTATAATGGTGTCGATCTTCCGCCTTTCTGCGGCCAGAAGGGTGGCGTAGGGGGCGACGTACGTAATTCGTGAAATGACGAAAGCTTGACCAAGACTCCGCATGTCCTGTTCCTTCATTCCGTGTTTTTGCCTGGCGATTCGGCGGAGCATCCTGACGATCTGAGCGGTTGACGACCCCAATTTCAGGATTTGTTGTGTATTTTGATACTTTTCCTGGTAGGTCATTCTCAGAATTTTCATGTTTCGAGCGGGAGAAATCTTGATGCCATCCAACATGACGTGAATGTCCGTAATGGGATCCCGGTGGTGTTTTTGAACCAAGAGAAGCTCCGATTTGTGAGGCGCGCAGGTGAGGCCGCATTGCTTAGTGTACGCATGGACTGCATCTGCGGCCGGTTGGAGGCGGTCCTACATGGTTCCCAGCGATCCCTTACCCACCCAAATCGTTATATCGCGGCGTAAATGCCGTGCTTGATGTCCGAAATTTTGTTCAGTTCTCTCGCGAGGTTAACCAGGGCGATGTTGAACAGTACTGGGGACCGAACCGCGCCTTGCGGCGTACCCCTACTTCCGCATGTGAAAACGTCGTATTGTAGGTCGCCCAGCTTGATTACAGATTTGCGGTCTGCATGTGAGAAAACAGCGGACGTATCCATACATTCTTTCGCGCAGCCGAGGTCATTGAGGTTCTTCAGAATGGCGCTGTGAGCCACGTTGTCGAAGGCCCCCTTGAGGTCTAATATGAGGATGGCCTTCGGCGTGGTCCTACTGGCTGCTTCGAAGATGTCGGCTTTCATTTGAAGTAGGATGTCTTGCGTGGATAGGTGCAGACTAAATCCGAACATGGTATGTGGGCATTTTGGTCTACAATTTCTAAGTGCCCTCTGCAACCTGTATAGAACAACGTGTTCCATAACCTTCCCGATGCAGGTGGTGAGGGAAATCGGGCGGAGGTTGTCGACGCATGGCGTCTTGCCCGGTTTGGGTAGGAATCTCACTTCTGCCTCCTTCCATGAACTCGGAAGAAGGCGGGTCATCCAGCAATCGTTCATGTAGGTGGCCAGAGCCACGATGGAAGCGTCGTCCAAATTTGCCAGGGCTTTGTTAGTTATTTTGTCCATGCCAGGAGACGTGTTCCGGGGGATCTTGGCCAGGGCCGCCCGCACCTCAACTGGTGTTATTGGCTGATGAAGGGTGGCATTCGGTGGTCCACTGTATGTCGGCAACGCTTCCTTGGGTGTGTCCGGGAAATTCCTGATCTTGATGGCCCACATGAGGTCCTCCCTAGAGCCTTGGTGCTGGTGTATTATAGTCTGCATTGTCTTGCTAGTTTCTCCCTTGCTCTTGGTGGGGTCTATCAGATATCTAACAATGTGCCATGGCTTCGAAGTGCTGAGTCTTCCCTTTAGGGTGTCACATATATGCAACCAATTATGGCGGCAAAGCTTCTCCGCATACTGGGCCGCTTCGGTGTTGAGTTTGGCGATTAGTAAGCGAAGCTTTCTGTGGTGTCTCTGCTTCTACCATCTCCGCAGTAAGATGCGCCGGGCTTCCCAGATGTGAAGCAAGTGATTGTCCACCGCCGGTGTTTGATTGGAAATTTCATTTTTCTTTGTGTCTTGTGAAATGTCGTTGCAGAGGTATTGGGTCCATGCTTTTATGTCTTCTATTGTGCTGGTCGGGCCTTGACTTCTCTTCCTTATCGCGTCCCAGTTCGTAAGTTTCGCTTCTCCTAATTTTCTTCTGGGTGACGGGCCATACAATTTGGTCTCGATGATCATGTGATGACTTCCTAAACTTTCCTCACAATTCTTCTAATTAACGTTGAAGATGTTTGCGGTTAAGGTAAGATCCGGAACGGTATCTCTCGTCGTGCTAGTGCCGATTCTAGTAGGCGTGCAATGGGTCTGTGATGAGGGTGAAGCTCTCTTCATCGATAATTTTGGAGAGCTCTCTTAAAACAAAGCCACTGGACTAGCGGATATTATTCGACAGGCAAAAAGAATAGCGGGCTCTAGCCCCTTTGTCATCACGGGGGACCTTAACGCCGCACACCAAGCCTGGGGCTACACGTATCAAAACTTAGGAAGATCTTTAAAAAAATGGATCTTCGTCTTCCGAGACATCCCTGCACATATCCTCACGGTACCCCCCTTCGCGCCATCCACCCTACCTCCTACTCCCGCCTCCCGCAAGTACTGTCCCCAACCCTGTACACTCTGCCACATGATCTGGGCGTGCTCCCCCACTCCATTCCTCCCCCCACCCCCAACCATGAACAGTGGGGAGGCATGCTAACCAACCCGGACCCTGCCGATCAGCTTCGGGTGGTTGAAAGGGCCCGTCAGGCAGCGACTGCCCAAGGACTTCTGGACTCAGAAGACCCCCCATCGACATGGGTACAGAATTTTGGTGCAAACAAAGCTTATTCCTCCTCCTCGTCTTCCCAAGTGAGAGGAGCAGTCATTACAGTGCCCCTGTAGCTTTGGCTGTCGCCTGAGCCCTCTCGACCAGCCTGCGCTGATCTTCCAGGGGCAATATGGACAGCACCGCTTCCCACTGTTCGGTCGTTGGATTGACAATCACGGGCACTGTCTTAGTTTCGGTACAGGCCCATGCAATGTCGCGACGCGCTGAACAAGAAGAGGAATCCGTGTGCTTGTTACCGACATGTACAGGATCCGTAGGTTTAAGACGGATCTGCGACATTACCAGCAAAAAGTACTAGAAGTGTTACAGTTACGGTTAGCTAAGACAAAAAAAGTAACTCAGTTGCAGTTACAGTTACAGTTTCTAAAAGTAACTTGTTACAGTTATCGTGAAAAAATAACATCGTTACTTCGGTGTTACTGTAATAATATAACTATATATAATATAACTATATAACTATATAAGATCACAAACCAAACGATAGAGTTTAATTAATAGAAACGTGCGAAGGCATGCGGGTAGTCAAATTGCACATGGTAAAAACTCAAGCCCAACACCAACAATCGTTGTTTACGCCTCATTTGCTTGCATCAAGTCGCTGTAACAAAGGGAGTTATCCTTTCTCAGGCAGATAGTGAGTGTCGGACGTTGACGACCACGGAGAGACGACAAAGCCGCCAGCAAGACCGGCTTGGCCGGCACCCCTAATCCTGTCGTTCCCGTACCACCGTCGGGACAGTTCGCACGCACGCACAGCGTCTATAATACCGGAAAGCATTGAAGGACTCTGCTAATACAAATGTTTTTCACCCATGCAAAGGGAGTGAGCCGGCAGAGATGAAGCAGACGAATTTATGTTTATGTCCCCAAACGCCGTGGGCGCCGGCTTCCTTTCTTTCCCCGTGTCATTGTGGGTGCCCCGTTCTAGGTGAGCCCCTCTGTTGTGGTCTATCTTAACGAAGGTAGGCCATCTTCTCCTTGGCGAAAGTCTAATTTCCAGTTTTTTTTCTTGTTTCCGCTCGACCCAAGACGAAGGAAAATTTTTGAGAAATCACCTTAAAGACCGACTTTCAACGTCGTCTTCTGCAAGAAGATAGTCCTCTGAGTGAGCTCTTCTCCCAAACTACGAAGGGAGCCGTGTCGTGGAAAGGTAAAAGGTGGAGAGGGTATGGAAAAGAAGATAGTCTGAAAAGTGGATAACGCGGACTGTACATCCGCCTTTAACGACTACCAAAATTTTTTTGGAGAAATTATTTATAAGGAAGTAACCGTAACGGTATTTCCTGTTACAGTCACTGCGTAAAAAAGTAACAGTATTAACAGTTATAATATCCTGTAACTTAAAGGTAACTAGTTATAGTTACATTTTACTGAAAAAAGGTTGGAGAAACAGCGGAGCTGGGTAGCTTCTTCCGGTTTTGCTAGGTCTTGTTAGGCTTTGCTAAGCTTTGTTGGGTATTGCGATGTTCTTGCTAGGCTAGGCTAAGTTTTGAGGGGTGAGGCCAAGTTTAGCCAGATTTTACAAGGCCGTTCCGGTCGGTCCCCCACACTGACAAAGCTAGGTCGACCCCCAGCTCCGCTGCTTCTCCAGCCTTGCGCCACCAGTGCAAGCTGCGCCATTTCTTTTTGCGTTTTAGTACCCAAGAAAGACTATCGCCTCTAAAATGGTTCACTTAGGGGTTCGCATAAGCATATGCCCCTTGTGTTCACACTCGAGCAGGCGCGAAAGCCCGCTTCCCTGTTATAATACCCGCTTTGCTGCGGTGCACCCTTTAAAGACGACCAAGTTTTTTACTCGGTATTTTTTGCTAACGCCACCAGTCCAAGCTCAAGCTTAAAGGAGCCATGAAGAGAAAACAAAAGTTGGTTTTATTTCGAAAGATTAGGTGTTTCATAGTACCCCAAGCGCTTTCCCGGAAGCAAATGATGCTTTATTCACTGAGAAATAAGGCAATTTAAAACAAAATTTTAAATCTCCCGCTAAAATTGCACATTCCGTTACGTGAACAATGGCGTCATACGAGCCGGTCCATGAAACAGATACTTAGTATGTCGACTCCATATAGCACCCACACGCGGGAGTCGACCGAGACGGCGGCTATTTTAAAAATACTAGTAAAACCTAGTGCACCCGCAGCCCTATCATGGAATCGCCTGATCCGGAGAACAAAACTCTCGCCGAGTACCTCGGGCTTGCATTTAACAACCTCACACCACTTGAACGCTCAATGCTTCTAAGTGCACGAGCGGCAAGAGTTGTGGAATACGCGGTGGACGGGAAAGCGACCATTCCGCGATAGCCACAACAGACGAACGCCCTGCCGTCGGCACCGCTGCCTCGTCAGCCCCGTCGCGACGGACGAATACAGACTGGTACGTATATGCCGTATTTTTATTACGGTTAATAATAGTTCAATTTCGTAGCAGTATCGGTTATGCCAGTTGGCCGGTGTCGTGTATGGAAAGCCGTTCACGCGAGCTCTCTGCTTCGACCAGAAAGATACGAGCGTCAATGCGCGGTGTTTACGGCATTTTTTCCCCCAAGGTCAGAGCGCTTCGGCGGCGATTTGACGAAGTCGGCGACGAGCGCCAGCATGTCCCAGGAGTGAGCTAACGTAAGGGTCCCTGCCGTAATAACTTCCTCGGAAATGAAGCGAGCACACTCGTACTTCCTTTAGCTCCTTTTTTTGCAAAGTTCACAAAACGTAGCCACTTGCTTCGCCGAGGTTCGTCGTTGGGCAGCACATGAAAGGAGATCTCCTCACCGGGGATGTCGCACTCCCTCGACGATTTGCCCGTACTACATGAGCATTTCAAAACGTAGCAACGAAATTTCATTGTAAAGTACTCGAACAAACTGAAGTTTTCAGTGGTTGTAAACTGGAAACGAGCTCCTAACAATAGCAGCAAGCCAACACCATTCCGAAACTTCTGCGACGACTGTCACTATCTCGTCGCTGCTTGCTGTTCCATTACTCCCCTCGTTTCTATTTTTACCTTTGCTGGTTGGTGATATGACGGCCAACCTCCTGTGAAGGGATTACGATACCAAGCAAGGTCGCGGCTGTGCGTGCTGGGACGGTTCGTTGGCCCCTAAGAGCCTCGAACCCGAAAATTCGTCTGCGCGACGGCGAGATGTCGAGCTCGGCCGGTGGTAGTTTCGTACGCATTGGCGCACACGCTTGCGTGTTCGTTCGGAACTTCAACCGTTTACTCCACCGTTCTTTGTCATAAAAAGAATGTGCAGTATGTTTCACGGGCATTTAGCTCGCTATGCAAAATGTAAGCCCTGCCTAACATGCGTTTGCTTTTGCCGGCCTCCGCCAATCGCAGAGCATTCTCGAGTGACATCATAGGTTCTGTTGCGGAAAATGAGCTGGTGGGTCGCATGGTCATTTCCTTTTTTCCTAATTATGTAGCTTATTTGAGCGAAGTTTGCGTTAGAAGTGGTGTCGTTATGGTTCTAACGAGGCAATCTTTCGAATGAACCAAACTTGTGTTTTCTCTTCATGGCTCCTTTAAACAGCTCCGCTCTTAAAGGAAACTGCCTACCGGTAACGCGTTGCTAGTAACTATAGTTACTGCCCAAGAGCGGCTGCGACTCAGCGCAGAGAAGCGCAAACTGCGTCAGAAGTGGCGCATCAACGCCTGCCGCTACCAGGAGCCCGAGTTTCCGTTCACGTTTTCGGAGAAACTGCGGGACTCAATGCCCTGACATCGTCCCGAAAAGAACGTGCTAGAGAACGAAAAAATGGTGGGTGTTTTACGTGCCGTAGCTATACGTGAGCTATGAAGCGCGCCGTAGTTGGGGACTCCGAATACATTTTGACGAGTGCGCCGAAATCTCGAAACACGGGCCTTTTCGCTTTTCGCATCCATCTGAAAAGCGGCCACCGCGGCCAGGATCGAACCCGCGTCGTAGGGCTCAGCATCACAACGCCTTAGCCACTGAGCCCCGTAACGGGTCGCTAGAGGACGAGTACAAGAGCCTGCAACGCCCCCCCCCCCCCCCTTTTTTTTAAATTGAAACAAGGTTTATTAGATCCTGGTGAATTTCATACAACACAATATACAGAAAGAGGTCCCAAAGTAAACACTGTAGTGGGACCTCTTGTTAGTAAACGCGAGAAGTGATATAAAAAGGTACAGAAAATGCAGTCGCGCGTACAGTAGATAAGATGAAAAATACGACAAACAAGGCTAATAAAATAATATACGTTTGTGTGGCAGAAATATTTTCGAAGACAGAATACATAATTATACAGTGCAACAGATTTAAAGGTTGGTGATGAAGAACATAGGCGTAATAATGAATTTTCTAGGTAATCACAGTAAAAAACAGACCACAAGAATTACCGGGATAAAAATGTCCTGAGTGAATGTTTGAATAAAGAAATAGGCGGCAGATCTTTAAGTTCAAGAGGGAGGCTGTTCCAGTTCTTTATAGCAGCGAATTATACCGTTTGTTTTCCATAGTTTGTGCGCACGCTTGGAAGCAGATAGTTGTGTTGAAGTGAGAACCGTGTGTTGTTAGGATTGGTAAGTTGCTTTCTATTGATTATGTATAACTATTCCGAATTTTTGGTTAAACGGTAAGCAAATATTCCCAGGTTATATGGAACGAGTTTGTCAACGGTAAAAAGGTTTAGTTTCCGAAAAAGTGGGGGCACATGCGCGTTGTACTGGCTGGATGTTATCAGTCGAGCCGCTTGGTTTTGAATGTGCTGAAGGGGGGTGAGGTGCGAATGATAAGTAAGGACCCAAGACACGATACAGTAGTTGATGTGACTATGAGCAAATGCATAGTACAGGGAAATGAGCGTTGATAAGCTAAAATATTGACGCGCTTTTAGCAAAACTCTAATACCATATGCCGTCTTCTTTTTTAAATACTGAGTGTGAGCAGCGAATTTAAGGGAGCAGTCCAGTCGAACACCGAGAAACAAGCATTGATTGCTTGGGAATATGGGGTGGGAGTTAATGAGTATGGTCACATTATCGTGCCTGAGCCTACGGGAACTAAATAACATGAATTGTATTTTAGATGGATTAATTACTAGCTTATTCCTGTCGCACCACATCCTAAGTTTCCTAAGGCCGTTATTTAGCTGCTGTGTTATTTCATCGATATTTTCGTGGGCGGTGTAAATGGTTGTGTCATCAGCATAAATTAGGCAGTCGGCTGGAGTTGTTAGGCAGTTTGGGGGGTCATTAATGTAAATTAAGAATAAGATTGGACCATGAATAGACCCTTGTGGTACGCCTATATTTACAATTTTTATATCCGACATTGCACCTGATACGTTAACGGTTTGTTCTCGATCGAGCAAGTAATTCCTAATGAGGTTTAAAGGGAGCGACAAAAGCAGCGGGAGCGACAAAAAAAGACGGGAGTGACAAAAGCAGCGATGAGACTGCAGCGACCGCCACACTCGGTGTTCACATTTTCACGCGACACGAGCGACAGCGACGACCTTTTTCTGCTGTTCTTGTTATTGTCTCTCGCTTGGAACGTGGCTTCAGTTTCGGTTTCTACATTGCACAGTATCCAGGTGCTACGGCAGGATATAACGTCAGAAGCTCTCGCCTCCTCCTTACGCGTCGCTTCTGTCACGTTTGGTCGCTCCAGTCGCAAGTGTGACGGGCATTTAGAGACGCCGCGCCAGCAGAAATAAGTAACTGCCAGCAAGTTCGGCGTTGTTGTGCGCTTCATGCGTGCACTTGTCTGGGGCAGTCTTCCATTGCGTCGGCGGGACTAGGTTGAATGCGCTATCACCATCTTCATGAACACGCTACCGTTATCAGCCTTGTACCGGTAGTCCGTGACTCCAAGCGGTGCTGGCCCCTCCTGTAGCACCACGAACAAATCCGCCTGGCAACGTACGTCGACTGCACGGGTACTACCCTACGTACGTGCATGCGGGACATAACCATGTTTTCTCTGCTATGGCTGAGCTTGTATATCACAAAGATGGTCGAAGCGATGTACATGCGTAATATTAGGAGACGATGCCACCTCCCACACGCCCTCGCTGAAGACACCATCTACGCGCCAGACGAGCACAGATGCAAAGAGCAAGAGTGCTTTACTTTAGGTCTGAAATAAGCCACGTTTCACTCTTTCTGTCTCTGTAATTAGCATGCTCAAATTACTCATGCAGGTGTCACTACAAGCATCCAACGCTCGTTTTGAAGTCGCAGACCACAACGCATTCCCTAGATTCACCTTCATTCTGACAAATTCCCCGAGCTGTAGTTGTGTTGGGGATGCGCGCCACGCTCGAATTCCAGTGGTACATGGTTGGCGTGGAGGGAAGAAACTTTATATTCCCTAACTTTCTTTTCAATTGCCCTGTTTCTTTATTCTTTCAGCTTCGGTCCTTTTCTATCCCATCTGTCGGCCATTTTGGGTGATGTATAGGGCTCCTGCGCTGCCCAGGGGGCGCTCGCAACCGACTTCCGGGTGGTACTTTCAGATAGTGCAGATCCCGCAGCTTTGATCCCGCAGCTCCCCTATTGACAGAAGCAAAATGAGCTCGGTATTCCCGATTGTTTTGCGACACGGTCTCCAGCCCATCCCCGACGCGTCCGATCTCTTCCGCGATCAACTCGGCATTATGAAAAAGAGCTTTGCAGCGCTAAATACGTTTAAAGCGTCGACGAAAGTGCTGGGACGGTGGCGGCGCTCTAACACTCGCAGGCTCACCGATCGATGCTCGTATTAGGTGAAATTTGACGTGAAAGCTTTTTGTATAAACTAATATACTTGATGACAAGAACTTTTCAACAAGAGCCGATCAAGAAGAAAAAGAAAAGCGACGCAATCGGCGATGATCATGCGTAAAAGTCAGGGAGCCCGGTGGCCCGCAGGCTCGTCTGCTGCGGTGCGCCGCGCACCTAAGCAGTAATGTGTGCACTTTCACTAAACACTGCTGGTTTACGTCACCGTTGCGAATACATGGTACAGCGCTATAGCTTGATGCTTTGTTGCGTGGCATATATATTCAGACTACCAACGCAAAAGCCATGCCGTGATCTATGAATGTACGAAAACGGCGTGCCATGCAGTTCGGTTGGCTGAGTGTGAAATGACGTCATTCTGTGAAGTTATTACGACAGTTGCGGCAACAGTCTGAACCCGTCCTTAGTGACAAAATGCAGCGAGCATCAGAAGCGTGAATTCTGTTTTGGGATTCTGGAAGTAATATGATGGTTGCATTTTAATGGCGCAAGGCTAACTGGGGCAAAGGGATTCTGGAAGTAGTGGACGTAAAACAAAGTGGTTGGGCGAACTGAGTGGCCGTTCTGTTTCCTTGTTTGCTCTCACTTTATTTAGTTACGTTCGTGCATCAAAAATTCCCAGTTCGCACTTATTAGACTACAATAATGGTCGGCAACGTTCTGAGGTGTAGGGCCGAGTTGCGTGAAGCCGACACGGCGGAGGGCTGGACGGCAAATAGGGTGAAGGGGGAGGGGGCTTTGATGGCCAAGAGAAAAAATCGACGATTCGCCAATAATATTTTACAATAATTGGCAATAATCTGGCTAAGCGTGAAGATGAGGGACAATGCAACTGCAAGCAATCAATTCTCAGTTCTTGTCTCGGCGTCTAATCCCATTTGAGGTCAAAACTGGCGTGTCGGCGTTCAGATTGCTAGTGACCGTGGTTCTGACGACGTGCTGGGGGCCGCATATTACAGCCCCGAGGGCCTCATTCGGCCCGCGGGCTGCAGGTTGCCGACCCCTGCACTAGAAGATCACCCGAACACAGTCAGTAACGATCGTATGTAAATACAGTGGAACCCCGATGATAGGTACCCCGGACTTACGACGACCCGCTTCTTACTACGGATCACCGCGGTCCCGGCAAACTCCCCATAGAAACAATGCATTAAAAACCCCGATGATTTGACGGTCGGTGCACGCGGTCCGCCTGGGACCCTATAATGCGGATAAACCAGCGCTTTTCCCATATTTTACACCGCTTCGCCGCCTCGTCCTGACATTCTTTATTCTTAACCCCTGCATGGTTTGACGCTGCTTGATGTGGAAATGTCTGCAGGCGGGCCAGAGCACTTGCTGAACAGACGCAAGCAAGCAGGCGGGTACTACTCGTGAGCGGGATTTATTCTGCGACGGCCCCACGCGATGGAAGTACGCCAACGCGCCAACCGCGAGCAGTCGAAGTTCAGGTGGCAGGTGCACCGTGAATTTGAAGCTCCCGTTGAGCCGCCGACGAACGCGAAAACACATGCGACGCAACTCCACGGCGATGACCGAACAGCCCCCCCCCCCTTTCTGCTCGATGATGATGAAACAACATTTATTGAGCCCAGAAGATTTGGTGGTGCCCACAGGCACCAGACGGGGGTGGTTCCCTATTCACGGGACCCATATGTCGCCAACAACTCCTGGCCCCTGGCCGCCAGGGCTAGCTGGGTCGGCAGGGAGGGGCTGGACAGCAAGGTCTCCCATCGCTCAAGGAGTGGGGGTGGGGAAGTGGAGGTAGGATAGGGGGGTGTAGGGGAGGGAGTGGGGGGGAGTGGACTCTTGAGGAACGTGCATCCCGCCATGACGTGCGACAGGGTGCCTTCAGTCTGCTTGCAGAAAGGACAGGTGGCGTCGTGTGAGTTGTAACTCGGGATACATGCGATGGAACAGGGCGGGGTGCGCGAGCGACCCCGCCTGCACACTGCGCAGGATCGTTTGCTGTTGCGTGGATACAGTGCGGTGCGGTTCGGGTAAGGTGCGCCGTTCTTCTCTGTACGCTCGAGTAATCTCTCTGTAGCTTGTCATTGGGGTCGGGGTGTCCGAATCATCGCGCGACTCGGTGGCTGCCCGGAGCGTCATTTCGCGGGCATGGTAGTGGGTGATGGTGTTGCCTGCTACCCCCGAGTGAGCCGGGACCCACACGACCTCAACGGCTCGTCCCGGTGTCCCCTTCTTGTTCAAAATCGCAAATGACGCGGAGGAAGCGCGTCCCCTTCGGTAGTTGCCGTACGCAGTCTTGGAGTCCGTGACCACGGCCTCGACGCCCGGTTGAACGAGCGCCAGAGCCACAGCCACCTCTTCTGCCGTCACGGGATCTCGTCGTCGTCGACGCTGTGACGATCAGTCGGTCGTGTGTCGTAACGACTACCGCCGCCCGGTCGCTGCCTTTCCTATAGGCGAGGCATCCGCGTATAAAACCCGGGGATTCTCCTCCAGCTGTCGGGCCAGGGCCTTGGCCCGCGCATCGCCCCTCTCGTCATCCTTACCCGGGGTCATGTTTCTGGGTAGGGGCTTGGTTTCGATTGCCTCCTTCCACCTCTCGGGTAGGAGCATCGTCGTGGGTATCGGTTCGATGCGCCATCCCAGCTTGCGCAGGACGGCGCGTCTGTTCTGTGCTACTTAGTCTGACGCGTTGATTAGAGAGGTGAGCTTCAACCAGCTCGTCCACCGTGTTGAGTACGCCCGTGCCCTGCAGTCGTCGGGTCGACGAATATATGGGAACGCCCAGAGCTAGCTTCGTTGCCTTGCGAATGAGCGTGTCGAGGGTTTTTCTCTTCGTCCTCGTCAGCTGGAGATACGGGACCGAGTAGGTGACCCTCGACACGACAAACGCCCGCACCAGGCGGATGGCGTCATCTTCTTTGAGGCCTCTGTTTCTGTTAGACACCCAGCGTTACATGCCGAGTATCTGTTCCGTGGTGGTTTTTATTTTAACGACGGCGGCGTGCGCTTTCCCGTTGTTCTGCAACAGCAGGCCCAGTATCCTACACTGCTGCGTCGGTTTGATCTCTATGCCGTCGATTCTGACCGTGACGGCCGGTTGGGGCGCCTTCTTGGGTCTACCCGGCTGTACGACGACTTCTGCGGTGCGCAGCTCAACCCGCACGACTTTGCGTACTCGTGCACGGTCGTGGCCGCACGCTGCAAGGAATCCTCGATCCACCCGTCGGAGCCGGCCTTCGCCGTCCACACCGTGATGTCGTCGGCGGAAAGGGCGTGGTCAATGCCGTCTATTTGCTCGAGTAAGTGAGGTAAAGGGAAGAGAGCCAGGTTGAAGAGCAGGGGAGACAGGACAGACCCTTGAGGGGTGCCCCGCTCGCCGAGCTCGATGGGATCCTACTTCTCCCCTCCTACTGTGATGGTGGCTGTTCTGTTGGTCAAAAAGTCCTTGACGTAACCGAAGGTTCTCCGGCCGCACTTTGTCTTTTTCAAATTCGACAGCACGCTCGCGTGCGTCACGTTGTCGAAGGCACCTTTCAGGTCGAGGGCGAGGATCGCCCACGGACCGTGCCTTGTGGCTTTTTTCACCACCAGCTCGTAAAGCTGCACCATTACGTCTTGGGTACTCAAATGTTTGCGGAAACCGAACATCGTCGCGGGCATTTGCCCCGTGTCTTCGAGATGCCCCTGCAAACGACGTAACATCATGCGCTCCATGACGTTTCCGACGCAGGACGTGGGGGATATGGGACGCATGTTGTCGATCGAGGGGGCTGTTGGAGACTAGCGGGCGACGAAGAAGAAGAGCCCATGCGCTCTAGCGGAGCGTGCACTACTATCATTATCATTGTAACTAAGTCATCGCCATTAAAGGGTCGTTCGATAAGGGGTCCCACGGCGTCGTTTCCTGGCGGCGCACCGTTTTCTTTCACTAGCCTTGTAGCAGCAGAGACTTTCATGTCCAGCTTGTCGCTCCGCCTCGCTTGGAAATTGGGATCGCACATCGTCGAAGCATGCCTACCTTTACATGTCTCACATACCAGCTTCCGCCGGCACTCGTTTGCACGATGGCCCGTCATAGTGCATCGGTAGCACCGCCTAGCGCTAGATAGTCGTCTCTGCGTCTGTTAATGAAGCGCTGCACGCCTCAGTCGCATGTTTCTTAGACCGGCAGAAGAAACACGCACTGGGGTTTTTCTTCGCTTCTTGCGATGCATGCAGGACTGATGACGAGGGCACGTGCTTCTTGCGGTAACCGCGGCTGTTGGAGGAGGACAAGGAGGTGCGCAGGCTTTATGACTGTGTTCAGCTGAATGTCCGCTGCCTAAATGTACTGGACGTTCCCACAAGCAGCTTCTCGGCAATGCTGTACGACGTTTTGCTGGAGGCGCTGCCGAAGGAAATAGTCTTGGCATTCCACCGCCATGGACGTCTTCGAGGTGATACGCAGGGAGCGGTGCCTTCTGCTTCAGTAGAGGCAACCAGTGCCACAACGTCTTGCCAGAAGCTAGAGCAGCTCTTGAGATACGTACGGGTAGAGCTCGAAGCAAGGGAGCACAGTGTTCCAGCGACGCCCTGCTCCAACAGCCGCGGTTACCGCAAGAAGCACGTGCCCTCGTCATCAGTCCTGCATGCATCGCAAGAAGCGAAGAAAAACCCCAGTGCGTGTTTCTTCTGCCGGTCTAAGAAACATGCGACTGAGGCGTTCAGCGCTTCATTAACAGTCGCAGAGAAGAAGAAACGACTATCTAGCGCTAGGTGGTGCTACCGATGCACTATGACTGGGCCATCGTGCAAACGAGTGCCGGCGGAAGTTGGTATGTGAGACATGTAAAGGCAGGCATGCTTCGACGATGTGCGATCCCAATTTCCAAGCGAGGCGGAGCGACAAGCTGGACATGAAGGTCTCTGCTGCTACAAGGCTAGTGAAAGAAAACGGTGCGCCTTCGACTGCCGTCACAAGCTGCCAACTTGACGAGGACGTGCACTTACAGACTTTCCGTTGCTGGATCGTCGGGACCAACGAGACGTCCTATGTCAGAGGCATTTTCGACGGAGGCAGTCAACGTACGTTCGTCAAAGAAGATGTCGTAGCGAGGTTGGGATTGAAAGTCGTCAGAGAGACACGCATCGCCGTGAACACTTTCGCGTCCGATGCACCTTCTCGTGTTAGGAAGTGCAAGGTAGTCCAGCTTTGCATACGTAGCCAGTTTGATGCCAGCGAGTACACCATCGAGGCAATAGCAATGCCGACACTCTGCCACGGCATCCCTGCTACTGACATGGAATGCGTTTTCGCAGATCAGTTGCGGAGGCAAAGCTACGGCCTGGCAGACCAACTGACTGTGCCTCGAGGATGTGGAGAGAAAGACATCAGTCTACTGATAGGATCGGACCAACTATTGACATTTGTGAGCGGCGATATAATACGCAGCACGGAGGTGCAAGGATTGGTCGCGATCAAGACCACTCTTGGATGAGCGTTACAAGGTCCTGCTAAGAAAACAAGCTTCGTGGATGGAACATCCGAGGTCATGGTCTGTGTAATGCGCGTGCAAGCAGAAGCTAAAGGAGTGGAGCACGACGTCCTGGAGTCCTTTTGGTCGCTCGACGCAATGGGTGTAGCGCCAGATGAAGAAGCTTATGGCAGAGCAGACACATTGTCTGTTTTCAATTAAAAAATCACCAAGATTGGGACTCGGTATCAGGTAGCCGTGCCTTTTAAGGAACCGGATATCGAGCTGCTGCAAGATAACTACGGCATCGCACTAAACCGTTTACCAAATCTAATGCGACGCATTTCAAAGACCGAAGGACTGCTCGAAAGATATGATTCTGCGATTCGTCAGTACATTGTCTCCGGTCATTCTGAAGTTGTTCTTGACAAGGAGTTGGTAGACGGGCATACCTACTACATGCCACATAGAGAAGTCATCCGCGAGGACTCACTCACAACGAAACTACGGGTAGTCTTCGATGCGTATTCCCACGCCAAAGGAGAGAGATCGTTGAACGGCTGTCTGGAAACCGGCCCGAACCTGAACCCGGATCTACTTCAAGTTCTTTTTCGCTTCAGATGGTACTTAATACCGATGACAGTAGACATCGAGAAGGCGTTCCTGCAGGTAGCGATTCGAAAAGAGGACCGGGACCTGTTCAGGTTTTTGTGGTTTAAGGAAACACCTGCTGTTCCTTTTGACGAAGATGGCGTAGAGGTTTGGCGGATGACGAGAGTTCCTTTTGGATCTACAGCTAGTTCATTCATGCTCACGGCTACTATACAACATCACTTGAAGACGCAAGTTGATCCTGACAAAAGGAACGGTAGCACAATTGCTTCTGAAGTCATCGTACGTAGACGACCTCTTGTTCGGCGCGGGATGACTTGGAAACAGAGCGGCTAAGATTTACATGTGCAACAAGAGAGCTGATGGACGACGCTGGAATGCCTTTACGGAAATGGAGTACAAGCTGCAGGCAACTAGAGAAGGTGTTCGATTCCAACGGAGCTCATGCCTCCCTAAGCATTGACAGAGCTGGATCCTAGTCGAAAGTTCTGGGATTGGGTTGGTCAAAGGAAACAGACACCATCTAAACCCGGAGAACATTTTTACTTTCTTGGAAAACGCAAAGGACACCAAGCGATTTGTGCTACAGACCGTATCGCGGATCTACGATCCGTTAGGGTTTCTCGCACCGTATGTAGTCCGAGGAAAACTTCTGTTTCAGCAGTTAGGGCTTATGAAGGTGGACTGGGACGAAGAGCTTCCTGTTGATATTGCATTTAAGTGGCGTGACTGGAGAAAGGAATTGATACATATGCCAAAGGTCCAAGTTACCCGAAGCATCAAGCCCAGAGTTACGGAACCACGTGACATGCAGCTACATGTTTTCGTCGATGCGAGCCTGAAAGCTGACGGAGCTTGTGCGTATCTTCGGGTAGAAGATGGAAGTGGCAAAGTGACTAGTGCTCTAATAGTAGCCAAGTCAAGGATAGCCCCTCTGAAAGCTCTGTCATTGCCACGACTAGAGCTAATGGGCGCATTGACAGGAAGCAGGTTGTTAAAGTATAAAGCAGAATCCTGGAGCGACCTAATGACAAGAACGCAACATTTCATATGGACGGACTCGACCATAGTGCTTGGCTGGTTACATCGAGCAACTTCGACTGTAGACGTCTTTGTGAAAAACCGTGTCAAGGAAATCCTGTCCAACACATCAGGCTGTAGCTGGCGACATTGTCCAGGGGAAACAAACCCTGCAGATGTACTGACCCGAGGGGTCTCCTTAGAGGCACTGGCTACCGGCGTGAACTGGTGGCAGGGACCAGCTTGGCTGAGCAAGACCTCATCGGAATGGCCGGACATCATGCATCTACAACCCCAAAGCAACAAAACCTCTTGCATGGAAGCCGCAACCCCTACAGCACTTCACGCTGCGGGAAGCACAGTGCATTTAGCCCCACTTATGGACCCCGCCAGGTTTGGAGCGGTGCGCAAACTTCTCCGGGTTACTGCATGGATATTACGCTTTGTCTCCAACGTTAAATGCCAGACGAAGCAAGCTGGAGTCCTCTCTGCAGAAGAAATATTGACAGCCGAGAGATACTGGATTCGCCATGTTCAAACGGAATCGTTTCCCAAGAAAGAGTTTGGCCAAGGTCAAGGTTCGCCTTTGGCGAGTAAGTCATGGATAGCCCAACTACACCCATTTTAGGGGCGAAGCTCGTTAAGGCGTGGGTCTGTCCATCCTCGACGTATGTATGTAGCCACCTCTAGTTTAGTTCTTGGATTGTTTACTAGATGGCGTGGCTACCTCTAGTTTAGTTCTTGGATTGTTTACTAGATGGCGGTACTTGTATATGATGAAAAGATGCGCTTGGATTGTTTACTAGATGGCGTGGCTACCTCTAGTTTAGTTCTTGGATTGTTTACTAGATGGCGGGGAGCGTTGTAATAAAATCCGTTCGCTGTTGGCGCGCGCTCGGAGTCGCCCGATGGATAAAGGCCGACCTCCATGCAGCGAGATGTAGGCGAAAAGGCGGCGAACGTCGCCCGGCGGCGGCCGCTCCGCCGCCGGCGTCGAAAATACGGCTGTTCGTCGGCGATCTACGCGAGCTAGATGTCGAACGCGCGGCGGCGAACGCGACCGGAAGCGGCAAACTGCATTTTGAGGCCGCAGCCAATCACAGCCTCGTTCTTCGTTGTACTTCCTGTCCTGTCTTCCATCGGCGGCGTTCGCCGGGTCACGTTGCATGGAGGGTGGGGTGGACGAAAACTGAGCGGCGCGTCAAACCACGGCGTCCGCCGCGCCAAGAGTCACGGTTTTACCGATGATTTCCCCTCAGGAGCTTCGCCCACTCATCATCATTCACCCCGTGGATATTGTAGTGTGTCGCGTCTCGACTAGATGGCGCCACGGCGACCATCATCAGTGGACTCGAGGCGCTCTAATAAAGCAAGCTCCCCGCCGGGGCGGGTTATGTTCCTGCTGGTAGCATCGTGTCTGTACGTGTCTCTCAGGGCTGCGTGCTCTGCCGGGGCGGTCCCTCGGCGTACCCGCTCGGCCACCCTCAACATGGTGTCAGAAGTGGCTTTAGTTCTTCGGTTCAACGCTCGTCCGTAGTTCAACGGTTCAACCAGTTCAACCCCGTACGCCCGTCACGAGACAACCGCCGCCGCCCCCGCCATGACTACCCCTGCCATCGCCGCCGCCGCCGCGCCGCAGCTGACTCAGCTACGCCCACCACCGCCCTTCGACTTCGACAACCCCGGCTCTTGGACTACGTGGCTGCTCCAATATGAGGATTACACTTTCGCCACGGGCCACTACACAGCACCCGCCGGAGGTTCAGGTGCGTTCTATGCTCTACTGTATGGGTCCGCAAGCCCGCGTCGTACTCGCAACCACGCCGCTGGGTGACTCCGAGCTCAAAGACGTTGCCGCCGTCAAAAAAGCGTTTACCGACCATTTCATTCATCCGCCCAACGAGCTGTACGAAACGGCCCGCTTTCACCGCCGTGCTCAAGAACCGGGCGAAACTGCCGATGCCTTCTACACGGCTCTCCGCTCGATGGTAAAGCGCTGCAACTACGCGTCGCCGGAAGTCGAGGAAAGGCTCGTCCGCGACCGCTTCGTGGTCGGTTTGCTCGACCGTAACCTCTCGGATAAACTGTGCCGAAGTCCGAAGCTCACCTTGCAAGAGGCACTTACGCATGTCCGTCAACACGAAGACGCAGAAAACGAGCGCCGGGCACGCGACTCGGCCGACTCGTCACCGCTTGCCGTCGACGCCGCCGCGCGTGTTCGTAACGCAAAAGGAAAGCCTGGGTCACCAGACAGGCCCAACCAGAGAGGGTGCTTTTTCTGCGGACGTTCTTCGCACGAGCGTGCAGACTGTCCGGCTCGACAAGCAACTTGCAATTTCTGCAGCAAGAAAGGGCATTTCGAAACTGTCTGCATGAAGAAAAGAAGATGCAACTCCAAGCGCACTCGGTCTTCAGCAAGCTCCGTTGAGCTTCACGCGGTGGCAGAGAACCGCCCCAACGCCAAGTTCATCGAAGTACTCGTGAATGGCTCCCCACTGTCGTTCAAGGTGGACTCGGGAGCCGAAGTTTCGGTCGTACCAAGCTCATTTTCCGGAGTTCCGCCAAAACTTCAAGTTCCAGAAGGCGAGCTCAAAGGTCCCGGTAATCACACGTTGCCTGTCCTGGGTACATACCAAGCCACACTCACGTGGAAAGGCAAGTCCGTGGAGCAGAAACTGTATGTTCTGGAATCCAAAACAGTTCCCTTGTTAGGCTTCCCTGCAATTCAGGCCCTGGGGGTATGCAAGTTCCTTGACCATGTCTCAGGCTCACAGGAGTCGTCCGGAGAGCTGCTCTTAGACCCTGGCCTTTTCGAGGGACTGGGGACATTGCCTGACGCCTACACAATCCGTTTGAAACCCGGGGCGACGCCCTTCTCACTAAGTGCCCCGAGACGTCTTCCTTTACCTCTCCATGAGCCCATCAAGAAAAAACTGGACAAGATGGAATCGGAAGGAGTGATCCGCCGCGTCGATGCTCCGACAGAGTGGTGTGCTGGACTGGTAGCTGTGCCAAAAGGTGATGGTGATTACAGGATCTGCGTAGATCTCTCTCAGCTTAACAAAGCCGTCCTTCGCGAACGCCACATGCTACCGACGGTGGAACAATGCCTAGGCTTGCTTGGAGAGGCCAAGTTTTTTTCTAAGCTGGATGCTAAGTCAAGTTTTCATCAAGTCATGCTGTCTCCACAGTCACAGCTGTACACAACGTTCATTACCCCGTTTGGTCGCTATTGCTTTCTGCGGCTGCCATTCGGCATCACATCGGCACCCGAGTATTTCCAGAAGCAAATGTCTCGGATACTAGAAGGCCAGACCGGCGTAGTGAACATGATTGATGACATCCTTGTCTTTGGCAAGACTCGTAAAGAGCATGACCAGCGCCTCCAGCAGGTCCTCGCACGGCTCTCCAAGGCAGGCATCACGCTCAACCGAGACAAATGTTCCTTCGGCACCAACAGTGTCAAGTTTCTAGGAGTCGTAGTGAGTGCCCACGGTATTTCACCCGACCCTGACAAGGTGGCAGCCATCAAGCGTCTGCCTGCTCCCGAAGACCTCTCTGGCGTTCGTCGTCTACTGGGACTCGTGAATCATGTGGGACGTTTCTTGCCGAATGTTTCGGACGTCACCGCACCTATTCGTGCCCTGCTTCAGAAGAACTCTGAATGGACATGGGGCCCATCGCAGCAGTCTGCTTTCGGGAAGCTAAAAGAACTGCTGTGCTCTGAACGGTGCGTTGCAACTTACAACACCCAGTACAAGACAACGGTTTCAGCAGATGCAAGCTCCTTTGGCCTGGGGGCCGTGCTTCTGCAAGAGCAACCATCCGGAGAGCGTCGAGCAGTTGCCTTCGCTTCAAGGTCTCTCACGTCGGCAGAAACAAGATACAGCCAAACCGAAAAAGAAGCATTGGCAGCCAGCTGGGCTGTGCAGAGGTTCGACCAGTATGTCCGTGGTCTGGACTTCATCCTGGAGACCGACCATCAGCCTCTCGTTGCACTTTTAGGCAACATGGAAATCGACCTCTTGCCACCTAGAATCCAGCGCTTCCGTCTGAAGCTCATGAGCTACCAGTACAAGGTACTCTATGTACCCGGCAAACTCTTGGCTACAGCTGATACGCTCTCTCGAGCTCCTGTGGATGCTCCTTCGTCGCAGCAGGCCGACCAGGTCGAACTCTACGTGCAAGAACTCGTCCGCTCCCTTCCAGGTCTTGTCTCCACACGGTGGGACGACCTGCGCCAAGCCCAAGCATCTGACGGCGAGTGTGACCTTCTCGTGGAGTACTGTACTAAGGGTTGGCCCAGACAGTCTCGGTTGCCACTTCATCTGAAAAAGTATTGGCAACACAGGGGAGACCTCACTGTGTGTGATGGTTTGCTCCTGAAGAACACTCGCATTGTCATCCCCACCTCTCTTCAGCGGTACATGCTGGAACTGCTCCATGAAGGCCATCAAGGGATCAACCGCTGCAAGGCAGTGGCACGAGAGTCGGTATGGTGGCCTGACATCAACAGCCAAATTGAGAACACCGTCTCCAGCTGCCCCAAGTGTGCTGAGACTCGGGTCCAACGTCCAGAACCCATGATGGCTACTGTCACACCAAGTCTTCCGTGGGAGGAGGTGGGCGCCGACCTCTTCCACCTGAACGGCAGGGACTACATTCTTCTGGTTGACTACAGGTCCAGATTCCCCGAGGTCATCAGCCTTGGGTCAACATCAGCAGCAGCAGTAATCACAGCAATCAAGAGCGTTTTCGCCCGCCATGGTATCCCCAAGTTACTGCGCACAGACAATGGTCCTCAGTTTGCGGCCAGGGAATTCGGGGACTTTGCACTGGCCTACGGCTTCCATCACGTCACGAGCAGTCCTCGGTTCCCGCAGTCAAATGGGGAGGTGGAGCGAATGGTCCGCACTGTCAAAGACCTCCTAGGCAAGTCGGAAGACCCGTACCTGGCCCTGCTGGCCTACCGAGACACACCGGGCGTCAATGGACATAGCCCTGCACAGCTGTTAATGGGCAGACGCCTGCAAACTCGCATACCCAAATCGACAAACCAGCTGAAGCCAGGTTGGCCATCTTCGGTACAAGTGGACCAGCGGGATCGCGCTAACAGGCAAAGACAGGCGAAGGACTTCAACAGAAGACACGCTGCTCGTGAACTTCGTCTGCTTCAGCCAGGTGAACATGTTTGGGTCCGAGATATCAAGAGTCCAGCTGTCGTCTTGAGCCCAGCGCAGCGTCCGCGCTCGTACGTGGTAGAGACACCCAAAGGGGTGCTGCAGCGCAACCGCAGTCACCTTGTTCCTACTTCACCCTCACCAGCAGTGGCCACCGGGAGTGAGCAAGCGTCCCCTTCTGCGTCACATGGTGCGACACCACCAACTGTGCGGGAGCCCACTGCGCAGGTGTCACGGTTCGGTCGAACCATTCGCCAGCCAAGGAGGCTGGACTTGTGAGGGCTTCTGAAGCTGGACTTCTGAAGGGGGGATGTAGTGTGTCGCGTCTCGACTAGATGGCGCCACGGCGACCATCATCATCAGTGGACTCGAGGCGCTCTAATAAAGCAAGCTCCCCGCCGGGGCGGGTTATGTTCCTGCTGGTAGCATCGTGTCTGTACGTGTCTCTCAGGGCTGCGTGCTCTGCCGGGGCGGTCCCTCGGCGTACCCGCTCGGCCACCCTCAACAGATATGCTGTGAATTTTTTTTTGTTTATCTCCGCCTTGTACTATCGTTCGTTTCGCTTGGCCTTGGCAGTTTCATACTCGCTTTTTCCCCTCTCAATTTGCTCGATCTCGTCGGCCTTACATCGAGTAGTGCACGGCACTTGGCTGGCGGGCTAGCTATACGCCATGATTGGAGGGGGAACAACATAGGCGTTGCCTTTTTAAAGACGATAGTCTTTCTTGGGCTACTTAAACCCCGAAATTTTGGTCTGCCTGTATGTCTGTCTGTCGCTGATTCGATTCAGCCACCCGGCCAAAGCAAAACAATGCCTGCGCAATAGTCTTATATAGTCACAGCTAAATCTACCCGTCTATGTCCGGTTTAATGTTCATACTTGTCAACATTGTTGAAGAAGAACAAGACATTACGCAAATATGAGACAACAAATCAATACAGAAGTGATATTTGGAGTGTCCCTTTATAAAAAAAAAATCAGACATGCTGGACTTTTGCGAAATTAAATACTTCATCAACTTCAGAAAAAGAATTCACTCCGCCGTCGCCTGCTGTCGCCCGCGCCACTATAGCTTCTGGCGCCATTTTAAGAAATCAACCGGCAACAGTTACGCAAGGTTCCACTAGATAGGTTCCACGTTCTGCTTGCAACGCACGTGGAGTAGGGAAACGCGGTTCTATAAACGTTGAAGTAAGGCGCCTCGATTAACGCGCGTCTTCGCCGTACGGCAGCGTTCGCATCGAGACACCCGGTTTGGAGCAGTGGATTGCGGGAAATTTAAAATGATTTATGCAAACCTTTGGCGTCTTTACCTTTGGAGGAGCGCGACGCAAGAGGAACAACATGAGAGGTGAGCGGGAAAGCGAAGGGAGGCATTTACTTCGCAAAAGCCGATAAAGACTATCGTCTTTTGACGGCATTTGCAACGAAAGGAGCAGATACGCGGCCAATTTTTTAAGTTAGGTTTTCAACTAAATGTTCGCAAATCACGCGATAACCCGCTAAATATAGTACTTTAAATAAGTTCTAAGCTCACCTGTCGTGTCAGACCGTCTACTAGGCCGGTATTTGCCTGCACCACGGTCGTACGACACACCGGTCATATGACGCTGTCTTGCGGTCCGGGTCCATTGAAAGTCGTATTATCGGGGTTCCAGTGTATTTCGGCCGCGCACCGTGTATGCGAATGTGTTATGTTATGTAAATATAGTACACATCTCTGCAGGCAGCGAACGTGCGATTTGGTGCTTGTTTTGCGCCCTTTAATAGCGCTTAATTTGTTTATTTGACGCTATTGCCTCACCTACCCGCTAGTATACATGTACCCTGCCGTTGGTAAATCGTGCAGCATAAAATGTTAACCAAGTATAATTTATTTTGCGAAAATATAAAACAAAATTTCAACTTGTTTTCAAAGCGGTGCCAGGCCAGCAGTGTCAGCTGAGTCGGCTGCGCTTCTCGCGTCCGCTTGCATGCATGCTCCCGCCGAAGCAACCTGCTGCAGTTACCTCATGCTATAGAATGAGCAGCGTTCTGTGTTTATGCTACTTGGGAACTTTCCTTTGCCGACCGTACGCAAATAATTATCGCCAGGAAGTTAGACCACCCGACCTGACGATACTGTCCCGCGTAGCGACGATCGCGACAGCTCGCTCAAAAGAAAGCCGATAAATCGGCTTGTTGTATCGGATACCATTTTGTTTACCCTCTGCAACTACTTTAAGGGCTATTTTATTCAGTATGCAGAAATCTAAAAGCACCACGTCGCGATTAAATTAAGTACAACAAACTATCTCTCTGGCTTGTAATTGAAAACACATGGAGCGCGGCGAGGGTTGTCGGCTTTTGTGCGCGTCGGACAGGAGGGGCTCTGCATGTTGCCAAAACTCCAGCGCAGGAGCCCCATGTGAGACTGGAACGTCAGATTTTCGACCTACCGAGTAAACAAACCCTTTCACATTAAAAGAACGTTTGAAAAGGGCAACACGTCTCCAAAACGAAAGAAATCGTACTTGGTTTTCACGTTTAAAGGCAGCCACTATTGTTTTCTGCTGTAAATATATCATATTCAGACTTTTTTTAATTGGCGAAGATATTTGTAGGGGCCAAATCCCATTGCGCAACGTGTCCCCAGTGGCGCAATTGGTTAGCGCACGGTACTTATACGACAGTGCTCGTGAGCCATGCCGGGGTTGTGAGTTCGAGCCTCGCCTGGGGAACGTTTTCTCTTTTTTTTTGCAGGAGAGGGCCAGAGTTTTGTGGCTTCTTGTTCTGCGTCCTCAAAGAACGCCTCTCGACAAAGCCAATTTTATGTGTGTGCGCTTGAAGCGTGAGGTCTTCGCGTTTGTTCGTTCGTTCATGTCTGCCTGTTTGTTTGCTTGCTTGCTTCCTTGCTTGCTTGCTTGCTTGCTTACTTGTTCGTTCGGTCGGTCGGTCGGTCGGTCGGTCGTTGTTGTTTGTTTGTTTGTTTGTTTGTTTGTTTGTTTGTTTGTTTGTTTGTTTGTTTGTTTGTTTGCGGTTGCTGCGGGAGGAGGAGTCCGAAGGTATCCACAGAAAAGCCGGCGAAGAAGCGGCGCAAGACGCTAGGGGATGGCTTCGCGTCAGTACTGTTGGCTGTTGGCTGGCAATCTTTCCGAAAAACCAGTGAAGTGGCGAACGACGCCGTCGGCGTGGAAGAAACAACTGTTCGCCGCGTATCTACCAAGCAGATATCGGGCGACCGGCGTTCGCTGCCGGCCGTTCGATGAGCTGCTGACGATAATTTTTGCGAATGTGAGGGAAAAAAAACAGCACTACTTGGGAAAAGCAAGCGCGAAACGATCGTCGGCAGATCGTCCGCTGTGGGCGCATTTCGCGAGTGTGTGTGCTTGCATATTTATGTCTATGTGTGTGAATAAACTTTTCAACCAATGCGTACCACACGGCGGCTAGTCTGGCTGACCTCGCCAGTTCATAATTACATGTGGCTATTATATACGTTCCGGAAAGCAAACACTTTCATTGAAAGGCCATTAAACAACACACAGAAGGGTATACAATTGAGTTGGGTGCTCTTTCACTATATACGCACCTCAAAACACGGTTTGGTGCTGCAGGTAAAGATTACAAGAAAGGCAGCCAATTAAGCATGACTACATTTACAAACTGTCCTGCCCTTGCGAAATATTACAGCTGCATGAGCTGCTACATTTTGGCACTTTCATAAGCACTATTACATTGAATTTTGTTAACATTAACTTCATTGCATTAATTCTTTATCAGGAACAGTGCCACTAAGGAAAACATTGACATTTTGTTAACAGCAATGGAAGATGTGAATCGTTCTTGCAAGGGTGATATGTTGATAAGAAAGACACTAGCTCAAACGTACACGTTTTACACTCGGTCGTGAATGCTGAATAATTTGCACTGCTGGTCATAACAATTTAGGGAAACAATATCGAAAATTTAGATAAACCAAGGGCTAAGCAATAGCTGGCTTGTACAGCTTCTGAAGTACTCGAGAAATTTGATATATGTCTTCTGTACAGGGCTATTGACCACAGTCTCTGCACTGAAGCCTTGAGGGCGCAGTTTGATATCAGTAATCGTGCGTGATACCACTCATACTGTTGCCAATGTCGATTAGTTAATTTTAACAATTTGTGCTTCATGCACACACAGATTTTGCTACATAAGATACGTTATTTCTAAGTGGACAGCTCCAGCAGGATCCGAATTCCGCCGATGCCCCCCCTGTAGTCGTGAAGGCACACCAAATCTTTACCACTTAATTTGGCTTTGTCCATTATTCGACCGTAATCGACACCAGCTTTTAACTCTACGTCCCACCCCTGCGACTGAACAGGAACATGTTAGCCCTCATTCCCACAGCCGTTTTTCACCCCTTCACGTCACCGTCCCGTCACCGTCTTCCGTCATGGGCTGTTGCGTCTTGTTGCGAGTTGTAGCGACCGCAGTCTGCTGGTAGCGGGGCCGGTCGCCGTCGCTCCGTCGAGCCAGGACTAGGGGAGGGCTTAGAGCAAACTCAACGGGTTTATTTACATTTTTACAGTGAGTTGTCGAGATGAAGATAGAAGACAGATCTTGGCGGGCCGCAGCACGCCCTTTTTGTTGACCCCCGATCCCTAGTTCCCTAGGTTAGGGATCCCCATACGAAACAATGCGGACCAATGGTGATGTGTACGTTCCTCGCTGTGAAGCACCGCCCTCGGGTAGGGACACGCCTTTCAGGTATGTCGGCAGATGCACAGCACACGCACACACACACACCCTTGCCACTCGTCAGGAGCCTGTAGTAGAGGGGAAGAACGGAAGACGCGCGGGCGCCGCGTATCCTTTTGGTGTCTGCCGCGCGCTGCGTTCCCAGGGAGCCTAACAGCACAGATTAACAAGGTTCGTGGAATCACTCCGGGAAGGGTTAATGGCTTGACCATTGCCACTGCCTTCTTCGCTGTGCTGCCGCCGCCACTGGGCCACTGGGTCCGGTCGTCGCCGTCTGGGCTTTCACGCGCACACGCGTTCAGTTGCTTAGGCGGGGGGAAGACCGGCGGCTCCTTAATCCCTTTTGGGGCAACAACACTCAACACCGCTCAAAAGCCGCTGTCAATCAGTGGCCGCCGCGGCGTCTTGTCGGCCTCCTTTCGTTTCCGTCGACAGCAGCGGGGGGTGGTCGACCGGCGGGCGACTGACCCGCGCAAACATGGCGCCAGTGAGTCATAACAGCTCCTCCGCCGACGGGAAGATCTCGGACGTCGTGTAGTATCAGCTGCTCGACGGGAGAGATCACAGTAGCAGCATTCTTCCAGCACCATTGAAACCACAAAGACCAACCTCCCCGAACCAGCAAGCGCCGGCAATGAGTTTTCGGCAACCAGGCTGCTCTTTCAAAGGTGCTACAGTGCACCTACGCTTTTTTTTTTTAGATATGGGCAACCACACTAATACTCTTGCTCACAGCTAAAAACTTAGACTGAATTACTTAAAACACTACTCAAAATCACTACAGAAAAACGTTCCTCAACTGAAAACAAAAGAAAGCAAAAGCGAAAAAGCTAAAAGGCTCTGCTTAATGTGTCAACATTGGCGTTGGCGGAACCCTTCTTATACTTCACAGTGAAGTTAAGCTCCTGAAGCGCAAGGCTCCAGCGTAGTAGTCGCGGATTCTTTCCCGACATTTGCAACAGCCACGTCAGTGGGCAGTGGTCAGTGACGAAGACAAAAGAAGTTCCGTAAAGCTAGCAGGCCAATTTTTTCGGTGGCCCACACAATGCAGGCACATTCTTTTTGTGACGCACTGTAGGCCTCCTCGCGAACTGAGAGTTTCCTGCTGGCGTACAGCACTGGGTGCTCGTCCCCGTTCTCATCCTCCTGGCAGAGTACTACTCCTAAGCCTCTGTTCCGGGCATCGCATTGCACAGTAAAGGGACGATCATAGTTCGGTGCATGCCGTACGGGCGAGTTTACAAGAGCCGTTTTGAGGCCTTGGAAAGCACCCTCCATTTCTGGTTGCGGGAATTCGCTAACCGCCTCTACTTTCAACTCGTCAGGTCGCCTCTTGCCCTGCCCTACCACGTGCCCTAGGTACCGTACTTCGGCGCGAGCTAGCTGGCACTTAGCCGGCTTCGATGTCAGTCCAGCGTGTGTCAAACGTCTAAGGACATCGCTAAGATGGTACAGGTGGTCTTCCCATGTATTGTAGTACATAGCAAGGTCGACTAAGTAGGGAACAGCGTATTCTTCAGCCCCCTGCAGAACTCGGTTCATCAGCCTTATCCCGCACTTCTCCAGGAAGCCCGCAGTCAGAACGCTGCTGAACACTGAACCCTGGTAGCACTGTATCTCCTTAGGTAAGGCCACTCTAGAAAAAATAGACAGTAGTGCGTTGACTACTTCTACCGAGCTCTGCTCCTTCATTGGGATCGCCTCTGGAAATTTGGCTGGTGGACAAACAGCGGTAAGCAAATACCGGTAGCCTGACTTTGCCGCTGGGAGTGGTCCCGCAACGTCTATTACCAGCCGGCGAAAGGGCTCCGAAATGAGCGGAACAAGCTCAGGTGGCGCTTTTCCCTTCTCGTGCGGTTTTCCCACTCTCTGACAGGTGTCACACGCTCTTACGTGGTTCTCAACTTCTTTGAAGCATCCTGGCCAATAAAACTCCGTTAGGAGCCTATCTTTGGTCTTCCGAGCTCCTAAATGCCCCGACCAACCAACTCCGTGACAGAGATCAACAATGTCATGCCGATACTTAGTCGGAACTACAATCTGGTCAAACGTGCGACCTTTTGCATCCTGGTAGTGGCGGTACAAATGCCATTTTTGACGGGAAAGCTGACATTCTTCCTCGCCACCCCTTCCCTGACGGTGTTCCAAATCTCCTTAAGGCTGGGATCGCTTTTCTGCTGCTCGATGAGCTCGTCTCTTGTCACTTTCTCCCGTACATTGTCTAGTGATTTTGATACAGGCAACACGAGCAGCTCCTCTTCCGATTCCCCTTCAGCTATATCTGCGCGAGTCTCCTCCTCTGACCCCTCTCTCTTTTTTCTCTTTTTCTCAGTAGGCGATGGGATAGTAGACTCCGCTGTGCTTCCTGTGAAACTCGGTTCTTTCCGCTCTAGTTCGGCTGCTGGCGTGCGTGCTTTAGCTCTAGTCAAGGCTTGGACTGTTCCCTCCTGAAAACTTTTCGCTTGTTCTCTAAGCAGACGGTCGGTCTGATTCGAGAACAAGTAGGAGTACTGCGAGGGCAGCTTGTCTGACACCGCCGCTTCCGTCTCTACTTCTCCGAACGGCCCAGTGATGACTACTCGAGCTACCGGGAGACAAATGCTTCCCTCTTGCAAAACCGGTTTAATCCATGCGCACTTGCCGTTGTAATCTGCTTGTGCCACATAGTCCGGGTGCACCAGATCAATGGTTGCCCCACTGTCTCGTAAGACGCGGCATGGCTTTCCGTTCACTGTTAGGTTAAAAAGGTAGGACTAAGTAGCTCCTCGCTAGTAGCAGAGTCACAAGTGTACGAAAGGGCTGGCCTGGGCCTACGACAGCCTATGGCAATGTGACCGACCTCCTTGCATTTGTAGCAGGTAGGTGGTTGCCTAGCGTC